>VZQC01007984.1:49257-361522 GCA_009823505.1 Rhizomys pruinosus
GAGAGAGAGAGAGAGAGAGAGAGAGAGAGAGAGAGAGAGACAGAGAGAGAGAGAGAGAGAACAAAACCACCAGACCATTCAGTGGTTCTCTGTATACATCACAATGTCCTGCATGTATACATTTTTTCCAAGAATCAGCAATTTTTTTTTGGTCTTTTTGAGACTGGATCTCCCTGTAGTCACAGATGTCCTGGAACTCACTCTGTTGACCAGGCTGGCCTTGAACTCACAAAGATCCACCTGCCTCTGCCTCCCAAGTGCTAGGATTAGAGGCATGCGCCACCACACCCGGCTAATTAAATCCTTTCTTACAGCTAATGACAAGATAAACTAGGGTTCACAATGTGGTATTAAGACTGCTTCCTCAGCATCCCTTCAATGCCTGGGCACTGGATATTATGAGGATGTCATGGCTATACTTCTTAGCCACATATACTTGTCCATTTATACAGCAAGCCTCACTATGCTTTTGGGGGGCTCCCAAGCTCTAGACAGCTCTGGTAATTTCTTCTATGCATTCATCTCTTTCTAACTTCATTTCATCAAGGATGGAGAGAAGGAAGGGAAATCCATTTTCCTGTATTCTCTGTTCAGATTTCCTTTAAATCCAGGCATGTTTTTTTTCCTTCAAATGTTGTTTTGTTGTATTCACAATAATGTTTGTTGGATCATCACTCTTAGAAACCGAATCATTAACAAGAAAAATGTTAGTTTTGTTTCCTTAATATTCAAACTCTGCTCTAGGAGAGCAGAAATATTTATATCCTATTATTTTCTGCATGAAAGAAAGGGAAGAAAAAAAATGAAAGAGTTCAAATTTGTATTATTGTAATAGTCACAAAATTAGTGTCTTGACACAGAAATATACTTGATTGGGAAGTTTGTGGCAATGGAAAAATAGATGTTGGAGATAAAAAAAAAGTCCCTCAGAGTTATCCTATTTTTCTTAGACTCAGAATATAGAAGAAATAATATTCTAGTCTAGAATCCCTTAACATAAATCATTGCTTGAGGTCTGATGTGCAGTCCAAAGTCTGAGCTTTTTTATATTCACAATGGCAATATAAAGTCATAGACCATTTTTTAATTTGTTATGTGATTTCTAGAGCACCCAGAGCAGCACTTCTTAGTCAAAAGTGTGTATGCGTGTGTGTGTGTCTGTGTGTAATATCATAAACATGAGTGCTCACATTCTATAGAATGAAGACTATGAATGGCCTGCAACTAGTTGCCATCAGATCTTGCTACTAAATGATTCCAGGGGAGACTGTATTTTGCTACCAAGTAAATTAAAAAATTACTTCATATTTCTACTGTTCTGGATTTTGGAATTTTGGGCAAATCACATGTGCCTTGTTCCTTCAGTTTGAAGATGTCATCAATTACAAAATTCACTAATCATTTAATATACAGTTTTGAGACTCAAGATACAAATGTTGCATTTATTGCTGCCACTTCTTAACCTTTAAAATAACTTATGATTTTGTTGATGTAATTTCATTGTCTTGTGAGCATTCTGTGAATATCAGGTTTTTCAAAAATTGTTAAACTTCATTTTAGGTATCATGTGGCTGGTTATTATAAAATTCTTATTTATATTAAATACTTATCTGGGCATGGTGGAGTACACCTTTAATCCCAGCACTTTGGAGGCAGAGGTAGGAAATCTTTGTGAGTTCTCGGCCAGCCTAGTCTACAGAGTGAGTTCTAGACTGGCTGAGAATATATATATATATTTTCTGTATAATTATTTTGAATCTACTTAATCTGTTTCAGACTGAGACAAGTGCCTTTACAAAGTCCTACTTTAATTGTAATGTTGGCACTTCTTGGAATTCTGAACTTTATTTTCTCTTTATAAATGTTATATTAATTAGAACTTGACATTTCATGACTTTCATATAATGAAATATTTTTCTTGAACTGTTGTTCATTTCTTCTTCCCTTCTGCCCTTTTCTGTCTTTCTCCTTTGTTGACAGGGTCCCTTGTAGATAATACTCACTTCCAGTTCACTATATAGCCAAGGATGACCTTAAATTCTTCCACATCCCAAATAATGGAATTAGAGGCCTGTGCCAGCTCACCTGGTTTATGCCATTCTGGGATCAATCCCAAGGCCTCATGCATGATGAAAATAGAAAATCACTCTATCAACTTATCTATATCCCCAATCTAACTTTTACTTCCCCTGCCCTCCCCTCCCCCTCCCCCTCCCCTCCCTCCCTTTCCTCTCCTCCCCTCCCCTCCCCTCCCCTCCCCTTTCCTTCCCCCATCCCTTCTCTTCCCCCTTTCTGTTTGTATTTTCTTATCTAACAAATGACAGCATTAATCTTTTTAAATAAGAATTAAATTGGTATTTTTGTTCACTTTATAAAAAAATTCCCTAAAAAAAATAAATAAGTAAAAAATGAAAAACTCCCTGTGTCCTTTTGTATTAGTCAGAGTTCTCTAAAGAAACAGAAGCAACAGAACAAATATATAGCTACATACAATTTAGTGATTTGCTCACATGACAGACTTCAAGGAGTCCAACAGTAGCTGCAACCGCACTGGAGAGGCTGAGAATCCAGGAAACAGCTCAGTCCACAAGCTAAGATGTCTCAGTAGTCCCAATCTGTGTGCTGAAGGCCCAATGGATTCCAGGGATCTGCCGGCTCAGTAAGAACATGCTGGGATCCGAAGGGTTAATCACAGCAGCAAGACAAACTCTCCAGTGGAGAGAGAGGCAAGCTGAGGAAAAAAAGGACCAGCTCCCTTCTGCCATGGCCTTTAATACTGCCTGCCAGCAAAGGTAATGCCCACATTTGGTGGTCCATCTGGGTTGAGGTAGTCCAATCTGAAGGTCCTTTTCTCTTATTTGTTCCTTAGTTCCAGTCAAGTTGACACCCAGGATTAAACCATCAAAAGTCCCCTCGCTTGTTCAGTTGGATCACCAAAATAAATAGCTCGATCCTTATGTTATGCTTAAAATTTACAATTGCAACAAGGCAATGGTCATAATCCACCTAACATGTTATAAGTGTTCTCGTGTGCAATAGCAAAGCACTATATCTTTAGAGTAGGTGGTTTTGTGGTAGAACACTTAGTCCTCATGTAACTTAACTAACCTAAATATGACAACACTTAACAATTATCTCAGTGTCACATTCAAAAGAACAACACAAGTATCTGATATATATATAATATATATATAATATACTATATATATATAGGACTACCTTCTACTACCCATTTCTGTATTTCCTCCACCATCAGCAACACCTCTGCAGGTCTTGCTCTTTCCTGGAGGAGTGACCCATACCTTCACCCCTGTAAGGGTCTGGGCCATTTTTGTCCTGTCTGGTTTGGGTTTGTTGAGTTTCCCATTGACCTTAATCATATCATGTGACACCAGAAGGCATCCTACAGCATCTCCTGCCTTCCAGACATAACTTACTTGCCCCCATTGTGGAGAAAAAGTCCAATTTCCCCCTGGTAGTCTGGATCAATCACTCCTCCTAACTGTTATTCCTTCTTAGCCTGTTGCTTAAGGGCATAGAGCCCAGAGTGGCCAGGGGAAGTTAGTTCCAGTTCAATGGAACATTGCTGTGTATCTCCTGGCAAAAGCACCCCCACTTTGGAGCCAAAACTCTAGACCAGCAGAATGCAAGGTCGGGGGTACAGGAAGCAAAAATTTTCCTACTGGGTCACTAGGGTGATAGTGAGTGGAATCATTCCCACTTCCAACCTTGATCCTGGACCCTGGACCTGGTTCCGGACGCATGAATTCTGACTATAGGAAAAACGACCATACAGTGGGTGCTGATTGTCAAAGCATATACTCGCCGCTAGAGAACCTTACCCTACCCCAGCCCTCCAGGGTATTGTACCTAATACACTGTAACTGTGTCTTCAAAAGAGGCCATTCATCATCGTTCCTATCAAGCCAGCTGCTTTTGGGTGGTGGGGAACCTGGTAAGATGAGTGGATACCATGACCATGGGCACACTAGTCGCACTTCTTTGGCTGTTAAGTGAGTTCCTTGGTCAGAAGTATTGCTTGAGGAATACCATGTATGGTGGTAAGGCATTCTGTAGAACCCTGGATGTAGTTTTGGCAGAAGCATTCATGCAGGAAAGGCAAATCCATAACCAGATAAGTATCTATTCCTGTAAGGTACAATCATGCTGTCCCCCCATGGTGGAACGTTGTGTCACTGTGGCCCATTTAGAGCAACCCAACAGTGGATAGGCTGGAGAAAGAGGCTTGTGACCGGTCCGACAACGAATGAGTCATCGGATCTACATGATAGTATAAACCTTCCTGCTGAGATCCAATTATTGATGTAGCACTTTACATGAAACACAAAATGTGGCTGTCACATACGTTTGACCATTACAGAGAGCTCTACTCCACATACTACTTCTCCCAAGATGTCTTTTCACTCACCAATCGTTTTATCAGTCATGCTCCTTCCAAGTCCTGACTTCCAGCCAAACCATGGCTACAGCCCATGAATCAGTATATAATGAACCCTCTGGCCATTTCGTCCGTCCAGGCAAAATGCACAACCATGTGTACTGCCAAGTTCTGCCCACTGTGAAGACTTTCCACTGTCAGAGTTCCAGTGTCTTCTACCTGTATTTAGGGTTGTATTCAGAAATAGTGGCTGTAATGCTGCAGCGCTGTACCTCTGGTGGGTCCTGCATAGTGCAGAACCATCATAAACCAGGCCCTAGTCTTCTCTTCCTCAGGCAACTGATCAATAGGGCAAACCCATGAAGCCATAGGATGCAGCTTAAGCACAGGAGGCATTGTATAACATAGTGGGAACCGGGGCTTTAGCTTTGGGCAACTTCTGCATGTAGCTGTGCTTGGGCCCGTCAGGCCTGCCCTGGGCGCCTGTCACTTATGTACCACTGGTCCATTTGATAATGGACTGTTACTGTGCACATCCTATTTATCATCTGGTGGTGGCAGATAACACCAGCTCAATGATGGGCAGTTCAGGTCTCATGGTGACTTGTTGGCCCATTGTCAAAGTTAGTTTCTCACTAAGCCCAATAGCAGGCTAAGAGCTGTCTCTCAAAAGGAGATAGTTGTTGCAAGATGAAGGTAAAGCCTTCTCCAAAATCCCAAGCCTCTCGCTGTGATTCCCCTATGGGAGCCTTGCCACAGACTCCAGACCATTTTTATCTGCCCTGATAACCTCAACACCATTGGTCTGCTGGATCCTATGGCCCTAGGGGCAGAGCAGGCTGCATCTGCAGCCTGGACCTGTTGAAGACCTTTTCCTGTTGAAGCCCCACTCTAAAGTTTGCTGCCTTCGAGTCCTGATATATGGGTCGTAGTAACACACCCAGATAGGAATGTGCTCCTCCAGAATCCAAAAAGGCCCACTAAAATTGTGCTTCTTTCTTGGTGGAGGGAGGGGCCAGGTGCAACAACTTATTCTTTACCTTAGAAGGAATGTCTCGTGCATGTCCACACCATGAACCCTCCTAGAAACTTCACTGAGGTAGATGGCCTTGAATTTTAGTTGGATTTTTTTTCCCATCCTCTCAATGCGCATATGCTTTACTAACAAGTCAGACTGGCTGCTACCTACTGTTCACTGGGTCCAATCAGAATGTAACATCATCAATATAGTGGACCATGGGATTGTGGAATTTTTGTGGAAGAGTCAGGTGATTCAAGATCCCTTCTAATAATTTGGCACAAGGCTGGAGAGTTAATACCCTTGAGGTAAGACATTAAAGTATACTGTTTGGCCTTGCCAGCTGAAGAGCAAAATTGCTTCTGGTGGTCCTTATGAACTGGTATTGAGAATAAAGCATTGCCAGATAATACTGCATACATACCAGGACCAGGAGACAATTAATCTGCTCAAGTAAGGACACACATCTGGTAAAGGGCTGCAATGGTGTCACAACTTGGGTGATTTTTGATAGTCAACTGTCATTCTCCATTTCCTCTGTCTTTTGCACAGCCAAATTGAGAGTTAAATGATATGTGGTAGGATCTTTGTGACATCCATCCAGCCATGTCTTGAGCATAATCATTGGAGACTTGATACCTTATAATCCTTGATGTGGACTAATTTCTGCAATCCTCAGGGATAATACTGTTTTTTGGTTCACTATTTTCCTTAGAGGCAACACAATGGTTTCCATTTTGCCTTTCCAACCTAATAGCCCTACTGGCCCTCACTTACGTCAGGGAACCAATGTGGGGATTCTGCCAATTTCTAATTATACTATCCCAATTATACATTCTGAGACTGGGAAATAATCCAAGGATGAGTCTGGGACCCACTGGGACCACTGTGAGTCGGATTCAGCCAAAACTCCATTTATCACCTGACCACTGCCATAGGCCCCTACTTTAACTAACTGGAGGGCCACAATGCTTTTTAGGGTCTCCTGGGATCAGTGTCAACTCAAAACCAGAATCCAATAGGCCTCAAAAAGTTGATTATTTCCTTTTTCCCCAGTGTCAGTTACCCTAGTAAAAAGCTCAGGTCCCTCTGGGAAGGACAGAGGAAGGCAAACAGCATAACCTTTGGTATTGTGACAAGGTCTTCCTCATGGAACCAGGCCACCCCTTCATTCAAGGGTTCTTGCTGGGTCTGTGAACTGTCTCAATCTGGAAATGGTTAACTGGACAGGATTGCTACGCTGAAATCCAGTGTTGACTTCCTGTCATTTGTTCTAGAGCATTCGGCTTATAACAGATGAAAATAAAAACTTAGGTAGCTTCTTATGTATTTGGTTCCCTGATTAATTAGCCAGTTCCAAAGATCATTTCAGGTCATGTCCATTATAGGATTGTTTCCCTTTGCTCACCATTATGACAACTACGATAACTGCCTTAGGTGGTTTCAATTCAAAGTGCTGACACCAACCCTGACAAACCTACCTCTGAGGTCCTGTTAAACCTATATTGTACATTTAATTTATAAGCGAGCAGCAACTTCTCTAACTGTAAGATCTGGCATAAGAAATAGAGCAAAAAAACAAAGCTCTTCAAATGTTTCTGGTGTCTCTCTCAGTATTTCCATCTTATAAACTCAGTAAAGGCATGTCCTCTGAGTCCTCACATTGTGGAGAATGTGGTTTTACACTTCAAATCCACTCGAGACATGCCCATCTGCCTGACCCTCAACAATCCCTTCATCAATACTAAGCAAGGAATATCAGGCATCTCTAATCACTGTTAGTAGACCATGTTTAATAAATAAATAAATAAATGTAAAAAAGAATAAACTAAAAAAGAAACCTTTTTTAACCACTCGAGCTTCCATGTGAAACCTAGAACCTCTACTCAGTGGGCTCATATCGATAAACTCAGTCTGGTCCAATTTTATATTCCTTCCATCCATTATCCCACACCCTTAAAATCCATTCCCAAATTCCTTAGGCTTCTGCTGGAATGAATCGGCAAACTCATTAATGTTTTTAGTGGTATAGTGCACCTCCTCATGGACCACACTTTCTATCTCACCTTTAGGGGCTTGCTTAGCCTTCAATCTGGTTATAGGTCTAGAGGCAACAATTGTTGGGCCCTGAGGGACATTAGCTCCCACTGGGAGGTGGAGATTAGTTTCCTCAGGCAAGGGTGGGGAGGAGGGATCTGCAGGGTGTGGATTCTCTGCTAAGGGTGGGGAGATTAATTCCTCAGATAAAGAAAATCCCTCAGAATCTGAGGGTTCAAAATCCTCATCATCGTGGTTCTCCCACACATCTCCATCCCATGTTTCAGGGTTCCACCCTTTCCCCACCAGTGCTCTCACTTTGACTGCTGACACTCTTCATGGCTGGGAATTTGCATTGTAAATCAGCCAAACATATAATAAGGGCTGCTCCAGCTTGATTTTCTGCCGCTTTAGCTCTTTGGCTGCTGGAGAGAAGATTCTCTTCCAGAGCACACTTGGAAACTTTTAAACTGTTGTTTTGAATCTGTAGCTGGTTAGTTTTATCACTGAGCTCCTTATTTTCCTCTATCACTTTATCCAGAGATGCTAGGAGCAACCATTATTTTCCTTATTTTTCTGCAAACATTTTATATAGAGAGTCACTAAATTCCTTGCTTCTCGCAAGAGGTGAGTTAAGTGAGTCAAATGGATCTATTTTCATAATTACATCAAAAAAAATAGTCTGCACCAAGGATTATCATTCTTCTTCATGCCACCAGGAGAACCTTCAGTAACTCTAGGCTTCATTGGGTTGGAGAGCTGGCTCCAGAAACTACCAAGCCCAATAAAGAAATTCATCCTTTCAATTCTGTTTCTCTAGAACCACTTCTTATATCAAATGTGTATTAGTCAGGGTTCTCTAAAGAAACAGAAGCAACAGGATGAATATATACCTATATACAATTTATTGATTTGCTCACATGACACAGTTCAAGGAGTCCAACAGTAGCCACGCACTGGAGAGGCTGAGAATCCAGGGAACAGCTCAGTCCACAAGGCTGGATGTCTCAATAGTCCCAATCGGCCCGATGGATTCCAGGAGATCTGCCGGTCTCAGTACATGCTGGGGATCCGAAGGGTTGATCACAGCAGCAAGACAAACTCACCAATGAGAGAAAGGCAAGCTGCAGGAAAAAAGGGACCAGCTCCTTCTGCCATGGCCTTTAATACTATTTGCCAGCAGAAGGTAATGCCCACATTTAGGGTGGTCCATCCGGGCTGAGGTAGTCCAATCCAAAGATCCTTTTTCTCTTATTTGTTCCTTAGTCCAGTCAAGTTGACACCCAGGATTAACCATCACACCTTTTAGCTTGCATATCATATCAATTAACAACACTCAGCTTTGCTTGTAAGCAGTGCTTGACTAATTTAAATCTATTTTGAATATTTTACTCATTCATACTTGTTATAATTACTGATAATTAGAATTGTTTCTGTAGACTTATTAAAAAATCAATTCCTTTTCATTCTTACCATTTTTTCTAATTTCTTGTGATGTCTAAAATAAAGGTTTTCCTTGTTTTTTCCCTAATGTTAATGCTTTTAACCAAAACTGGATGGGAAATAAGATAGAAGTAAAGCTCAGTTTTTACTTGTCATTCTAGAGGATATTAAGGACCTTCATAAATTATGAAATGGCATAGAGGAATGTGGCAGAACTTAAATTTGTCTTCACCACTTGGTTAGAGCTGAGACATCATGAATTTAATGTGGTAATTTGTAGATATTTTGTCCATTGGAATTGGTAACCCTAAGCATACTTATTTTATTTCTTTATCCTAGAAGGTACTTTTACATTGCTAAGGGAAATTTTAAAAATGAGAAATCATAAAATAGTTAAATGAAGAAGTTCTATTTAACCCACTTATTAATGAGAGAAACGTTAAGATATCAAAACAAGTTCAAACATCATCAAGAAATTATCTATGCCATTTCATAAAATTTCAGAATGGAATTTATTTACTTATGAATTGTATGTATATCTGCATGTGCATATGTGCACATTCATGTATGTACAGGTATATATGCAATTGTATATACATATGCATGGAGGCCAGAGGTCAAGCTCAGATTGTTATCCCTTCCTCAAGAGCTGTCCATATTTTTCTTGTCTTGTCTTTTTTTCTTTCTTCTTTCCTTCCTTCCTTTTTTCCTTTCTTTCTTTCTTTCTTTCTTTCTTTCTTTCTTTCTTTCTTTCTCTCTCTCTCTCTCTCCTTCCTTCCTTTCTTTTTTAAATTTTATTTATTTTTGTATGTGTATGAATGTACTGTCTGCATGTAGGTCTGTGCACCCGTGTCGTGCAATGCCGCAGAGGTCAGAAGAGAGTGTTGGATTCCCCTGGAACTGGAGTTCTCCTGGAATCGGAGTTACAGACCTTTCTCAGGTTCTCAGCCACCATGTGGGTGCTGGGGATCAAACCCAGGTCCTCTGCAAGAGCAGTGGGTGCTTTTAACGGCTAGGCTATCTCTCCAGCTCTCTCTCTTCTTTGTTTGTTTGTTTGTTTNGGAAGTAGCCACCTGGCCTCTGCACCTAGGGGTCAGCTCCCCACAACAACTGCTGCAAAGTGGCACTGTGTTCCCCTCCCATTAGCAGGGCTGCGTGGTCCCTGTTCAAGCATAAAAAGAAACTTTCTAATAAGCTTTTAAATGTTTTATAGAATTCTGCTGTGAAACCATCTGGGCCTGGGCTTTTTTTGTTGGAGGCTTTTTTTTTTATTACCTCTCAATTTCCTCAAGTACTATAGGTCTGTTTTAGCTGTCAGTCTTTCTTGGTAAGCATCTGGGAACCCAGGATCAGATAATCATCTATTTCTCCTAGGTTTTAAAATTTAGTAGAGTTTAGTTTTTTGAAGTATTCGTATATTGTCTGGATCTTTTCTATATCTGTTGTGATGTTTCTCTTTTTATCATGAATGCTATTGATGAGTTGCCCCTCTCTCTTTTTTTGTCTAACTGGGCTATAGATCTATCTTCTATTTTGTTTATTTCTTCAAGGAACCACTCTGGATCAATTTGATTTTTTTTTTATTTTATCTTTGTTTCTATTCATTGATCTGCACTCTGATTTTGCCTATCTTCCTGTCTTTTTGGGTTTAGGGTTCATATGTTATTGCTCTCTGTTCTTAGCTGCAGTGGTAGATCATTTATTTGTCTCTCGGTTTTTTTTTTATAAATTTATTTATTTCTGTATGTGTATATGTACCAGTCTGCATGTAGGTCTGTGCACCCGTGTCATGCAATGCTGTGGAGGTCAGAAGAGGTCTCGGATTCCCCTGGAACTGGACGGTTCATCATGGAATTGGAAGTTAATGACGTTCTCTCGCTCGCCCATGTGGTGCAGGGAACGACCTGGGTCCTCTGTAAGAGCGGGTCAGCGCTCTTAACCACTAAGCCAATCTCAGCACAATCTTTTTGTTTTTTAAAAATGTGGGCACCTTGGCCTATAAAATTCTCCCTTTTAGGACTGACCTTTTCTGTATCTACAAGGTTTTGTTGTGTTGATTGTCTTTCATTTAAATTCCAGAATCGCTTTTTTTCATTCTTTTTCTTCTCTGACCCGCATTGTTGAGGATTGTGTTTGTTAGTTCTCCAATGTTGTTCTTTAGATAGTTGGGCTAACACCCTGTGTTGAAAGATTGAGCTTTATTGCATTGCGGCCTGATAGAATGCCATGGATAATTTCAATCCTTTTTGTATTTGTATAGAGTTTTTCTGTGTCCCAGTATATGTGGCAATTTTGGAGAATGTATTCAGGGGTGCTGGGATGAGAAAGTAATTATCTGGTGTGGGACATATTCTGTAGATATCTGTGAGGTCAATTTGGTATATTAATCATTGCTCAGTTTCGATGTCTCTCTGTTTATTTTTTGTCAATTGACTCTATCCAGGAGAACCCTCAGTTGGGATTAGAATGTTCAAAAAAAGTACTTGCAAATTGCATGCAGTCCCACATCAAAGAGATCATCCATCATGACCAGTTGGATTCAACCAGAAGAGCAGGTGTCTAACATATATACTCACAAAACATATTAAAACACATAAATTGACAAAAAAACAACACAAACACATGCATCATCTCATTAATGCAGAAAGCTTTTGAAAAAATCCCAGCATCCCTTCATCTTCAAAGTCTTAGGCTTGACTGGAGGGATCATTCCTACAAGGTAATCAACCATATACAATAAACCCACAGCAAATATCACCTAAATGGAGAAAAGTTGCAAACTATTCCTTTAAAGGGGGAACACAGCAAGGCTATCCATTATAGCCACTCCTCTTCAATATAGTGCTTGAATGCTGCTAGGCAATAAGGCAGAAAGTGAAATTAAAGGAGTACTAATTGAAAAAAGAGAAGTAAATACTGTCTTTTTTGCAGATGATATGATGTTTACCTAACAGATGCTAAAAACCCTACCAGAAAAAACTCTAGAAACGATTAAAAGTTTCAGTAAGTGGCAGATAAAGTAATGCTAGAAAAATCAGTAGCCTTCCTTTACACAAAAAATAAGCAACTGGAGGAGCTAAATATACTCCTCAATCACACAAACCTAAAAAAAAAAAAAAACTAGGAATAAACCTAACAAAAAGATGCCAAGACCTCACAACAAAAATGTAAAACCCGAAGAAGAAGAAATATGAACATAAAAAAGATGAAGAACTCCATTGTCATGGATTGGGAAAATAAATCTAGTAAAAATGTCCTATTTACCACAATAATGTATACAGATTTCAATCAATACCAATAAAAATCCCATGATTTTTCACAGACTTAGAAAAAAAAATCCTGAAATTCATATGGAAAAACAAAAGACCTTGAATAGCTAAAGCAACACCCTGAGTGAAAAGTGCATACTGGGGGATTATATTACCAGACACTTCTCAAGCTATATTATAGGGGCTATAATTCATAAAAGAACAAGCCTGGAAGGCAAAACAACAACAACCAAACAAAACAGAACCAGTGACTGCAACAAAATTAAAGATCTAAACTTGAGCTCATATAACTTTAGACCAACTCATTTTGAAAAAGGGGCCAAAAAAACTCAATGGGGGAAAGAAAGACATCTCCAGCAAATGGTGTTGACACAAAACTGGATCACCATTTGTAGAAAAACAAAAAAACCCTACCTCTCGCCCATGTACAAAAATCAACTCCAAGTGGATCAAAGATCTCAAACTAAAACCTGAAAATCCTGAAGGTTATAGAAGAAAAAGTCATGGCAGCAACCTACAAGACATAGGTGCAGGAAAAGATTTCTAAATCAAAACAGCAGCTGCACAGGGAAATAAGGATCAACAATGACAAACGAGACACTCATCAAACTCAAAAGCCTTTGCACAGCCTAAAAAACAATAAAGAAGTGCAAGTGAAACCCACAGCAGTGGGATGAAACCTTCACTAATGAAACACTCTGACAGAGCATTAACACCAGAAATAGAAAACCTACTAAAAAACAAAGAAAGTAAAAAAACAAATGCCTCATCAAAAGATGGAGAAAAAGCGAACAGAGACTTACCAGTAAGGAAGTAAGATAGGCTAGAAACATCTTAAAAAGTTTCCACATCATAATAATTAAGAAACATCAAATTAAAACACATACTAAGGTATCATCTCACGCAAATCAGACTAGCCAAGATCAAGAAAAAAAAGACATAAACTGCTGGAGAGGTTGTTGGGGAAAGGAGAAACAATCCATCCACTGCTGATGGGAATGATAACGTACAGCACTGTCCAAGCAGTGTGGAAACCTTGCTTAAAAACTCAAATGAGCCTACCACCTGATCCAAGCCATACACTCCTGGATATACCACAATATGCATCCACCCAAGATATATGCCACAGCTATTTATTGCAGCTCTCTTCACAATAGCAAGGAACTGGAACAAACCCAAATGCCCCCCAACACATGAGTGGATAACAAAAATTTGTACATCTACTCAATGGAGCTCTATCAGCAGTAAAAAAGATGACATCATGAGCTTTGCGGTAAATGGATGGAAACTTGAAGCAATTATGCTAAGTGAGTAACACAGACCCAGAAACAAAAAAAAAAAAAAACAAAAAAAAAAAAAAAAGCAAATCGTTTCCCTCATTTGTGAATGCTAACAACCAAATCCCATTTGGCAGGCAAACTCAGCAACGTTATATATTTCATTGTATCTGAAAGCAACTTGCTATTCCAATGTGAATCTCTTAAATGGGCTCTTAAATTGTCCTTACCAGTTATTTCACACATTGTATTACCAATATAGGATGGAAAATAGCTGCCAAATTAATAAAAAAAAAGAATTTAAAGTTACACATCTTTATACACTGCATGCAACTTTACTGTTAATGTGAATTTCTAAATGTGTTTAGGATTCTACCTATAGTTTATTTTCGAATTGTAATTTTTGACTTATTTTGGAGTGTATATATGCATATTTTGGAATAATATAAAATAAAAAAATAAAAGTAAAAAAAAATATATCATCGCTGGTTGAGGGAGACAAAGGCAAATCCTTAGGGATCATTGGCCATGCAGCCTAGCCTACCCAGCTAATCACTGGGCCAGTGAAAGGACCTGTCTCAAAAAACAAGGTAGCCCAGTGTAGTGATGCACACCTTTAATACCAGCACTTGGGAGGCAGAGGTAAGCACATCTCTGTGAGCTCACATCCAGCTTAGTCTATATAGTGAATTCCAGGCCAGCCAGGGATACATAGTGAGATCCTGTCTCAAAAAAGAACAAAACAAATAAAGAACAGTATTTTTACAGGTCTGATTTTGGTAAATCATGTATTGGTCATTTGGAAAGTATTGATTCATTGCACATTTCATTAATAATATAAAACGCTGATATATTTCATTATGTAATATTAAAATAATTGTACTCATCTGTATTACCAGGGATACATGGTTCCCAGTAGTAAAGTTGTAAAATTCACAATGGCTTATGAGAGTGTCTTAGAAGTCTACTTTTATTTTTCCCCTTGAAAGATCAACTCTTGTCAGTTGTTTTTCTTTTTTAATTCTTAATTTTTTTTATTTTATAGTATTCCAAAATATGCATATATACACTCCACACATAAGTCAAAATTACAAATTCTGAAAATAAACTATTGGTCAATTCCTAAACACATTTAAAGATTCACATTTTAACAGTAAAGTTGCATGCAGGTATAAAGATGTGTAACTTTACATTCTTTTTTTTTAGAATACATATCTTCCATCCATATATGGTAATTACAATGTGTGAATATAAGTGGTAGGACAATTCTAGAGCCCATTTAGAGATTCACATTATAATAGCACAGTTGCTTTCAGATACAAAGAAATATAATAATAATAAAGTTGCTCAGTTTGCCTGCCAACTGGGGATTTGGTGTTAGCATCCACAAAATGAGGGAAACCATTCGTCTTTTTTTTTTTTCTGGGTCTGTGTTACTTCACTTAGCATAATTGCTTCAAGTTCCATCCATTTACCAGCAAAGCTCATGATGTCATCTTTCTTTACTGCTGCATAGAGCTCCATTGAGTAGATGTACCACATTTTTGTTATCCAGTCATCAGTTGAGGGACATTTGGGTTGGTTCTAGCTCTTTGCTATTGTGAAGAGAGCTGCAATAAACATAGCTGTGCATATATCTTTGCGGTAGGATGCATATTGTGGGTATATACCCAGGAGTGGTATGGCTGGATCAGGTGGTAGGCTCATATTGAGTTTTTTAAGGGTTCTCCACACTGCTTTTGACAGTGCTTGTACCAGTTTACATTCCCATCAGCAGTGGATGATTGTTCTCCTTTCCCCACAACCTCTCCAGCATTTAGTGTCTTTTCTTTTCTTGATCTTGGCTAGTCTTATTGGCGTGAGATGATACCTTAGTATGGTTTTAATTTGCATTTCTTAATTATTAGTGATGTGGAACACTTTTTAAGATGTTTCTCAGCCATCTTTACTTCCTTACTGGTAAAGTCTCTGTTCAGCTCTTTACTCCATCTTTTGAGTAGGTCATTTGTTTTCTTACTTCTTTGTTTTTTAAGTAGTTTATATATTCTGGATGTTAATGCTCTGTCAGGTGTTTCATTAGTGAAGGTTTCATCCCACTCTGTGGGTTTTCACTTCACTTCCTTTATTGTTTCTTTAGCTGTACAAAGGCTTTTGAGTTTGATGAGGTCCTACTTATCAGCTGTTGTCCTTATTTCCTGTGCAGCTGCTGTTTGATTTAGAAAGTCTTTTCCTGCACCTATGTCTTGTAGGTTGCTGCCGACTTTTTCTTCTATCACCTTCAGGATTTCAGGTTTTAGTTTGAGATCTTTGATCCACTTGGAGTTGATTTTTGTACAGGGCGAGAGGTAGGGGTTTAATTTTGTTTTTCTACAAATGGTGATCCAGTTTTGTCAACACCATTTGCTGAAGATGCTATCTTTCCCCCATTGAGCTTTTTTGGCCCCTTTTTCAAATATGAGTTGGCTAAAGTTATATGAGCTCAAGTTCAGATCTTCAATTTTGTTGCATTGGTCAATGGTTCTGTTCTATTGTTTGTTTGTTTGTTTGTTTGTTTGTTTGTTTTTGCCAGTACCAGGCTGTCTTTATGAATATAGCCCTATAATATAGCTTGAAGTCTGGTAATATAATCCCCCCAGTATTGCACTTTTCACTCAGGGTTGCTTTAGCTATTCAAGGTCTTTTGTTTTTCCATATGAATTTCAGGATTTTTTTTCTAAGTCTGTGAAAAAACTCATGGGGATTTTAATTGGTATTGCATTGAATCTGTATATTAATTTGGGTAGAATAGACATTTTTACTAGATTAATTTTTCCAATCCATGAGCATGGGAGTTCTTTCCATCTTTTTATGTCATTTTCAATCTCCTTCTTCAGGGTTTTAACATTTTTGTTGTAGAGGTCTTTGGCATCTTTGGTTAGGTTTATTCCTAGGTTTTTTTTTTTTTGAGGCTATTGTGTGATTGGAGGAGTATATCCTTATGCTCCTCCAGTTGCTAATTGTTGGTGTAAAGGAAGGCTACTGATTTTTCTAGCTTTACTTTGTATCCTGCCACTTTACTGAAACTTTTAATTGTTTCTAAGAGTTTTCTGGTGGAGTTTTGAGCATCCCTTAGGTAAACTATCATATCATCTGCAAAAAGAGACAGTTTTACTTCCTCTTTTCCAATTAGTACTCCTTTAATTTCGCTTTCTTGCCTTATTGCCCTAGCAAGCATTTCAAGCACTATATTGAAGAGGAGTGGCCATAATGGATAGCCTTGCTGTGTTCCTGCCTTTAAGGGGAATGTTTGCAACTTTTCTCCATTTAGGATGATATTTGCTGTGGGTTTATTGTATATGGTTTTGATTACCTTGAGGAATGATCCCTCCAGTCCAAGTCCCTCTAAGACTTTAAGCATGAAGGGATGCTGGATTTTGTCAAAAGCTTTTTCTGCATCAATTGAGATGATCATGTGGTTTTTGTCTTTTGGTCCATTTATGTGTTTTATGATGTTTATTGATTTATATATGTTGAACCATCCCTGCATCTCTGGTATGAATCCAACCTGGTCATGATGGATGATCTTTTTGATGTGGGACTGCATGCAATTTGCAAGTATTTTTTTGAGAATTCAATACCCCACTGAGTCTCCTGGATAGGTCAATTGGACAAAAAATAAACAGAGAGACATCAGAACTGAACAATATAATATACCAAATTGACCTCACAGATATCTACAGAATATTCCACACCAGAAAATATACTTTCTACCCAGCACCCCACTGAACATTCTCCAAAATCGACCACATACTGGGACACAAAAGAAATCTCAACAAATACAAAAAGGATTGAAATTATCCCATGCATTCTATCAGGCCGCAATGCAATAAAGCTCAATTTTAACACTAGGGTTAGCCCTACTAAATATAAGAACACATGGAGACTAAACAACACAATCCTCAACAATGACTGGGTCAGAGAAGAAATAAAGAATGAAATAAAAGCATTCCTGGAATTAAATGAAAATGACAATACAACACAACAAAACCTGTGAGATACAGAAAAGTCAGTCCTAAAAGGGAAATTTATAGGCCTAAGTGCCCACATTAAAAAAACAGAAAGATGGCTGGATAGATGGCCTAGTGGTTAAGAGCGCTGACCGCTCTTACAGAGGACCCAGGTTCGATCCCCAGCACCCACATGGCAGCTGAGAACTGTCTGTAATTCCAATTCCATGAGAACTCCAGTTCCAGGGGAATCCGAGACCCTCTTCTGACCTCCACAGCATTGCATGACATGGGTGCACAGACCTACATGCAGACAGTACATTCATACACATACAGAAATAAATAAAATTTATAAAAAAAAAACCAGAAAGAGAACAAATAAATGATCTAACACTGCAGCTAAGAACACTTGAGAGACAATAACAAATGAACCCTAAACCCAAAAGACAGGAAGAAATAGCAAAAATCAGAGCAGAAATCAATGAAATAGAAACAAAGAAAAGAATAAAAAAAAAAATCAATGAATCCAAGAGCTGGTTCCTTGAAAAGATAAACAAAATAGACAGACCTAGATCTAGCCCAGTTAACTAAAAGAAAGAAAGAGCAACTCCAAATCAATAGCATTCATGATGAAAGGGGAAACGTCACAACAGATAAAGAAAAGATCCAGACAATCATATGAGAATACTTCAAAAACTTATACTCTACTAAATTTGAAAACCTAAGAGAAATGGATGAATATCTGAAATCCTGGGGTTCGCCAATGCTTACCCAAGAAGAGACTGACAGCTAAAACAGACCCATAATACTTGAGGAAATTGAAGATGTAATAAAAAAAAAGCCTCCCAACCAAAAAAAGCCCAGGCCCAGATGGTTTCACAGCAGAATTCTATAAAACATTTAAAGAGGTCTTATGTAGAAAGCTTTCTTTTTATGCTGAACAGGGACCACGCAGCCCTGCTAAGGGGGATGGGGACACAGTGCCCACTTTGCAGACACTGTGGGGAGCTGACCCTTTGGCACAGAGGCCAGCTGGCTACTTCCTGTAGCCCAGCCTGGGTGATACTTTCTTTTTTTTATTTTTTATTTTTATTTTTATTGATGCTTTGTGTATTTCATACATCATTTTCCAATTCAGTTCAGGCATATATCCCCTTCCCTTCCCCCCACCCCACCCCTACCCATCCCAGATCNGCAGATTGTTCCCTAGGCTTAGAAAAGGGGCACAGGTGGATGAGAAGCAAAACAGTTTACTTTCTCTGGAGCTGTTGTGTTGGTCTCTAGTCAATTCTGGCTGTTTTCTTTCATGGGATGCCAGCTTGTCCAGGCATAACCTTTCGATCCTGCTAATGAAGCACATGCAATTAGATATATAGGTATTTAAACAGTGTAATATATAGCCTTTTGATCCTAGTAATGAAGCACATGCAATTAGATATATAGGTAAACAGTACTAATTGTTATGGTAGGTTACTTTTTTAATTGACGTGAGTTCAACAAGTATCCAGTTTTGCCCAGACTCTGTCTACAGGATACATGGTGTTTTAGGACTTAGTAAAAGTAAATTTGTGTATAATAAACAACATTGGTTTAAAGGCTGGATGATACTTTCAACCCAGGCCCTTAGCCTGGACCCACGAGACACGTGTTCCACTCTTGGCCATGGCTTCTCACCTTCCCAGAGCCTAGACAGGAATTTCAGGCTGATGGCTGGTTGCTTCCCTTCAGCCAATACCCACTCACAACACCAGATACCCAGATTGGTGATCTGCAAAGAAATCTCTTTCCAACCCACTGGCCACCCGAATGAAATGTAGGCCTACCTTAGCCTGTACATGTGCAATAATTAATAAAAATAACAGCCAGGAATTCTGTGATATTGTTACTATGAAATTAAAATTTATTCCTTGCTACAGCCTGCTTTTATAAACTAAATGACATCAGTTCCCAGGACCAATCATAAGTCCCCCAACTCTGCACCACTGTACACCATTGCTCCACCCAGCATCACGCACCTAGGCCATGCTGCTTGCTCCTACTTGGGGTGGGGCCAGAACTTTGGCCAAGTGGTGCCCTGAGGCATGCTATTTGGAAAGCTAGCCCACAATTCAAGCTGGATTTTCCTACAGTCTTACAAGCATTATTACTCAAACTTTTCAGAAGGATACAGTGATGATATTTTTAAGGGATGTCACCAACTCTAACTGTAGGTTTCTGGCATTGAAGTCAGGCATTCATTTTGCAACTGAGTCCTAGAATAAAATTTGAATGTAAAACTAGTTAATAGTCTACTGGGCAGAAACCTACAAGTTTTGAGGTTTTATTTTCTAACAAAGGAGTTATTTAGATCTCTACTGACAAAAATGGAGATGTCAGTATGAACATTTATTAAGTCTAATACTTTTCTTCAGTAACAGTGATCAAAACAGTATATGTCTGTAGGCGAGTGTTGGTAACAATATTCTTCAGAGTTATGGCCTTTAACTCTTTTTGTTCTACAGTATCAGAACTGAGCATCTTTGATGGAGAACCTGTGACCATCAATATAAAAACTGTGTATATATATGCTCTGGTGTTTTATGGGATTAAAAAGGGAAGAGTCTGGTTTTAATTAATCATCAAGTTACCTTTATAATGTTAAAAGCATGTGTTATTTTATTTCCAATGTTTTAATAATAATAATGATTTTTCATATTTTCTATATTTATGTGTGTAAGTGCATGCATGCATGCATGTATAATTGCACCCATGTTGTGCAATGCTGGAAGAGATCAGAAGAGGGCATTGGATCCCCCAGAGCTGGAGTTAGGGATGTTTGTTACCCACCATGTGAGTGCTAGGAACCAAACTTGGGTCAGTGCTCTTAACCAATGAGCCATCTCTCCAGCCCCAAAGTTTTAAAATTATTAATCTTGTATAATCTAGATTTGAGATGGGGACTCCCTTTAGTCTCAGCTGGCCTGGAGCTCACTATGTACACCAGGCTGGCCTTGAACTCACAGTGACCTGCCTCCCTCTGCCTCCTATGAGTGCTGGGATTAAAGGCTTGCACCACTATGCCTGACCTAGATTATTTTTTGCAACAGGGTTTCTGTATATAGTCCATGCTGGCTTGGAGCTCATGACAGTTGTGTCTCAGGCCCGAGTTTTGGTATTACAAGGATGTACCACCATTGGGCCCCCTCTCAAGGTCAGTCAGTCAGCCATAGGGAAGTCAGTTTAACTTTAACCATGAAATGTTCCATAAACAGGATGTTCCTTGAATCCTAGTGTTGACTAATCCCAATGATCTGTATCAGCATGTTTGTTCCTTTACACAACGTTGTTGCAAACACTTCCTCTTACGCCTACCCTTTATATTTTGTGTATGAACCTACAGTAAATGAGACTTGATCAGAACCTGTCTTGTCTCCATTCCTTGTGTCTCTTGTCCCTTCCCCTCACTCCTCTTCCAGACCCCCGTTGACTGACCCACTGGATGGGTCAAAAATGTATGCAAATATAAGTTTACCAGTTTTTGACTTTTTTTCTATATTTTTATGATATTTGAAAATTGTACTTTGATATTTTGTCCTTCCTGTTACCTTCAATTTTTGTTTGTTTGTTTGTTTGTTTTTGGTTTTTGAGACCTGGTTTCATGTAGCCCAGGCTGGCCTGGAACTTACAAGGTAGCTGAATATAGCCTTGGTCTCTCCAGTCTTCTTTCTCTACTTTTCAGTGCTAGGATTAAAGATGCAACCATCACTTGTCTTGCATTCACATTAAAAATAATTTCCCTTTTTTATTTTTGACAATTTCATACATATGAACAATGCCTTGTTCACCCTCAGTTACCTTCTTTCATCTGCTGACCCTGTTTACCTTCCCAACTATTCTTCTTCCTATTCTGTCTCTCGCTCTCTCTTAGGTAACCACAGCTGCTGTGCATTCAGAGTGCACTATCCATGTCATGTCCAGAAGACAGTTTTGCTCAGCACTCCTCCTCTGGGGGTGGGGCTCCCTGGGCCTTCTTGGGGTTGAGCACCCAACAGTCATTTATTTTTAGCACTCGTACCAATTCTGAATCACAGAATTACCCATTGCCCACTGCAAAAAAAAAAAAAAAAAGTTGTTCTGACTGAGGCTGAGAGCAACACAAGTCTGTGGGTATAAATATAAATACTTAGAAGCTGTTTGCTACCTGTCCTTTGGCAAAACATCAGTAGATAGTTTCCCTCTCAGGCTTGTGACCTCCAAAGGCAAAGGCTTTTGAGTAGGTTTACAGTACCAGTGCTGGGATTAAAACACGTACATCAGGTGCACTTTTTCAATATGCACCCTTAACCTTTTAAGTGATGAGTATCTTTATCTGGACACCATCAGAAAACTAGTCTCTGCATTGTCCCCTTTTCTTTTCTTTCATGCTCACCTGAACATCCTAACTAGCATCTCACCGAATTCAATTTTTCTGTTATTCCAGTTTGTCATTAAGGACACATTTTTAGATGATTGGTGGTTCTACAGCGGTGATTTACTGCTCCTATTCTTTCTTGTATACTGCATTTCCTTCTCTTCTACCTGGTAGTTTTCTATTAGCACTTATTTCAAAGGTGGACAATAGGTGGGAAAGTCTCTGAGTTCAGCATGTGAAACTGTATTGATTTCAGTGTTTTATACAAATGTGGCTGCATTTTTTTTTATTTTCAAAGTTACATTCCATTAACATACAAAGAACTTCAATAACACTTTACCCAAATCCCAAATTTTGCCCATTTGTACCCTTGTTCCTCCTCATTAACTCTTTTCCTCAACTATCCATTATTGCTATCTAAAAAATAATTTGCGAGAATATTACAAAAATGATATTCTGTCACACTTAAATGTTTAAATGGGTGCTGGAGAGATGGATAAGCAGTTAAGAGCACTGACTGCTCCTGTAGAGGACCTGGGTTTGGTTCCAAGCACCACATGGAGGCCAACAACCTTCTGTAACTCCAGTTCCAGGGGATCTGATGCCCTCGTTCGACCCCTGGGGCCACTTTATGGCATGGGAGCAAACAACACACTTGTACACATAAAATGAAAAAGTAGAATATTTAAAATAAATAGTTAAATGGGTATTTCTTCAAAGCAAAAAACCACTTTTTTTTCTGGGATCAGTTTTTTTTTTAAATTCAGATCAAATACAGTCAATAGTAATAAAAATATTTTACATCTCTCTTTTTTTCTCATGTGTAGGTTTACTGAATCAGTGACAATAAAGTAATCAAATATATGCATAATTATCATAATTATTAAAAATATATTCTTGTATATTTATTGTGATTTAGTCAAGAGTTCAAACCAGAAGCACATTAAATGTGACCAGAACGGACATGCTCAGTGCAGTGCTGCTGGATCTGCTACTGCTGCTGTTGCTACAGGAAGTCTTCCTTGTAACTTGGATTCCAGTAGATGTCTTTTGCAAATGCGGACATTTGGGGCACTTTTTTAAATTTATTTTTTTATTGTTATTAAACTTTTTCCATATGTCATACATCATTTCTCAATCGAGTTTAGAGTCATTTCCCTTTCCATGTCCCCCACCCCACCTGTGTTCCTGCACTATGCCATACATGTCTTGCATCTTTTTCTGAATCTTTCTAGAGTTTTTTCCAGCTCTTTTGTTGTTGTTGTTCTCTATAACTTGTATTGCTTCAATATATATATATATATATATATACATATATACATAGTTATATATATTATATATACATAAATATATACATATATACGTACATACACATATCACCTGAATCGGAGGAATTTTTTCTTTTCTGTTTTTTTTGTTTGTTTGTTTTTTTGCTAAAAGATGTCATGTTTTCCTCAAGGAAGTGTTTGAAGTTTCCTCCTTGGCAAGCCCAAACAACCATCAACCTTGCCCTTGTGCTCCACACTAGGGTCTTTCCCTTCCATGATCCCCCAAATAAAGTCCAGTAAGCACGTGTCCTGTCTTGATCTTCCTGTACTGGCCTCCATAATACAGCCTGGGTAGTCCAACAATGTCAGTCTACAGTCTGATGAGGCTGAAATCCCTCTAGCTGCTCAGTCCACAAGCTGGGTATCTCAGTAATCCCCATCTGGCATTGAAGGTTTGGAGGATTCTTGGAGAGACATGAGTCATTCAGTCCACAGTTAAAAAGCTGTGTCTCATATCTTTGAAGAATGGCAAAAGCAGTGGCATCCATAGAATAGATGAACTTGCCAGTAAGAATTGAAGACAGAACAAACAACAGTGTTCTCTCTTTTTTCTTTCTATCTTTTTACTAAGATCTCAAGTTTTATATCTGAAGTACAATTTCTCAGGCCTTACTGATTTTATTTTTGGTTTTATATTCCTTTTGGATGCTTAAGGCCACACAGTTAGCTCAGATTAACCAAGGTTTTTGTTTTCTTGAGGTCAGTTGAGGATCTGGTCCTCAGGGATCTCTTGGGTTTTTTTTTGTTTTTTTGGGGGGGGGAGAGGGGGGACCCGGGCTCTTTCAAGCTTTTAATTTACCAGTTCCTCCACTCAAGGACAAAATCTGGTCTTGCTAGACAAGGCTTCCTCTTTTGAAGCAGGAGCAGACTTTTCCTCTTAGGACACTGGCTGAAGTCCCATAGTGGACTCCAAGACCTCCCTGAAAGGAAGCCTGGTGACTCACAAGTACAGAACATTTTAAAGAGATGCCCCAGTGCCATAGTCCCCTAAGACTTGGTTTGACCTCTGAGGGCAAGGAACAAAGTTATCCCGTTAGGTCCCTTGGCCAATTGGTATGGGCATTAAGTATGGTCGTTAGGCACCCAAAAAGGCTAAGTTATACCAGCCTGAATCATCACAAGACCTATATTAAAAATTGTAACTTGGGGAGGGTGGGGGGGCAGGAGAGGGACACGGTGTATATTCAATTAATGCATATTTATTTGATGTGAGTTCAACAAGTAATCCGTTTTTGCCCAGACACTGTTCTACAGGTTACATGGTGATTTAGGACTCAGTAAAAGAAATATGTGTTATTAAAAAACATTGGTTTCAGGCTCTGATAAAAAGGTAATGCATCTGAGTTAAATGGAGATTAAATTGTGTGTGTCCACATTTGTTTTATGTAAAATCTGTCTAACATCAGACTTTGGAGATTGGCACCCAAAATCTCTCTCATATTTTTCTGTGTTGTACAGTATCCACCTTGTAGGTATGCTCTTCACCTATAAGATGATTTATCGTAAATTAGTTTGCTTCCCAAGTTTAATCCATCAGTCACCCAAACAGCATGGTGAATTTGATGAAATCTGTGCCTTGATTCACCCTATATGCTGTATAATCACACTGAAACACTCCTTCTGGAGACTCATGGGTCAAACACAAAAAACCTAAAAAAAAGGGGGATACAGACATAGATTGAAACCTTTTTTGTCAAAACCTTGCAATTCAAATCTTAAAACTAACTCCAGCAAAGGATTTGTATGTTCCAGCACAGAGTCAACTGTCAACAACTTAACAGCTGAGAAAGAAAGATACAGCTTTGCATTGAGTAGGATGTACCAGAAAGTGCCAACAGAAAGATGGCCTGTCTGAACATTGAAAGGAAGAAAAGCCTCAGATTGCTGCAAACATCAAACCCCTCTGCAGATCCTACTTGTTAACAACTATTTATAATGAGTCCAAATGAAGCTTACCTTCTAGGTGGGGCAAAGGTTTTAATACGAGAGACTTCTTACCTCCCCCCCATAGAAACAAGAAGAAATATGATGATGATGAGGTCGTTCTCCAACTGTAAAATTGGAGACAAACTATTAAGAGGAAATCTCTTATAAAACCAGTAAAAAAACTGCTTTCTTGAATTGACTAATAGACATAGGAACTGTGAAAGGATTATTCTCTTCAGAACCAAAATAATACTAAAGTCTCCTTAAGCTATGCACTTGAAGCAAAATATATAATACAGGGGGTCTGACATCAGCAATTGGATTTTTCTACCAAGGAGATTTTGGGCCAGGGGATCCAAGCCCCACAAAAAGGTAAAAGGCTCCTTGCCTCTAAACTAGGGATAACCTGCAGAAGAGAGGTAGATAAAGGCCTGCTTGAAGACCTGATGTTAACAGGGAAAGATGTATTGAGACCAACACATGCAAGTGTACAGATGGTCTCTGGAATACCAGAGAGTGTTACCAAGGCCACTAAACCAATAAACCAAAATATAGGTCTCATTGAGTCAAGCAAGACGCCTCCATCAGCACCAGCTTACACCTCACCTGCCTGGAAAACGGGTGCAGCAGAGGCAGCCATAGCCTGTATATCCCAAACTAATGGCTATTGGCTCTCTCCTTGGAGGAATAACCCATGGCTGATGCCACAAGCTTACATCCTCTAATGGGTAGAGATGTTATAAGCCACAGTAAACCCTGTCATATTTTAACAGAAAAAAATGTAATTCATGGATTAACATACCATCCATAACATCTGTGTCTATACCAAAGTAACCTATGATAACAATTAATACTGTTTAAATAACTATATATCTAATTGCTTGTGCTTTATTAGTAGGGTCGAAAGGTTATTCCTGGACAAACTGTCAGCCCATGAAAGGAAACAAGCAAATTGACCAGAGTCCAAGACAACGCTCCAGAGAAAGTAGACTTTTTTTTTTTTCTATCCCCTGTGCCCCTTTTCTAAGCCTAGGGAACAATCTGCAGAAGAGGGGGTGTGGTAGAATGTAAGGGCTGCGATTGGGGTGAATGGTGAAACTACAGCAATATAGTCTGGACAGTCATTTGAATCAACTTGATTGAACATACAAGCCCCCCTGCTTGATGGTGGGGACCCATGGGTTGTGTGGGTTTGGGCACAAGTGCTTGCAAATTGGTTTTAACATGAAGGATGCTTGTACTCAAAATTTAACTTATTGCTAAAAAATGAAAAAAAAACTGAAAGATGCAGGACAGTTATGGCAGAATGCATGATCTGGGGGGGTGGGGTGGGGTGGGGGCAAGAGAAAGGGAAATATGCCTGAACTGAATTGGAAAATGATGTATGAAATACAAAAAATCAATAAAAAAAAAGAAAAAAAAAAAATTGTATTGTTTGAAAATAAACTGTTTGTTATTTCCATATCAATTTCTTGATTCACATTTTTCCATTGTAATTTTATATTACTCTAAAAGATGCATACCATTTATATATAATAATAATATCCAAGCTGGGCATGGTGCTGCATGCCTTTAATCCTAGCACTTGGTAGGCAGAGGCAGGTGGATCTTTGTGAGTTCAAGGCCAGCCTGGTCTACAGAGTGAGTTCCAGGACAGCTGGGGCTACAGGAGACCCTGTCCAAAAAGACAATAATAATAATAATAATAATAATAATATCCAAAATGGAACTAGATATTAGGCAATACTACAGTCCACTTCACAGGTACAATTTGTCAAATGTCTAGCAGTGTGTGTGTGTGTGTGTGTGTGTGTGTGTGTGTGTGTGTATGTATGTGTATGTGCATATTTATTTTCTTGTCCTGGCTCAGATATGTTTAGTTGTCACTTGACTTTAGTAGTCTTGTCCAGCTAATCTTGAGCAATTCTGAACACCCCCTCCTGTCCCTTTCTCCCCACTCCAATTCTTCCCTTCCCCCCTCTTTCCCATCCTTTCCTCTTTTTCTCTCCTTTTCTCTCTTATCTGTTTTTTTCTTTACTAAATCTTCCTCCATATCTCTAATCTCATGACCATGGTGGCTTTCTCTTTGCCCATTAGCTCCACCTTTCTTATCTTCATGGCTTTTCCCTTTCCTGTTCCCATGTCTATTTGACACCCCTCTCCACTGCCACTTTCTTTTTTTAATTTATTTTGTTTTAATTATTAATTTTAATAATAATAAGATTTAAATTGAATTTGATTAATTTATACTTTTATATTAGTTTGCCATACAATTAGGTTTTGGTGTAGCATCCACAAATGAGGGATACCATTCATCATTTGTTTTGCTGGAACTGTGTTTACAATCTTCACTTCAGCAGCGATATCTTCTAGCTCCAACCATTTACCTGCAAAGTTATCAAATAGATGTCATCTTTCTTTACTGCTGCATAGAACTCCCATTGTGTAGATGTACAACACTTTTCTCTACCCACTCGTCAGTTGAGGGGCACTTGGGTTGGTTCCAGCTCTGGCTATTGTAAAGAGAGCTGCAATAAACATGGCTGTTCATGTAGCTGTGGTAAGATGAAGTCTTGTGGGTATATAACCAGGAGTGGTATGACTGGGTCAGGTGGCAAGTTCATTCCAAGTCTTCCAAGGGTTCCTCCATACTGCTTTCCATAGTGGCCTGTATGAGTTTATTACTCCCACCAGCAGTAGATGAGTGTTCCCCTTTCCCACAACCTCTCCAGCACTTGGTATCATTTTGTTTTTTGATCCTAGACAGTCTTATTGGAGTGTGAGATGATATCTTAAAGTGTTTTTTTTTTTTTTTTTTTTTTTTTTTTTTTTTTTTTTTTTTTTTATTTTTTAAGACGTTTTTCTTAGCCATCTCTAATTCCTACGTGTGAAGTCTCTGATCAGTTCTTTGCTCCATCTTTTGAGTGAGTCATTTGTTTTCTTTCTTTCTTCTTTGTTTTTTTTTTTTTTTTTTTGTTTTGTTTTTGAGTAGTTTATATATTCTGGAAATCAATGCTTTGTCAGATGTATCTGCAGTGAAGGTTTCCTTCCACTCTGGGTTTTCTCTTCACTTCCTTGATTGTTTCTTTTGATGTACAGAAGCTTTTGAGTTTAATGAGGTCCCATTTATCTATTGTTGACCTTAATTCTTGTGTGGCTGCTGTCTGATATAGGAAGTCTTTTCCTACGCCTATGTCTTGTAAGCTGCTGCCAACTTTTTCTTCTATCGCCTGAGTTTTGGGTTTCATGTTGAGGTCTTTGATCCATCTGGAGTTGACTTTTGTACAGGGCAAGAGGTAAAGGTTTAATTTCATTCTTTTACAAGTAGTGATCCAGTTTTGTCAACGCCACTTGCTGTAGATACTGTCTTTCCTCTATTGTGTCTTCTTGGCCCCCTTGTCAAGTATGAGGCGGCTGAAATTGTATGTGCTCATGTTTGGATCTTTGGTTTTGTTCCATTGGTCAACAGGTCTGTTTTTGTGCCAGTACCAAGCTGTTTTTAGGACTATAGCCCTGTAGTATAGTTTGAAGTTTGGTTCCACTGCCACTTTCTTGAGTCCATTGGTGATCCCAATAGTCCCACAATGTCTTCAACCCCACGTTCACTGCTTCCTATTGTGCCCTTGGCCATGGAACTGTCTCTAAAGAAAATTAAGTACAGCTGGATAGATGGCTCAACAGTTAAGAGCACTGGGGGCTCTTGCAGAGGACTGGGGTTCAGTTACCAGCTTATACCCACATGTTGGCTAGCAACCTTCTGTAACTCCAGTTCCAGGGGATCTAACACTCTCTTCTAACCTCCATGGACATTACACTGCCCAGGTGCACTTACATAAATGTAGGCAAATCACTCTTACAAATGAAATAAAAATAATAAAATAATTTTTAAAAAAGAAAATGAAGTAGAAAGAAAATCCAAAATTTGAGAGAAAGGAGAGCAGTAGGAAAGCCTTCTCCTGTATGGACATTGTATTCTGAATATGGACTTTTTTCCTAGTTTATTTATCATCTGGTGAAAGGAATTGTGCCGATTTTATTCCTTTTTTTTGTATTTTTGAGCCAGGGTCTCCCTGTAGTCCCAGATGGCCTGGAACTCACTCTGTAGACCAGGCTGGCCTTGAACTCACAGAAATCCACCTGCCTCTGCCTCCTGAATGCTGAGATTAAAGGCATGTGCCACCACTCCCAGCATGTTCTTATAAATTCTTTGCTTCTCCTTTTACAAGATAGCTATTACATTTTGTCTTTCTCTTTGTGGAGATTTATTTACTTATTTATTTATTTATTTGGTCTTTTCGAGACAGGGTCTCCCTGTAGTCCCAGCTGTCCTGGAACTCACTCTGTAGACCAGGCTGGCCTTGAACTCACAAAGATCCACCTGCCTCTGCCTCCCTAGTGCTAGGATTAAAGGCTCGTTCCACCACACCTGGCTATTTATTTTTTATGTGTATGAATGTACTGTCTGCATGTCAGTTGGTGCACCTGTGTCGTGCAATGCTGTGGAGGTCAGAAGAGGGTATTGGATTCCCCTGGAACTGGAGTTAAAGACGGTTCTTAGCCGCCATGTGGGTGCTGGGGATCGAACCCAGGTCGTCTGCAAGTGCAGTCAGTGCTCTTAACTGCTGAGCCATCTCTCCAGCCCCTGGAAATCTTTAAGTTAGATATACAAACTGAATCTACTTACTGTACTATTGAAATGTTCTCAGTAGTTTATGCTTCATTACCTCTGCTTTAGGTTCTACAAGAATTCATCAACGCGGGGCGTGGGGGTGCATGCCTTTAATCCTAGCACTTGGGAGGCAGAGGCAGGTGGATCTTTGTAAGGCCAGCTTGGTCTACAGAGTGAGTTCCAGGACAGCTGGGGCTACAGGGAGACCCTGTCTAGAAAAAGACAACAAAAACTCATCAATAAAGTATTCTCATTCATGAATTTATTCTGCAGTAGCTATAATGATACTTAATGTGGTTATTAAATTGTGTATCATAGTAAGTTTTAGATATGAAAACATTTGAGCTTATTTATATCAACTTTTGTTTTTATTTCATAAGTACTTGGTTCTTATTTTATATATTCGGTTAATTATTTGCTTTATTTTTCCTATAGTAATAAATATGCTTTTAAATTTTATCTGTTAACTCACTTCCTTGGATGTAAGTTCATCCTTTAAGGTAATAGATCGTGTTTATTGATAATTGTTCACAATGTTACCCTGGGGTTTCTATCTCTATGACAGGATTATGCATATGGCTGGACTGTGGCAGTCAAAACCATGGAATCCAATGTGACTCCATGTGGGGATAATATAGTTCTTATACTACAAGATGTAGCTATAATAAGGGTAGTATCTTCTTTCAGGATCCCTGTGTTGACTTTTTAACCTAGTAGCTGTGACTATGACATTCTCCAGATAAAAAGGTCACAAAGATTTCCTGCTTGTAATAACTTTTAATTATGATGGCTTCCCACACAGTCAGTGCCTTCTGGGCTTATGGCTATAATTTTGGCTAATTACTCTGGCTGCCAGTCTTTCTTTTAGAGATACCTCACAGCTCCACAGCTTTAGACTCTCTCTCTCTCTCTCTCTCTCTCTCTCTCTCTCTCCCTCTCTCTCCACTGGTTTGGTATGAAAGAAAGACATATGTGTTTAGTCCAAATCTTCAAACCAAAATCTATAAATAAAATTTAGTACCTATATGCTAATTAATTTAAGAAATAAATGATGTTTTCTGTCTGTGACTTTAACAGGTTTGCATTTAACTTGTCATATTTTGTGTATAGAGCTCTTCCAGACCATTTCTTATCCATTCATAGTGCTATGTGAAAAAAAAAAACCATACTTCCTAGAGAACTAACTACTTTTAATGTGTTTATGGTACTGTGTCATGGGAGAACCTTGGAATTTTGTCCTCATCTAGCATAAAGTTTCTTTTTCTATTCGATTTAATCAAATAGCTCTGGAAGTTAAATGGTTTCTCTGGAAAATGAGCCAAAGGTTTTTGATAGATAACCACTTAGGGGCCTGTCTGTGGTTCTTTATAAGTATGTATCATTTTTGCCAATCTCTTCCAGCTTTCAAATGTGATGATCTATTAAAAAGAATTTGGCAGTTTCTATCGCCTTTAATTGCATTGCCTGGCATCTGGCAGGTAACCTTTAGCTTATGATATCACAATAAAAACATTTCATTTTAATGCTTCTTCATGGAGAAATCCTTTCAAAAGCATTCTAAGTAAAAATCTGAACTCTGAATTTAAGTCGATGTGCAACTATATAGAGTGTGAGGCCAATGAAAGTAATAGGGTCATGCCCCAACATAAGGTTCCCTCTTTATTGGATGAGTTTATGCACAGGCAGTCCCAGATACATCATGATGTACTCTTCAGAGAATTTCGAGCATGAAGCATGAAAGGAATGCTTTTAGAGCCAAGGAAGTAGGGCCTTGTTAGATAACCAATATGCTGAACAAAGAATAGTCACAGAGATTGCTGAAGCCATCAGTCTGGGATACTTCTCTCTGGTCTGCTCATCCCTGTATTAGTTTCAGGCTCAGGATAGCCCCAGGACCATCTTCTCTAAGATTCACATGTCCAGAGGAAAAGGGAGAAAGAAGTCTCCTCTAGCAATTTTCGCACAAATCCTGGGAACCATCTTGGGCTATGTTGTTCCCTGCTCAGACTCTTGGTAGATGTTTTGTTTTCACTAGTCAGAAACAGAATGACATGCCACCCAATACATAAAGACTTGAGATTTGAGAGTGGATAAATAGTTCTCCAAGGAAATTTGGATAGATGGCTTAGCAATTAAGAACAATGGCTACTGTTGAAGGAGCAGGATTCAGTTCCCAGCATCCTTATGGTGGCTATCATCTCTAATTCCAGTTCCAGGGGAATCCAATGTGCTCTTCTGTCCTCAATGGGCACTTCACAGCACAGGTGGACTCACATGCAAGCAAAACACTCATACATACAAAGTAATAAATAAGATTTTAAAAAGGAGAGATAGATGTTGAAAATTAAGAACAATAAAATGTATCATAGGCATTACTGAGTTTGGAAGACACACATACCATGTTTCTGGGGTGTTAGTGCCCAGTAGTAGAATTTAAAGGTGTCTGTTTTATTATACAAATAATCAAATTATAACAAGGTTCAAAGGCTCTAGTTTTGTGTCATTAATCTTTCCTGTTCATTTCTGTAAAAACTTTTTTTTAAGGGGCTGGAGAGGTGGCTCATCAGTTAAGAACACTGGCTGCTCTTGCGGAGGACCCAGGTTTGATTCCTGGTACCCGCTTAAGTGGCTAATAAGCATCCCTAACTCCAGTTCCAGGGGATCCTATGCCCTCTTCTGACTTCCACGGTCATTGTACGGCATGGATGCACTTACATACATGCAGGTAATACACTCAGACATATAAAACCAAAATAAAAATTAAAAAGAACTTTTATTGCTAAAGGGAGACCCTGTCTCAAAAAGCCAAAAATAAAAAGAAAGAAAAAAGAAATTTTTCTTTAGGATCAAGAGAAAAAAAAATAAAAAACTACATGGAGTAAAACGGAAAAAGCAATTTTTTTTTACCTTAACCAATTCAAGTGCAGTTGAGTGTTTTTATTTATTACCGTGGCCTACAAAACTTTAGTTACATTGGCACACTTGACTATAATTAGATAAAAGTTAATACATCTTGTTTGCTAGCAAGCTAGGCAGAAACCAAAGACATGATTTTTCTTGTAAATTCTGCATATAGAAGGCTGCTTGAAAATTTTTATTTTATCAGATCCCAATTATTCTTGTTTACTGAACTACCTAGTGACATAAAATTATATAAAATATGATTTTAGTATAACAGTCTGGCTTTAAGAGTGTGCACAACACCTTTCCTCAGAGGTCTTAGCACAGATAAAAATAGGAAAATTGAACAAGTACAATTGAAAGCTGCTTGCTTTCCTAACCACCACCACTCTTGGCCTTTCCCTAGCACACTTCCTCCCACATCCCAGGACAAGCAAACACGGAGAGCTGAGTTGTTCCTGCTAGAGCAGAAGACTGTAACTTGGCTATAATACTATCTGGCACTTAGCTTCTCTGAGGCTTTCACAGTAATAAATGTAAGGTGCAGTCTGCCTTAAGGGTATTGACACTGTAAAAGGAAATTCCTGAGGACTGTAAATCAGCCCCACAGGGCAGTGACTGGGAGGTGGGAGAGAGAGAAAATTCTATCTGCAGGGTTTCTGCAGAGCACAGGTTTTCTTTTCTTTTCTTTTCTTTTCTTTTCTTTTCTTTTCTTTTCTTTTCTTTTCTTTTCTTTTCTTTTCTTTTCTTTTCTTTTCTTTTCTTTTCTCTTTTTTTCTTTTCTTTTTTTCTCTTCTCTTCTCTTCTCTTCTCTTCTCTTTTCTTTTTTATCCAACTATGTTTCTGCTTATGAGCTTACAGATGTAACCTGGCTGCCTCAAAGTACTTACACTTCTGGGCATGTGTGTTTGAGTGACCTAAAGGTACTAGCATCCTCCTTCCGTCCTTGAGAGGGGGATAAATAGAAACTTGGCAGCCACCAGGGAAGCTTCTGACACCTGCTCAGGACAAATCCCAGGCTGATGTGCTGTCTTCGTTGCATGTTCTGCATGAAGGACTCAACTTTGTTTATCCCTCATCTAGCTAAGGAGATTATATTTCATGGCCAGCTGGGTCCTTTTGAGGCAGAATTTGGCTCCTTAAATATAGCACTTGTCTAGTTGAATGTTTTAAGTTTGTTTAACAGAGGACATAAAATCACTTTTTCATGGTAGTTCCCTTTGTTTTTTGTTAGCATAATTGGAGCTAGTCACATATTTGTGGACATCTTGTTTTACTCTCTCCATCCTGAGCAGTATACAAAGACCAGGTATTTTATTTCCATACATGAAATTCCCTTTGCTTTATCATTTGGAGCACTTTCTTCTTGAGATTATGAACATTATTAAAATACATTGAAGGTTATTGTTCTTTATTTAATACAAAGTTCTCAACTCAGAGGAGCCCTTTGCATTTGGTTTTATTTTCTTCTGTTGTTCTGTGCAACTTTCCACACTTATCCCTTTCTTTCTATAGACTTGTGTGTTTAGAATTCAAAATTCAAGTGCTAATAAAACCATCTTAAGCAGCATCCTGGCGGCCCTAGTCTGATCGCTCCTTCTATCTACTGCAGCTTGCAGCGTCTTCTGCATAAAATGCATTGTCTTGAGTGTTGTTTGAATGAGAAAGCTTTGAATTATCTGCATTACTCTTGCCGAATTAAAAAAAAAGAAACTGCATTGCAGTATCATCTCTTTTCATAAATCTTCTATTATGGGTTATTGTGACATTTCTGCTGCTCATTTTCGCTGAGGCCAAACCTGTCACCAGGAGCTTGAGCCTCGTGATTGCAGTGGACTAGGATGTGACAAAGCTTCAGACTGTTTCATTAAGGCCAGTTTGTTTGGTTTCACATTAAAAAGGGAGCAGGGAAGTGCCAATCCCTACAGATCAGAAAGCAGCCACCAGGAACTAAGCTAAATGAGACACTTCTGATTTCTCCTGCATGACTGAGATATATGGGGCTGCAGCTGTGCTCAGTGCATGCATAGCGGCGGAGTTGCTAAAATGCCAAGTTCTGGAGTCAGGCTGTTTGGGTTCACGACCCACTCAACCCCAGGAATTCGCCATGTTCTTCTGGACCAGTTTACTTAACATCTCTACGCCTCAGTTTCCTCACATGCAAAGTAGAGACGATAATTCTAGCGTCTAACTCACAGGGTTGATGTGAGGATAGAATGAGCTGATACACCTGGAGTGCGGGGGCAAGGCCTGGCCGCCTGAGCACACCGTGAATGTTAGCTGTTAAGTCTTCCTGTCTGCCACAACTACGCACTCCCAACTACTAAAATGCCAAACCTCATGTTGGCAGTCAAGCATGTGTTATTTTATCCATCACCATCTACTGAGGCAATTTTAATATTCCCTAGATTGACGAATATGGCTTAAATAGTGTTAGAGTGCACTGTGTTAGCTCTAGTCACAACCAAATTGACTTCCAAAAAATATTTGCTCATCGTTCTAGGCCAATACTACAAGCTCAAGGAATTTGGCCCTCTATAAATGAAGAAAATAATATCCATTTTATGGAAGACCTGCTTTGATTCTTCATTGCTTGAATCTTAGGCAGGGAATTTCACATCTTCAGAACTGCACTCCTGACAAGAGGCTGGCGGCAGAGATTAGAGTCTAGATACCTTATGAAATGTGAGAAATAATGTGGACCAAGACAGTCTAACTTGAGAGCCCCACTGAAAATAGGTTTAGGTTGCTCAAGTGATTTGGTAATTTAGTTCATTTTAAATTACCAGTGCAAGAAAGAGGATGGTTCACTCACGCCTCTTCCTACCTCCAAAGTCTTGTGTTGATTATATTTGGTTTAGGGACTGGTCAAACTGTCTATAAAAGTGCCTCAAACTGTTGTCTTTCTCGATCTGATGTTTGGGACCTACAAAATTGTGCTCCGAAAAAGAAAAAAAAAAAAATGCAAAGAGTTTAATTTTATGTTCATTTTTGCTTCTAAAATACATGCTAAGTACATACACTGTTCTTTTTCAAGTCTTTCCAGCTGGGATGTCTGCCCCTATAAGGCCTCCGCTACTCCCGCTGCCTTCAACCATAGTTAGTGCTGCCTTGGATGAAGGCTTCAGGCATTTTCCTTAACAGTTCAAATGCGCTGTTTGCTTTTCACAATGAGCTTCCTGGTCACTCTGTGTTTTGCTTTTTAGCAATAGTTAAAATGTACAGAATTACTGGAGAGTTGATGTAAATTTTCATTTCACTCCCAACTGGGAATCTGTGTTTCCTGCACATGAGAAATGGTCTTTTAATAGACAACTTTGGTTTTCCCAAAGCCCATATTTAGTGGAAGGGCTTTTGTTGTTGTGAGTCTTTTTACTTGTGATTATTTTTTCAGATTTTGCCTTTTCTGTTTTTAGTTACAACTAAAGGGCAGCAACAGCGGCTGGAGTTGTGTTGAAGCAGTTTTCCCTTTTGCACCAGGCTGCTCCCTTGAAAACATGGGATGTGTATATATGTTGAGGTTGCCACCCGCTGGTGGAAATAGAGAATTTCCATTTTAATGAGCAACTAGGAGGTGGGGGGGGGGGTGCACTGCCGAAACTTTTCTGTTTTCAGAGTGTGAATTTGCAGTGTTGGGATTCTTTCAAAGATAAGTTTCAAACTTCACTGGAAGACTAAGAATTTCCCAATTGGGAATTTTGCTGGAAGAATAAAACTGTCACAATTATTAAACCATTTAAAAACTTGTTTACATCCCCCGGAACCTCTGCAGAAAGAGGAAAGTAGCTACAAAATTCAAAGGGCCAGAGTGTTGTATCTGTGACTGCTACTGAGTACTAAGAGTAATAAGTGTGCTACATGTGTGTGCATGCTGTGGAAAACTTGCATTTCTTAAAAGAAGAAGAAAAAGAGCTCTGTGTGTATAAACTGAAATATAAGTCTTTAATAATGATATTTTATGATGTGTAAGGAAAAAAAAAAGCCCACCACCTTAAATCAGTGCCATATTGAACTAAACAGATAGAAAGAGGAGGAAAGACCCCGGCCCAAGCGGCAGCTATCATCACTCCACCAACGCAAGCTAAAATTCAAATGCACACATAAGGATTTATGACGTGGTAAAGACATCATGTCAACCTATGGACAAGGATGCTTGCTTACCTCGCATCACATCTCTAACATATTCCAGATGTGATGAATCTCAGATTAACAAATATATACACAAGAATATGGAGGTGAAGCAAAAGTTCTAAGAAAAATATAAAGGGAATCTTCTTTGTGTGAACATCACCCATGTAACATATGATAAGATGAGAAAATACTTAGAATTGGCAAAAGACTAGTAAGATACCTTTTAAGTATTTTTTTCAAAGCCAATTTTTTATTGAAGCTTTGTGCATTTCATACAAAATTACAAATCAAATCTAGACCCGTGTCCCCTCCTAAGCCCTACCACCACCAGAGCTCATGCATTCTGCCATAAGACACTTTTTTTTTGTCTTTTCAAGACAAAAATTGTACATGGTATCTCCAAAAGATGATATTTAATGACATGAATTTTATTTATGAAAACATTAGTTAAAAATAAGAAAACCAGGGGCTGGAGAGATGGCCTAGTGGTTAAGAGTGCTGACTGCTCTTGCAGAGGACCCGGGTTTGATCCCTAGCACCCACATGGTGGCTGAGAACCATCTTTAACTCCAGTTCCAGGGGAATCCAACACCCTCTTCTGACCTGTGGCATTGCATGACATGGGTGCACAAACCTACATGCAGACAGTACATTCATACACATACAAGAATAAATAAATTTTAAAAAATTTTTAAAAAAAGGAAAACTAGGCTGGGCATGGTGGTCGCACTCTCCCTGTAGCCCCAGCTGTCCTGGAACTCGCTCTGTAGACCAGGCTGGCCTTGAACTCACAAAGATCTGCCTGCCTCTGCCTCCTGAGTGCTAGGGTTAAAGGCATGTGCCACCACACCCGGCCTTTAAGACACTTTTTTCAAAAAAGGTCTGTCAGCATTTGAAAAACACAGGACTAAGTAGAGTGCATGACATATTATTCAAAATGAAAAATGTTATCTATAAAATGGGTCAAGGCGTTAACTAGCTCCTTGTGCTAAAGACTGTGAAAAGCACTCTATACTATAGAACTGTGTTGCTATTTAAAATTGCTCCTTAAAATAAATATTATGACCTGGAAATGGTGAGAGTAAATTAAAATTTAAATGGGTTTTAAACAAGGCAATTTTGTTCATATTCATCTGCATAGACAAATATTATCCAAAAGTTTAAATAGTGATCTGCTTTATTTCTAGTTGCTGGCAATAATTTTCTTTATTTTTTAAATCATTTATGCATTAAAAAAAACCTTTTTGTAAATAAAATTTCAAATGTGCAAACTACTTATTAGAATTTCTTTAAAATTGGGAGAAACTACAGTACAAGTAGTTTTATTACTATTTTAATAAACATTGAAACTTGTGAATATATACTTGTTTATATTTAAGATTCATCTATGCAGGTTAAGATACATTTTAGATCTACAGTGATATTTGTATGGTTATTTCCTTGGTTATATTTTTATGGTAATCATAGGTGGCTAGAGAATATTTTCTTCAGTCTTCATTTTGTAATTGTTTTGCTTAGTGATAAAATTGTACATGGTATCTCCAAAAGATGATATTTAATGACATGAATTTTATTTATGAAAATATTAGTTAAAAATAAGAAAACCAGGGGCTGGAGAGATGGCCTAGTGCTTAAGAGTGCTGACTGCTCTTGCAGAGGACCCGGGTTTGATCCCTAGCACCCACATGGTGGCTGAGAACCATCTTTAACTCCAGCTCCAGGGGAATCCAACACCCTCTTCTGACCTGTGGCATTGCATGACATGGGTGCACAAACCTACATGCAGACAGTACTTTCATACACATGCAAGAATAAATAAATTTTAAAAAATTAAAAAAAAAAAGAAAACTAGGCTGGGCATGGTGGTTTGTGCCTTTAATACCAGCACTCAGTGGCAGAGGCAGTTGGATCTCTGTGAGATTGAGGCCATACATAGCAAGTTCCAGGCCAGCTGGAGCTACAGGGAGACCCTATCTCCAAAAAAAATAGGAAAACTATACCATGATATATGTAGTTTTCCCACAATTTGATAGAAATAGAGGCTCTAGTCTATGTTATACAAATATGAATAGATTTTTAAAAATTGGAAAGGCATATTCTAAAGTTTTAATTGTGATTTTTACAGTATGAACATAGTGACATTTTCTTTTGTTCATATCTAACTTTTTATCTAGAAATGATAAAATCCATAGATATGTCAAATTCTATATGTTAAATTTGTGCAGTTTGTTGTGTCAGCTATGTCTCAATAAGGTTATTAAAATTTATAGCACTAGCCAACAAACTACAAAATAACTTTCATCCATTCTTTCTACAAAGAAAAGTGAATAATTGCAAAGTGTACTGTTTACTTTGTACTAGTTTGGTATTCATTTTACCTAATTGGTAGAACACTCAAGAGATTTAAACACCTTTCTGTGCTGGCCTTTAGTACAGTAACGAATACCTACTCACAGCCTGTCTACACATATTTGGATCTGCACATTCTTTGAAATGGTGGGAGGTGGGAGAGTGGCATATTATATTACTACTTATCAAGACATGTAAAACTTAAAAAAGAAATGCATGTCATGTCCAAGGAGCCAATTCTTTGTGCAAACATTCAATTATTAATTTTTTCTAACATAAGATAGTAAATCTTGTGATTAAAAAATTTGAGCAAATAGATGGGAAGGAAACAGCTTACTCAGATGTGTGTTTCTCATCAACATATCCTGTGCTACAGCAGTAATTTTTATTGATTATGTGAACTGTTAAATAGTCCATCTGCAATGCAAATGTATCTGTAAGATTAACAAAAACATAGATTTATTTTCCTCAAGCAACTGTAGAACTAAATTAAATAAAGCCTTTGACTTGAGGCAGCCAGCCTTTTTTGATAAAAGCTTTCAAATATCCAACATGCTAAAAGTGTATTGCTAGGAACGAGAAAGATGATATTAGACAAAGAATGACACTGTCTCAATCATTTTTTAATAAAGGAAAATATATAGTTCTCCTGGGCAGCTGCACCCTGCTTGACTGGTGGGCGACACTAATATGTATTCAGAGATTCAGCGATGTGGCTGCTGTCTGGATGAGTAGTGTAAAGACCTCTTGCACAGATGGGCCTGTGTGACAGCTGGCTGCATGGTCTCCTCTGCCTTCTCTGGGAGTCTTACTGTCTATAACCCAAGCAGCTAATTTTTAGATACTAATGCAGAGCACAGAGCTCAAAAATGAATGGGAATATTCACCCCTGAGGCATGTCATGAGTTGATTATGATAAAAATTGCTTAATTATTTATTAGTAGTTGCTTTATAAATTACTCGCTCAGCATTTGCTTGGGGGCATGAGCTGTGAGATGAGGGAGAAGAGCTTGGGCAGGGAAGCAGGCAGGGGACACAGTGGTGAGGGTTTTCCTTTGCCATGCCTTTTGACATATCTTGCCGTGGATACAAACATCTTTTTTTGGAAGTTTGAAAAGTCAGGTTTGCGTTCTTGCTGGGTAGGAATTGGAAGATAGGTTTGGAGGAATGAGGGAAGAGCAGGTAGTAGTTAAGATCTTGAAAGTCCAGGGCTGGAGAGATGGCCTAGCGGTTAAGAGCGCCGACCGCTCTTACAGAGGACCCGGGTTCGATCCCCAGCACCCACATGGCGGCCGAGAACCGTCTGAAACTTCAATTCCAGGAGAACTCCAGTTCCAGGGGAATCCGACACCCTCTTCTGCCCTCCGCGGCATTGCACGACACGGGTGCACACACTTGCATGCAGGCAGTACATTCATACACATACAGAAATAAATAAAATTAATAATAATAAAAAAAAGATCTTGAAAGTCCAAAGGGAAAAGTTGTAGAAGTAAAAAAGAAGGGAAGAAAGCCCCCAAAGTCAAGAGATAGGAAAAACATAAGAATTGGGGAATTGATAGGATATAAGGGCCAGAAGTGAAGGAAAGAATAGTATTTTCTGCTTCCTGAAGTCAGGTAGAGAATAAACCCTTAGTTGATAATGAAATCACAGGTGCTAATGCTAATTAGCGGGGGAAACCTGAGTGGCTGATTGACCTACTTTCCTAATGGATACACATTGTTGCCCAGAAATTTTTCAAGAGCAAATTGTATAGAAGAATACATAATAAACAATGAACGTGAAATGGCAGACAAAGCCCTCCAAAGAAATTACAGAAAGCTGGGAGAGCATAAGTACCTGTTTATAGAGTGGGTATCTGGACAGGGACAAAGAAGGAAACAATTACATTGTAGTTCTTGTATTTGTCCTGTTGCAGTGGGAGAGCTTTTCCTTGCTCCACTAATGAGCGCTGGCATGATGGCATTCTCCTTGGACCTCACTTATTCATTCATTCATTACAATGAGCCTTTTTTTTCTTCTTATATTCAATAAGATCAAATAAATTTTGATGATTGCCAACAGATGGTGAGGGGCTCAACTTCAGGACCATCTGATCTTTTGCTTTTTAGCTCTTTCCGGCTGTTCTTTCTACTTAATTACCCTCCCCTCACTTCCTAATCCTTTCCATGTAATTTTACACCGATTGGTTCTAGTACTCTCTACTAATTTTCCACAGCTTCCTGTGCTTTCTGATAAGATATCCTTTCTTTGTAGCTGTGTTGCTAATGGATCTAAACAGCCTGGTTTCTACAGAAACTTTCGAACTTGTTTGAACTGTGTCCTTGCTTAGTTTATTAATTCAGTTTAGTGCTTAGAATTTAAAACTCACTCTTACACTCATTGCACATCTGAGACCATGGCTCAGCCACTAGTAATATTTATAATCAGGAAGAATTTTAACTGATCTCTCTTTTAAATCCCTTTCATATGAGACAATTTTTTTTCAGTCATGGAAACCAAGTTAGTAGAGTGATATATGTGTTTCAGTGAATGCCCTTTCTACTTGAATGAATCTTTTCTACTTGAATGAATCTTTTCATCTTTTATGAATGAAAGAGAAAGCACTGTAGCAATGCATATTTTAGCAGCATTTTAGGGAGGCACCTAAAAGGTAGGAATTTATGGAAGGTCAGAAATCACCTCCTGAAGCAATTTTCTGTAGACACCTTTATCTATTTTTATAACCCATATTTAGATTGAATCTTTTAATCCTTAACAACTACATTTTAGGTCCCCCCCCCTTTTTTTTTTTTGGTATTTTTGAGGTAGGGTCTACCTTTTAGTACCAGCTGTCCTGGAGCTCGCTCTGTAGATCAGGCTGGCCTTGAACTCACAGAGATCTGACTACCTCTACCTCCCGAGTGCTGGGATTAAAGGTGCGCACCACCATGCCCGGCTAATTATTTTTTTAATTTTTTAAATTATTTATTTATTTTTATGTGTACGAATGTACTGTCTGCATGTAGGTTTGTGTACCCGTGTCGTGCAATGCCGTGGAGGTCAGAAGAGGGTCTCGGATTCCCCTGGAACTGGAGTTCTCCTGGAATTGGAGTTACAGACGGTTCTCAGCCGCCATGTGGGTGCAGGGGATCGAACCTGGGTCCTCTGCAAGAGCAGTCGGTGCTCTTAACCTCTAGGCCATCTCTCCAGCCCCGCGGCTAATTTTTTTTTTTTATATATTTTTTAAGTTTTTTATTCATTTTTAAGTGTATGAATGTGCTGTCTTCATGTAGGTTGGTACACCCATGTCATGCAATGCTGCAGAGGTCAGAAGAGGGTGTCAGATTCCCCTGGAACTGGAGTTAAAGATGGTTCTTAGCTGCCATGTGGGTGCTGGGAATCAAACCCGGGTCCTCTGCAAGAGCAGTTGGCGCTCTTAACCACTGAGCCATCTCTCCAGCCCCCTAACAACTACATTTTAATGTGTAGTGGAATGTAAGATTTCCCCGTGTTCTGTTCATTATTTCCTAAAAGCTCTGCCTTATTATGGTAGAATAATACAGTTTTGTAGATTGAAATATCCTGTTTTATAGATGTGTTCTTATGTTTTTGCCTTTGCTGGGCAGTAAAATTTTAAGTAAACCTTTTTCTTTTGATAATGAAATGTTCCACTAAAAACTACATATTGTCGAACATTTGTAATAATGTAAGACTTAAGATATGCATATTTTGTGAGCAACATTTAAAGACAATCACATTTTTCTTACAGAGAAAGCAATATGTATTCATTTAATGCTTTTGAAAAATATAGAAATATAAAACACTCCTTACTTTCTGGTAATAGCCATCATGCCACTATTGATGGCAGCTATAAATATTTTTGTATACATATATATTATTTCTGGATTTTATGCACATCTTCATCAAATAAAATATTTAAATAAGCTAAACTTATGTTGCATATAGTGAGTTATACAGATTATTACTACACACTATGCACAAGTACTCTGTGCAAGAGAAATTTTAAATAGATGTTAAAAATTCCCCTTTCATTTTGCTATTGACTGCATGCTCTAGAAAAAGCATGAGAAGGGGGTTAGAATCTTGACATCTTCTTAATTTTAATTTCTGTGTCTGTCATAGTACGTGCATCTTGTTCCAGTGACTATGATTCTGATGGAATATATATATTGTGTAATATAACTATATATGGAATATCTATCTATCTATTATCTATCTATTTATCTATCTATCTATCTATCTATCTATCTATCTATCTATCTATCTATCATCTATCTATCTTCCTTCCAATAGGATCTAAACCCAAACCTTTACTAAAGATGATGCTCATTCCCAGAAGAAGCTATGTATTCAGTGTACAAAGGAAAGCCATGTGGAAGTTATGGTATTTGTTTTCTACTCTGAGATTTTTCAAAGGTAATGTTGACTAGATACTTTTCCTCATCATGTGCTGATCTGAAAGAGTAACTTCTGCACTAGAAGCAATTCCATTGTGCTCTATTTGTTTATTTTAGGGCATGGTTATTAATTTTTTCTACATCATTAATTATACTTTGAGAACATTTGCAATAAGTGCCTTGCAATCCATCATATGGCTACCACATACCTACTTTAATCAGTCCACTATTATTAGCTATTTGGTTAATTTCCAATATCTTGGTATAAATAAAGTCATGACAACTGGCCGGAGACATGATATGAGGGTCAAGTCTTATTTTTATACATGTGCTTGAGGCTGTTCAGTATCTTTCTTGGAGACACAGTTACCATTCTCATGCTCACATTTACTGCTCTCATGCTGATAACACATAGGAAGGGCAAGTGTTGACCTTATAGTAACCAATTAGGGTTAGCCTTTGATGAAAGCAGAGGGGAGGCAAAAAACTGGGAATATTTTACGCAACTTTTGGCTTTCTTTCTTTTTTTCTTTCTTTCTTTCTTTCTTTCTTTCTTTCTTTCTTTCTTTCTTTCTTTCTTTCTTTCTCTCTCTCTCTCTCTTTCTTTCTTTTTCTTTACTTTCCTCCTTCTCTTCCTCTTCTTTCTTCTCCTCTCCTCCCCTTCTTTTGGCATCCTCCTTACCATGACACCTGTTCAGAGGGTCAGACTGGTACTTGGTCATGTGAGCCAGCTCAGAGAGTGTATTTGCAGCCACTGATTGAGAGCCACTGTGTTGTTCTTTATGATGTCTTTGCCTTACAAATAGCCATGGAATTTCCTAAAATTAGATGTCTGTGATTCGTGTGCTGCTTCTGCTGAACTGCAGAGCTTGCCTTCCACGTTTAGGCTGCCCTGGGCAGCTATGACGGACAGCAGCTACATTCTGTCATGATCCGAGGGGTGCAGAGAAAGCTAGAATCCCAGTGTGTTATGAAAACCTCTTCTTATGAGCATGTGGATATAAAAGGGGGTAGAAAAAAACAGATATTTACCTCTTAGCATACTTTTGTCAGTGAGCAATAAAAACCTGTTAAAATGTGAACCGGTTTATACTTATAATAACTGTATACAAAAACTGTTGCCCAACTCTTTTTTTTTATTAATTTTATTTATTTCCATATGTGTATGAATGTACTGTCTGCATGCCGGTTTGTGCACCCGTGTCGTGCAATGCCGCGGAGGGCAGAAGAGGGTGTCGGATTCCCCTGGAACTGGAGTTCTCCTGGAATTGGAGTTTCCGATGGTTCTCGGCCGCCATGTGGGTGCTGGAGATCGAACCCGGGTCCTCTGTAAGAGCGGTCGGCACTCTTAACCGCTAGGCCATCTCTCCAGCCCCCCAACTCTTTTTTTATTGATGTTTTGTGTATTTCATACATCATTTTTCAATTCAGTTCAGGCATATTCCCCTTTCCCTTTCCCCCCACCCCACTCCACCCCACCCCAGATCATGCACTTTGCCATAACTGTCCTGCATCTTTCTCTCTCTCAGTCTTTTTTTATGCTTAGGAATTCACATTTTCCTCCATTAGTTTTATATTACTCTAAAATATGGATACATACTCTCCACCCATATACAGTAACTACAGAGTCTGAAAATAATTGGTGGGTGGATTCTAGAGTCCCTTGAGATTCACATTATGCATTGGCCGACTCTTATCAGAACGATTCTGTTCTCCAGGTTTGGGTTTTCCTTTCCTCCTTTTGCCTTTCCTTTCCTTTTTCCTTTCCTTTCCTCCCCCCTCCCTCCCCCTCCCCCTCCCCTCCTGCCCCCTCCTTCCCACTCCCCCTCACCCTCCCCTCCCTCCCCTCCCTCCCCCCTCCCTCTTCCTCCCCTTCCCTGTCCTCTGCCCTCCCCTCCACTCCCCTCCCCTCGCTGTTCCCCTCCTCTGCCCTCCTTTCCTTTTTATTTCCTTTCCTTTCTTCTGGCCTTGAACTTGCCCTCTTCCTTCATCAGCCTTCAGAGTGCTAGGATTTCAGGTATTTTTCCATTAGATCTGACTTACTCTGTATTTCTTTATTAAAAGAACTGAACATTTTTTCTTTCTTTTTTTTCTGTTTGTTTGTTTTAAGACAGAGTCTCCTGTAGCTCCAGCTGGCCTACAACTGGCTATGTAGACCAGGCTGGCCTCAATCTTACAGAGATCCCCTGGCCTCCTGAGTGCTTGGATTAAAGTGTGTGCTGCCACACCTGGCTCCTTTTCTTGCATTTTAACATTCTTTTTCCTTGTGTTATGCATTTTCTTTGTACCAACTACATTGCAAGATTTTTTTTAAAATGTGGTCTGAGAATTCTATACATTTTAAGATTTTATGAGATGATAAAATGTTCAAACTTTGTGAAGAAAGATCCATATTTTTCAGGAGGAAGATGTGATAGGAAGAGGGTGAGGAGGGCACTGCGGGAGCAAACATTACAATTCCTTGAATTCAGTAAGTTTCTGTTTTGCCTGGAGCATTGTGGCATCTGTCACTGGGCTGCTAACACCTATGCTTCTGGTGGCTTCCACAGCCCCACACCCACCTCTTAAACATTGCCATCCTCGTGGCATCTGATGCCCAGCTGGCCATGCTTTGTAATCTATGACTTTCACGAAGAGGTGTCTGCTCAGAGGGCACCAAGCAAGAGGCTGCTCTAGGGCTTGTGAGCTGAGCCTGAAGCTCTCACAGGAATTAGAACCGGGGGAGGAAAAAACATGGTGATTTAATAGCAAATTTGAAAGAACAAATATACAGAAGACAAGCGAACCACATTAATGGTGGAGGTTGGAGAAAAAAACAGTTGAAAGTCACAAATCCCTGCTGCGGAGAGCTCAGAAGCTGCACGACCTTAAGCTGAGATCCTGCAGGCTGCAGCTCTAGCCAAAGCAGCCTATGCATCCTGCATGCATTTCTCTTTGCATGTCTTGCTCCTTGAGCTGCTTTGAGTGGGTTATTTACAGTTCAATAAAACTGACACAACAAGATGATTCCAAGCAAAAGTTGGCTATGGATTTGAAAATATCATAGTTAATAAAACCCTATGAACATACCCTACAAAGTCATTTTTATGGCTAGTTCTTTCACTTAACAGTTCTTAAGCATGAAATCATTAAGTGTACTAATGTCTGTATTAGTTTTTAGGCTGCTAAAATGAATCAAACGCTTTCCAGAAGCATATGGTTGAATCACACTTTTTTACATAGGTTGTCTGTAACCGCAGATTGTCAGATCAATGGTGACCAGCGAGTTGCTAGGCAACTTGAAAGAAAAGAATACAAAGTGGATGCAGCTTCATTCTGACATGATTTCTTCACTGAAATGTTTGTCAAGAACTGGGAAGGGTCTGAAATTTTCCGGACTTCTAACACTAAGATATTAGCTTGCTACAGTTTAATAAATGCTGGCACAAGACATGTGACTCCTGGGTCACAGAGGAGAAAGACTTTATTACAGGAAGGCAAGGAACATGAGCTGTATGTTTGCTTTAGGCTTCCTTGCCCCCAAGGCCCATGGGAGCAATGCAAAGTAACCCAAGTGGATGTGTCACAGTTGAGTAATACCCCACTTTGGTAAGCTAAATCTTTTTATGGTGTGCTTGGAGCAAACCTGCCTGACATGTCCTGCAAGGAGACATTATCTTTAATATACTGGACAGTCACTTGCCCTCTGCTCTAGAGGAGAACACTATCTCTGTCTTCCAAGGTTGTTTGCTATCATTATACAAACATCCTTGTACAGATAGTACAGAAGAAATGGCGTCAATGCCTGCCTCTGCTTGCAATAAATGAAGACATGCCAGACACCCAGGGAGAATTATCTTCCAGTAATGTTCTTTCTCTGGGTGTTTTGATTTTTTTGAAATATTTCAAAGTTTTGTTCTTATTTCCACATATTTGAAGATTACCTGGTATTCTATGTTCTATTTACTTTACAATTACTATTTACTTTAAAATGACTTCTGTTTTATCTTACATAAGTACACTTTCTCTCACTTAAGCAAAGAAGAACGTTAGTTGGAAGAGTTGGAATTATTTTATAGTTCAAGGAACAATGCCAAGCCTAGTGCTGCTCTGTGACCTCCAGGCCAGGAGTTGAAAGTCATGCACAAGAGTGCTGTTGTTGGCATGCCTTACCAGGGGTGGCTTCATTCTTCCCTGCCATTCTCTGCTCACAGCCTTAAATTCTCACAAGAAACGAGTTGAATTGTGCAGCTTAGCTAAACTTTTCCTCTTGATTTACACTTATGCCCAGGAGGGAAGGGGTCATCAGTACACAGATCTGGTAAATCTGGTCTGTTCCTGTAGGACGGATGGTTTCAAGGGAGCTTGGAAGTCTTCCCAATTGCTTTCTCTTATATCTGGATTCATTTTGAATCATATTTCATTGCTCATGAGAGAAATGTTGTTATTGTTTGGAGCCTTGTTTCATTTCATCTTTTTAATCAATTGAGCACTGTCTCACTTTGTGTGTCATTTTCTTGGTTGTCTTTGTCTTCTGGTATTTCCTAATTTCTTGGAGTCATTTTGTGAATAGATTTTAGCTAATTTAATGTTTCAAGATTTGGGCTGAAGCTAAGTAGCCTCTAGAAGTGGAAGATAGATAAGGGCTGTGGCTTTTCTTGAAAGTCTTATTACTGAGGAGATCAAGATTGAAGGGAAATTTGTTAATGTTAAGTGTCTATTAACTAGCTGTGTATCTTCAAGTCCATTACTTGAATAATAAAAATACTCCTTTTAAGATTTTTATGTGGATTAACACAACCTCTGTTGTGGATTTCAGAAATTCTATTTGAAATGCCAGAGTAGCCACCTCTTAAGCTGTAGGTTTTCCTAACTGGGGTATCCCCAAAGAGGCCTAGAGTGAGAGCTAATGCTACCTTAGCGTTCACATGCACATACATACACGAGGCCTCCTGAAGGAGGACTCTAAAAGTAAACTACAAGACAGACAATATAATAAGCTAAAATTTAGGCACTTAGTCATGCACTCATGCTAATTTTCATACTCCTTTGTAATTAACATTCCTCCTGACTGGATTAATTGGGTTTGCAATAAGTAATCACATTTGTAATACTGCAACTGTTCCCAGATTAATTGCTCAGATGTTCAATGAGCCATTACGTGTTCTCTTTTAAAGCTGCTTAGAGAGTCCACAGTTTGAGAGCTATAGTCCTAAGCACTTTGGGGAATGTGACATAGGATCATCTAAGAACATGGTGACAAAAATAAGCTAATGTGGTTCCCAGAGTCCATGAGAGGGGCTGGAGAGGTGGCTTAGTGGTTAAGAGCACTGATTGCTGTTGTAGAGGACCCATGTTCAAATCCCAGCATCCACATGGCGGTTAACAGCCCTCCATCACTCCAGTTCCAGAGGATCCAACATCCTCTTCTGACCTCCGTGAATACTGCATAACATGGGTGCACTTACATGCAGGCAATATGTTCATGTACATAAAATAAAAATAATAAATAAAATATTAAAAAGAGTACACGAGAATGACCTTGGTATCTTAATTAACAATGTAGGGATCCTCGGTTCATGCAGACATTCTGATTCAGATGATAATTTGTGGGGCCTGGAAAGGCTTTGCAAAATACTGTACACCATTGGCCTGGAAAAAGGCATGTAGGTACACATCCAGTTTTGCCAGTGAGTCGAAGGGAGGATTTCAGAGCCCTGCAGAGACCAGTTTCTATCAAAAGAGGTTGCAAATTATAATTGCCAAGGGAATTTATTTAAACAATATTTCAGAGCACTTAAGTCATAATCTGTGTGGTATCGTGGTAGAGGGTGGTCAGAATGCCTGCATTTTGTTTTCTAACCTGAAATGGAGACCAGAGGTTCCTCTAACTCCCAGTGAGAGTCAATCGATTTTAGTAAACTGTTCCCATGCAGCACATACCTCACAAGGGTGAATCTAAAGGGGAATCTATAAGTCTTACAAAATCTTACAAAATACACAGTTTGATTTGTGTATTGGTGAGAAAGAAAGTCATTTTTGGCATTGATTTGTCTTGCTCTCTTCAAAGGTTCAAAGGATTTAGTGGCTTTAGCACTGTTTTGATAGATAGCCCTCCCCTGTTCCAGAGAGGAGAGTGAGGTGCTTTGTTATAATTTATAGTGTTCAGGTTACAGTGATAGCCTAGTTGAAGAAAATAATGAAGAAGAGGTGTGGATCTTAATTTTTTAAGAGTGTGCTGAGCAGTAACTAAGCATAAATATTCACTGCAAACAATGTGGAGAAACTCATAAAATGAGAACTTTTCTAGATGTTATCTGAGGCAGTGTTTTTTTAATTTATTAGGGAATAATTTTTTGCTGATGAGAAAACAGTAAATGGAAATTTTAATTTAGTTACATTGATAACATTTTAGAAAGTCTTACAGAGTAGAAGGAAACTTTCACCAGTGTTACATTTGACAGAGCATTGACATCCAGAGTATAATAAACTACTCAAAAAACAAAGGAGCAAGAGAACACATGACCCACTCAAAAAATAAAGAGCTGAACAGAGACTTCACAAATGAAGAAGTAAATATGACTGAGAAACATCTTAAAAAGTGTTCAACATTGCTAATAATTAAGGAAGTGCAAATTAATACCACTTTAAGATGAAATCTGGTAAGACTAGCTATGATCAAGAAAACAAGACACCAAATGCTGGAGAGGTTGTGGGGAAAGGGGAACACTCATCCACTGCTGGTGGGGATGCAAACTTGCATGACCACTGTGGAAAGCAGTGTGGAGAACTCATAAAAGACTCAAAATGAGCATACCACCTTACCCAGTCATACCACTCCTGGGTATATACCCATAAGATTCATCCTATCGAAAAGATACATGCACATCTATGTTTATTGCAGCTTTCCTCACAATAGTGAAGAAGTGGAAGCAACCCAAGTGCCCCTCAACCAATGAGTAAATAAAGAAAATGTGGTACATCTACACAATGGAATTCTATGCAGCGGTAAAGAAAAACAGTATCATGAACTTAGCAGGTAAATGGATGGAACTAGAAGCCATTATGCTAAGTGAAGTAACACAGTCCCAGAAAACCAAACAATGTATGGTATCCCTCATTTGTGGAACCTAGCACCAAATCTCTATTTGTAAGGCAAACTGGATAATTCTTTTTTTTTCTTTCTTTTTTAGTAAATATAATAATACCTAATGTTACTCATCAACTTGCTATGTAATGTAGGAATGTAAAGTAATATTTTTTCTTTACATGCATATGACTCTACTGTCAAAATGTGAATCCATAAACATGTTTTGGAATTAACCTATAGTTTATTTTCAGATGTCATAATTTTTGGTATATGTGTGGTATATATACATGCATATTTTGGAGCAATCCAAATTGGAAGGAACAACAATAACAAAAAGACTGGTTCAAAGAACTGACTGAGATAGTAAACTTCTGCCCCAAACAGTAAACTTCTGCACTGAAATTTTTTTAAAAAGACCAAGAAAAAGATGCAAGACACGTATGGCAGAAGGCATGAGCTCCGGTGGGGTGCGGGGCAAGGAAGGGGGAGTGGGTCTAAATTTGATTAAGAAATGTGTGAAATGCACAAAACTTCAGTAAAAAATTCCTTCAGACTTCTGTATTCCAGTGGAAAGTAGATCTATAATCGGTGATCGAAAAGCATGATGAAAATAATTATAATCAAATCTTCTATGTTTCTTTGAAGTGGATACTTTTATAATATTACTCATATACCCAGGCAAAGTGCTAGTGATAATAGGTGATTTAATGATGTTTAAAGCCCTTGAGTAAATTCATACAAGCCAAGAAATTTCCCTGAGGACAGGAATTTAATAATTATGATCATTTCTTGTGCTGATAACACTTGAGTTGGTATTGCTACTGCCAGAGTTCAAGAAAAATCAAATTGTAAAGCTTAAGTGTCAGATACTTGCAGACATGTCTGAGTTATAGTGCACTGTGTTGAGGAATTGGTTCCAAGTAAACAAAAAGGCCCTTTCTCAGTCTGGGTACCTTTCTTTCTGAAATTGGACGTGCCCCAGGCATGGAGCAACCATCAATTAAAAGGAAGCCATTTTTTTGATCAGCCATTTTACTTTTTAAATTTTTATTTTTAAATTGTGAAGGTGAGATAGTTTTCTTTTATTTAAAAATATTTTAAACTATTAATAAAAGCCAGATATATATTGGTATTAGATTGTGGAATAGGGCTCATCAAAGTTGGGAGATTGCAGGAGTATGCAGGACTTTCTCTATGGTAGGAGAAATTGATAGGTAATTGAATCCCAGATTGTATTATTTTATCCCACTAAGGCCTGAGAAGATAGCTCCCATGGAAGGGTGATGGCTAGTTTTGGAGATGGAGTTAAAGGCCTTTAGAGAAGAGCCAACCTGGTGCCACTGATTACAGGAATGGTCCTGATGGTTCAGTGCCTAGTCTCTACCCACATGACAAGCTGCTGTGTTTCCTCTCTCTGATCCTAATAGTTCTCTAGCAGTCCAATAATTAGTGTGCTAGCATTTTATAGATGTAAATGGTGGACAGGATTAAAATTCAGATAACTCTGTGTCTAAAGACCTTGTTCATTTTCCCATATTCTCTTGTTTGTTCCAAATAATCCTCGAAACTTACCTCCAACCCCCTTGCTTAAATCCTAAGAGATTGGTCGTTCGCTGCAGTTTGGGTCAAAACCTGAGGAGTTGGACAGCACTATACTCAAAAGGCTATGGGAATTAGGTCTCTGCCTCTTTTGGACTTCCTATCAGTCCCATGGGAGAGACGTCGGAGAAGGCAAATGAAAGAGGGGCAAGAAAAGGGAAAGAGAGAAAAGTGAGTGAATAGAGGTAGACCCGAATGGAAGCTGGACAGAGGGAGGCGCTTTGGAGACTGGTCAGGAGTAAGAAAGCTTTTGTTTCCATGGTAGGAATTGAATCTGCATTCTGATAGTGTGCATTGGGGTATTCTAAGATGCAGCCAGCAGGGGGCGCAGTGAACTTGAAGTGACATCCTGTGGGACTAGTCCATCAACTCAGCGGAGTGCGTCTCCACGGCTATTCTTGTCCTGCCTCACATCAATATATTTCATTTGAAAACGATTTCTTCTGTTTCCTTTCTACTTTTTATGAGATATATTCCTACGCTAGAAAACAATGCTCACTTGGATGACAAAACGAGTTTTGCATTTATGATGATTTATGGTGATTTGCAGTTTGAAATTTATCTTTCCAGGTGCCAGGAGGATTATTAATTTTGGCCAAAAATGCCATTAAACCTTGGATTCAGAATAATAGTTTTCCTTAAGAGAAGCCAGTTGAGGAGATCAGACTCCATGACTTTTGAAGGTTTCTGGGAAGTAACTATTATCCTTACAACCTATTTTTGTTTTTAAATACAGGGTCTTCCTATGTATCCCAGATTGCCCTTGAGCATCTGCACCCAGGCTTCTCCCGGCTCTGTTTACCAAGTGCTAAGATTACAGGTGTCCACCCACCAACATGGTTTTCCTTAAAATCTTTTATGATACCAAGTAACTGCAATCTTTTTGTACATTAAATACCATCTTCTTTTAAAGCTGAATAACTAACAATTCATGTTTTGCCTAAAAGGGGTCCCTTAATAATTAACCTCCATTATTTACCATATTTGCTCTTCTTTGAAGAAATTCTAGGGATAGGCTCATTTTGATGTTACACTGTAAGGCTGGGTTTGATCCAGCCTGTTGGGGCACAGGACAGAGATCTCATGCTAAGGAAGTGGAAGATGAAAGACAAATCTCTGTTTTATTTTGAGCTGGTGCTGGTTAGCTGTCTTGGATCTTAGGAGAGGCAATATGCTCTGTATGCAATAAGACATTGTGCAAAATACGTGCTCAGTAGGAAATGAGTAGTACTAATTGGACTTAAATTCTAGACTCCCGTCTTTCTAATTTGGAAGGCCAGCAATAAAAGATTACATGAACTGCTACAGCAGCTGACTGGAAGCCAAGTGGCATCATCTGCGCTTCACCCAGGGCTTTCTCACTTATTGGGTCTGCTAGGGTTCTGTGATATAGGTAGAATAGATGTGCCTGTGGAAATCAACGAGAGCCTGAATTTTAACCCAGTCTCTAGAGATTTTTCCTTCCCAAGGGACCTGGGCTAGTCAATGGTGAAGCCAGTTTTTCAGACCACAAATTGTCTACTCATTTTCCTAACCTGAAAGGATAAGTCAGTCACTATGGACTGTCTGTAGCCTCACTGCTGCAGTTACTGGTACTCCCTGGGGTACAGAGCTGTTGAATCCCTGGCTGATCCAGGCACCGGCCTTGAAAACATATTTTAGCTACAGGATCAGAGGGTCAGGGAGCTGAGATAGCAATTCAGCATTAGCTCTCTCCTGTTGGTACTGTAATACCAACATATTTCAAAACAGATAGAGGGCTCTAGAAGGGTTTAGATACATCTATGTACAAAGAAAATTTACAATGGCTTATTAAAGGAGAGTTCCGAGGCTGGCTTCATGAGATGCACCAACTGCTCTTTCTCCCAAATGTCCCCTGGTACCACTGTCAAAAGCAAAGCCTTCCAGATCGATTGTCTTTCTGACCCAGAATGACATTTCCAACTTTTCTTATCTGTAATTCAATTTCTGAACTTCCTTTTCAGTGATATTATGTAAAATAGCATTAAAAAGTCTTTTGGCATTAAAGATAATAAATGCATCCAGCATTGCTCAGGTGTCTTTGCTTTTTGTTAGTGCATTAGCCTTATTGATTTTAGAATTTTAAATGACTTAATTAATATCCCCTCCCCCAGATCTTGGCTACCTATTTCATCCCTCTCTGATATGCCATCTTCTTCTCTCTAACATTCATATGAAGGAGAGTTGGCCAGAGGTCAGAGGAAGTCATGTTCAGGCTGGCAATTAGCCATGGAAGGACCAAGCCTTCAGGACATGGCTCTATGGCCATTTTGTGCACCTAGGAATATTCACTGTGGTCCAATTGTTTTCCAGAGCAGTGGCATTTAGCCAGAGAGGGCTAGTAAGTGAAATGAGCTCTCTGGCAAAAGAGGCCAGTTACTAAATATCACCATATTGTGTGAGATTAAGGGTAATCTCTTGAGACCTTCTAATAAATTAACAGTGTCTTGTTATCCTTACATGGCACTTTGCCTAAAGTACTATCCACACATGATTTAGTCCATGTTGGCAACTAAGCTGTAAGGACAGTGAGGATCCTGCTAGTTTCGTGCCTCTATCCCAGCATCTCCTACAGTGGTTGGTACAAGTTAGAAACTAGGCCAGCTTCCCTTGCTCTCAGGGTCCAGGTGGGTAGGAAGAAGGAAGCCCTCTTCCTGGAGATGGCTACTCCTCCATCAAGAGCATTATCATTTGGGGACTATCAGTTTCTTTTGAGTTAATTTGTTGTAAATGATACAAGTAATAAAACTACATTATAGAAAATTTGGAAAACTCAGGACTAAAAAAATCACTCCTTAACCTTACTACTCTTTTTACATGCGTGTTTAACATATTTCTAATGACAGTGCATGCAATATTACATTTTAAGACAATATTTCATTTTAAGCATTTTTCCTTTGTCTATTCATCCTCATAAATGTCGTTAGGATTCCAAAAATTTATTTAATTACTGATCCCATGATTATCTATCATATAAAGTAATTTCTCATTCTTATCTATTAATTGTATTATCATTTATTTAACCATTTTTAGGTTGAACGACTGCTGGCTTGGAAATCTGCTGACTGAGGCTCAGCTCTCATTATTCTAGCATGGTGTTAGGGCTTTAGCTGGTTCTCACAAAATGCCAGGTTTCTTCCTTATATCACAAACCAAAAGCCATATTAATCTAGAGTTTTCTAACCATTCTTTCAGGTAAGTTTTCCCTTCCTATTTCAACTGTTAATTGAAAGGAGTGCTAACATTTTGACCCCAGGGGTTAGCTTTCTTTATATTGTGTGACCAGGTATACTGACTCATTCTTATCAGACACAGATTGCTAGAGGCATCAAAGATGTGCAGATTAATTTATCAAATGGTTCCTCAATTTGTGCAGAATGAGAATTTCACATGGAATGTACAAACGCTGACTCCTTAGGAAATCTGAACTTGGTGGATGAGAACCGTACACTTAGACTTTAACATGCATGCTTGTGGTCTAATTCTGGTGTGAGAAAGACCTTAATTTGAGGTCACCATTTGGTTAGTAGACCTGGCTAACATTTTAGAGTTAATGTTAAAATTTTTATCAGGTTAAGTCTTTCCCTTTTAAAACTAGTTGAATCTTGAGATGACTTATAACAGGAGGCAAATATTACAATAACAATTATGTTCTGCAACAGGAAATAAGTTCTAAATGAATCTTAACATTTTACTTGACACATTACTATGTTTAAGGGTGTTAAAGATGTCATTGAAAGGTGCAGGGGAGGAAAATGAACTTGATTTGGCAGGTAGGTGTTCGAAGTACTATTATCCACAACTGTCTGTGCTGATTGACAGCACACATATTACCTCTTAACAAGCATTGTACTCCAATGCATCAGATTTAAGTGTGTGGCATTTTTACTGAATATTTGAAACTGTTTTTAGTTAATAAAATTAATTATGCATAGACCAACTTTGAGCCATAGTTACAAAGTTCTCGATAAATAAGAAACCAAAAGTATCTATGGACTTTTGCTGACAGAAAACATAGGTCAACAATACCACGTTGGTCAAGAATTGCCTATTCTAAGTAGCTCACATGCTTCATAATGCAGAAAAGAGCTCTTGCCGAGTTATAGATACGGAAGGTGAAACACAGACTGAGGCTGAGGCTGAAGGCCACTTAGCCACAAGGAGTACTCAGATCTTCAGAGGCTTTCCCTGTTCTCTCCTCTGTCGACCCTTTTTGCATAATTTCTATTTAATGAGGTCCACTTATTCTAATGGTTGGTAGAGATTATACTCACGTTGCAAAGAGCATTGAAGTAAGGAATTTTACTCAAAATTTTCTTTTGGAAAACCAAACATGCTTTATTTCATTTTTCACAATTTATTTAAACATCTCACATATACAAAATAGGTACAATTTAATTTTTCTGCTTGTCTAAGAACCATGGAAAAGAATGAAAATGGGCCTGGCAAAGAAAAGTGCTGAATCTAAAAAAGAGGAAAGTCTGGGCAAAGGATCTGCGTGCTTTTAATTGGGGAGGAGACTGGAAATGTGGCTGCTAATTCAGAAAATTTTAAAAACCCACACAATACAACTCAATATAGTATTTCTTCTCTAATTCTTCTAGCACCGTTGACATTCTTCAAGTATCTGAAATACCATTTATTAGCACCCTTGTGTTATGAACAAAACAAAATGAGTACCTCACTTCATATCTGTCTATGTCAACACCCATTGAGGCAGTTTACACTCACAGGAAAGTGTTTTGAGGTAGTTCAAACCTTTGGAAGTTTGGGTTTTAAACTTCTCTCTGTGGAAGATAGTCAGAAGCCACAAGTGGTACGGATGTTCATGTTTTTTATTTTATTTTTCAATTTTTATTTTGGATTGTTTTTTACAGAGGTTGACAATTTCCACAACAGGTGTCAGAGTGTTTAAAAAAAAAAACCTCAAATATTTGGGGGGAGAGGAGAGGGAGAGGAGTCAATGGAATTGTATTGCACAATGCTCTGATCAATCCTTCTCTTTTGCCCAAGGTTTAAGCAAACAGATGTATAGAAGAAATTGGAAGGAGTCAGCTTTCAGTTTAAAAAAAGGTGAAGAAATGGCAAAGAGAAAGGGTTCTTTTCTGGTTTCTTTTTCTTTGTTTTTTTTTTTTTTTTTTAATTTAGGTCAAGTTCATTTATTTGAAACAGACTGGGCCAACCTCCACGTAGAATTCTTGGTCAGAGCCACCAATGTCCAAAGGTGCAATATCCAGGAACGGCAGGCGAGATGGCTTATTTGTTTTGTATTCAATGATTGTCTTGCCCCATTCATTTGTCTTTTTCTGTTTGAAAAAAAGGAAGAAAAAGAATAACACAGTACTATGTCTGTATCTGAAGCTTAGATTTTATAAGAACTTTTTGGTTTGTCCATACTGTTTTGAAGACATAAGTCCCAGATCAACAAGTTCATCTTTGAAATAATAAGTGTCAAGGGTGTCTTTCAAGGGAGAGGTTCCCACCTATTATAAATATTAAATGCATTTAGATTCAAATTCCAGAGACTTATTTTTATAATATAATTTTCTGAAATTGTGTATGTGTGTGCGTGCGCATGCGCGCACGTGTGTATGTGTGTGTGTGTGTTTTGTGTGTGTGTATGTGTGTGTCTGGGAAAAAGACAGTTGGATAGGTATGCAGTAATTTTAAATTTTCTTATATTTGTAGTGTATTGTAAGAAATATGTTACATGTTTTTCCTTAATAAAGTAAAAATTCTACAAAAATCAAAGGTACGCCATACTAAATGTGTAAAACTACAAATTAAAGCTAAAGTCTTTTAAACCTCAAAATGTTTTAAATTATGGATATATTACTAGTTAAACTGTAGATGTTAAAGGAGAACAATGACTGTGTAGGCATACTAGACATTTCAATATTTCAGAGTGCACTGGAAGGCAAAAAGAAAAATTCCCTGTATTTATCAGAGAACTGTCAGGTGAACTTAAATATAATTAATATGAAAGATTAAGTAAGTTAGGTATCCCATCCTGTTCACTTACTAGTCTAAGCTAGAAATCCCCCCTCCACTTCCCCAAATAAATGTTGTCCCTGCTTTTTTTGTTACTTACAGAGCAGCCATCAATGAGAACGGTGTATGTGAACCTGCTATTGCCCTCGGCAACAAGTTCAACATCATTAGAGCCCTGGAGAACAACAGCCTTGCTCAAGCTGCCCGTCTCCTCATCCAGGTATGCCACGCTGTTCCTGCAGTGGTAGGTGATATTCTGAGAGGCACGGTTGGCTAGCAGGCGCATGAAGGCCAACTGAGTAGCCATTTCCTTGGAGGTCACTCCTTCTACATTGTACTCGAACTAGAGAGAAGAAGATGGGAATTCTAATTAAGTGGAGGACTCAGACACTAAAAGTCAAATTTTTAAAAAAGTCTTGTGTAAGGAGAAATAATGGAGTTATATTTGGGCCTTAGAAAAGGATAATTTTTAAAGGAAACTCAATTTACTTGTGTTTAAATCCTCAGTTATCACAATGGACATAAGATTCACCAGGTAGAGGCAAGGTCGTCTGAAACAGGGCACCTGATTCAGTTATGTGTTGATGTAAATGTCCCTTCATTTGAATAAGCGAGGCATGAGGGAGAGTCAGACCTCATTGTGTTTTCTGTAATTTTGTAATTTATTGAATTCTAGTGGCGTTCAATAACATTGGTGAAAAGGTTTGATTAAAAATTCAGAAAAGCTGCTCATTCTCTGAAATGCATATGCATAGTGGGGGTGGGGGGTTATCTGCTGGCCGCTACACCTTTAAATGAAATGACATTAGTCCATTTCTCCAGTGATTGCCCATTAAGTCAAATTTGAATAATGACTTTGAATTAGATGGATATGTCCAATCAATCCATCTTTTAATGTGCAATCTAGGATAGAACTGAAACCTGAGATGAGAGCAGTTTCGTTTACTAAGCCCATGTGGGTAGTGATTAAAACATAAATAATTAGAAAGAAGTGATTTTGTGAAAATAGTATTTAGTAGAGGAAGGAGTATTTAGAGGATTCCTCACCTGGCTGCCACCATTGATTGTTTCTCCTAACCAGATGTGTTTGTTGGCCTGGGAGCCCCTGTAGGAGTTCTTGGCTGGGATGTTTACAGGTTGGGCCTGGATGCAGGTTTCACCAGAAGAGAAGTCACAGTATACTTTGATGGCATCCATAGTGCATCCTTGGTTGGGGTCAATCCAGTAGTAATCTTTTTTGGATAATAAAACCCAGATGGTTAACTTTTCTCTACAGAATGTAGATCCTTAATAATAATAAATCAATGGCACTGATTTCTACAAAGAACATTTAAAAGTTTTCATTTTTTTTAATTTTTATTTTATGTGTGTGAATGATTTGCCTACATGGAAATAAGTGTACTGTGTGGATGCCTGGTACCCAAGGAAGCCAGAAGAGGGGTCCAGTTCCCTGAACTAGAGTTAAGGACAGTTATTAGCCACTATGTGGGTGCTAGGAATCAAACCCAGTTCCTCTGTAAGAGCAGCCACCCCTCTTAACCACTGAACCAATTCTCTGCCCCCCTCAAAAAATATTTTTAATGGTACTGTCATAGTACCTGCTCCACATTTAATGGTAAGAGAATATATTTTTAAGATTCTTTCTCTCTTTTTCTTTCCACAAAAAATCAAATTAGGATATTTATATCCAGCTGAGGCAGGAAGATTCAAAGTTCAAGGCCTACTTGGAATAGAGTGAAGTCAAGGCCAGCCTAGACAACTTAGTGAGACTATGCTTCAAAAGAAAATGTAAAACGTGATCTTGGGATGTAGCTCTGTGTAAGAGAACTTGCCTTCTATTTAATTATGATTAAATTATTACAATAAATAAACAGGTTAATAAATAACCAGACAAACTTGAGAGCTAGGAGATGGAAATGGTGTTTCATTAATTGGGTATGATTTTAGATAATGTGATTTTTTTTTCCCCAAATGTATTTTCATTCTAAAAGGTTCTGAAAAGCTCATCTGTGAGAAGAGTCAACCTGGGTTGAACATCTGGGCCTACCGCTTTTCCACTCTGGATGGCTGAGTCTTAAGTCCCTGCAAGTTCTGGCTGGGTTCTTCCTAGAGCCTTCAGGAGTGAGGAGGGTCTCAATTTGGTTATTGAGAGATTTCAGAGTAGCATCAACTTCATAGTCTTTGGGTCTAAGAGAAGGTGGTGAGCGAGGCTGGTCAGCTCTGTAGAAGTCTCCTTCAAAACCAAAGTCATAGCCACCTCCACTAACACCAGGAGGCCCAGGAGGCCCAGGAGGCCCAGGAGGACCCTGTGAAAATAAGAGTGAGAGAAGAGGTTTTAAAGGAGGTGATAGTGAGAGGGGATCCGGGACAGTAGATTTTCAGATGTGCTCTAATATGAGAAAAAGGAACAAGTTCATGTAGATAATTTATTCCCAGCCACGCTTATGGGGCTAGGCTTAAATGGTGCATTGCATACGGTTGAAAGATCTCTTAAAAGGCATATTTAAGTGGTGTTACTTTCATGGGCTGTCAAAATTCCCTTGATTTAGTCTGAAACATTTCTTTGTTCAGGGATTCTGTAAATGATTTCCTCAAGTCATACTTACAACGGGACCTTGGCTACCCTGAGAGCCACGAACGCCAGCAGGCCCAACAGGACCAGGATGCCCGGAACGACCATCTTTGCCAGCAGGGCCAGAAGGACCAGCAGGTCCCTAAGGAAGAAGGAAACCAGGAGCATGTGAGTAAGCAAAGCCAGCAGCAGCAGCAGCAGCAGCAGCAGCAGCAGCAGCAGCAGCAGCAGCAGCAGCCTGGGGGCTCGCTGCCTGGACAATCAAAGCAAAGATGAATTTTCACTTTGATTCACCTACCCTGGGACCAGCAGGGCCCACGGGGCCTGGAGCACCTTGGTCACCATGGTGGCCCTTTAAAAAGAGAACAGAAAAAAATTACACTTTCAAAACATGTGTCAATAGATAGGACCCCCCACACACAAACTGAATGGAAAACTTTAATTTCAGTGGACTCTGGACTGAGAAAATTGAAAATGTAAAGAGGGCTCTTTTCTCCCATTATATCTATTATATTCAATTATTTTATCCACAAGCTATTTCAACAGTGCAGCATTAGTCATCCCTCTAATTTTATTTATTTTAAGTGGGGTTGAAGGACACTGTTGCCAGGAGACTTTAATATATGTGCTTCTCTCTCCCTTAACCTTCACCTTTTTGTGTTGGGATATGAAATAGCATCATATCAAATAGGGAGAGAAGTTAGCTAGAGAATTGGAATGGATTTTAGGCAGGATGTTTTTTCAGTGGACATCTGAGGAAGGTCCTTCTGGCTGAAGGTTTTTGAGGTCAGTTCGTGTGTGAGATGGTCAGGTTTTACTTACGGCAAGACCAGGGAGACCCTGCAATCCATTGTGTCCCTTAAAGCCAGGAAGACCTCTGGCTCCTTTATCACCAGCCTCTCCCTTGTCTCCTCGGATACCTTGAGGACCCTTTATGAAAAGAGAAAGAGAATGAGACGGGTTTTACCTTTTTAAAATTGATGACTCAATTGCTCCTTAATCCATTTACAAAAGTAACTTGAGACATGCAAAAGTCTAATTGGGTTCTCATCTCTCCTGCTTTAGTTGTACTGTCTATAAAAGGACTACCTCCTTATGATTATTTAATACAAATAAGAAGAAACACTTAAAACAAATCAAGTTATCTGAATCATTCTTCAGCATGCACTAAACTATTTGAGTTTAGCCTGTATACTATTTTCTTTTTCTTTCTTTTTTTTTTTTTTTTGTCTTTTTGAGACAGGGTCTCCCTGTAGCCCCAGCTGACCTGGAACTCACTCTGTAGACCAGGCTGGCCTTGAACTCACGAAGATCCGCCTGCCTCTGCCTCCCGAGTGCTAGGATTAAAGGCGTGCGCCACCACGCCCGGCTTCCTGTATACTATTTTCTTAATTGATAGTTTATACTTATTCTCCTTAAGTGTTAATTTGTAAAGAACTATTGGTCATGTACATACGCTAGGGCCTCTTGGACCAATAGCACCAGCAGGACCAACAGAACCAGCAGGACCCTGTGAATTAGAAAAGAAAAACAAAATCCATCAGCTCAGCCCAAGATCCTTCTTCCAATGACTCCACTGTCCCCAAGTGTGAATAGCAAGTGAGGACAACACTAAACGCTGGCATTTACACACTTACAGGTTCACCACGGTTTCCTTGTTTGCCAGCAGGACCCACGGAGCCATGAGGACCAGGTGCTCCTGCAGCACCGGTGGGACCAATGTTGCCTGGGTAACCACGTTCTCCCTACCAAAGGCAAGACATGAAGCTCAGCATCAATCTCCCAGTATTTTAATCACTTTTAAATATGAGAAAAAAGAAAAAGTCATCTGACCTTGTGTCCAGGTTGACCATCTCGACCTGGGGGACCGTCATTTCCAGGGTTGCCCTGTGAAGACACCATACGAATTAGGCTCTTGGTAAGGCTCTGTGATCCATCAGCACCGTGGCTCAGCCACTCTGCCTTCATTATTCCTGGTATTCAGACTGCTAGAGATAGGAGCAAACCCTCCCAATTTCAATTTTTACAAGTATTTTAATATTTGGGCCCCAATTTCCCTAGTTTTGATGTGAAGACACATCATCATATGGAGAAACTTAGAAACTTGGAACAGGAAACTTCAGCTCAGCACATGAAATCCACACACAAGGAAATCGGGCTTACTTCGATTTTATAAACCAAGTGTTACACTCACATCACGTCCAGCTTCACCAGGGGCACCATTGACTCCAGGACTTCCCACAGCACCAGGGGGACCACGGGCCCCAGGGGGACCTGCGATGCCCAGAGGACCAGGTTCACCCTAGAGCAGCAGAGATGATAAAATAACATCACTCTACTCAGAATGCTAATCTCATCCTCCCCAAATAGGCTGCAAGAAATTCTAAAAGAGAAGTAAATTGAATGTGGATGGGGCACAGTATGGTAAGAAGTACCATTAGTGTAATCCTTGCCCCATATCTATGCTTACAGGGTCAGTTGCATGGTTACAGAATGTGGCTGTGTACCAAGGGAGTCTAATTGCATTCCATATCTCAAATGAAATGAATTCATAACGTTGGAAGAATTTATAGAGAAGAGATGGTTCCTAGTTGCTGTCAGGTACAGGGTTAAACGAAACGATTCAGAACTTCCAGAGTTTCATTCTTTTTGCAGGATAAATGATGCCAGCATTTCACATTGCAAAGAAGTAAATGCAATTAGAGTTTATATCATTCTAAGCGTGTAAAAAGAACAAAATCATTCTGCATAATGTTAAGCTGTGTCTTTACAGTGTGTGTCTAAGTAAGGTGGTATTAAAGCTTCCTAGATAAGTGACATGTGATCTGTATAAAGAAAATGCCATGAATAAAAATTCTTAAGTGGAGTTATTCAGTGATCAATCTGTCACATTTGAAGTGGCAGCTTTTAAAATCTTTTATTATGCTAATGAGAATCAGATTGGTGTCAAATACTCACCAAAGCACCAGCAATACCTGGCAGGCCACGGTCACCTCTAACACCAGGGAGACCCAGAATACCAGGAGCACCAAGAAAACCCTGAGGACCTGGGCTGCCAGGAGGGCCCTAGATGAGAGGAAAAATACTGATTATTACTGGTAAGCTCCTAGTTGATAATACAGATTAGTTGAAGTATTGTAAGAATGAGCTGTCCTCCGTTTCTGAAAATGCTGGTGACATTCTATTGAGAGGAACATCCTTAAATGCCTTTTCTCTGAGGATGACAATAAGCTTACATTTTTTTGTTACATATATGTAACTCCAGTTCTGGGGATCCAGTGCCCTTTTCTGGCATCTGTAGGCACTAGGCATGTACCTGGTGCACGTACATATATGTAGGCAAAACACATACAAATAAAACACTCGTACACATAAAAATGTAGGTCATTGGGATTAATAGAGGAATTTGGGGAGGGGAATTGAATTTTCAGGGTCTCTATGCAGGGAAGTAAATTTAAACCTCGATCTCTAAGTTCTAACAAAGGCACCTTTCAGAGCAGCAATTACACTGAACAATGCATGCTTAAGGAATCCGTAGCTTATAAAGATTGGTTAATTTACTGAAGGACAGCCACAGCAATGGGATTCTTTTCTGATCTTAATACTTTAGGTATCCTCAACAACTAAAAGGGCTGTTCTGACAACACCTTCCCTCATTCTCTGTCATTCTTTTTATATGCTTTCAGAGCATCTGCTACCAGGATGGTACCTATTGTGTGCTGGACAGATGTCCTGGCTCAACTTAGCTCTACTTGAGAGAACAATACTCATCAACAGATATATGCCACTTGAGGATTTGTAGAGGGGCTTTGTTCTCTCGCTAGCTTAATAGCATAAGTTATTAAGAAAAAGGAATATGAAATCACTTACTGCAGTACCGGGTTCTCCAGAGGGACCCTTTTCACCAGTAAATCCGGGGGGGCCAGATGCACCTGTTTCTCCAGCTCGGCCAACTGGACCTTGGTCACCACGAGGACCACGAAGCCCTTCTTTACCAGCAGCACCGGGGGGACCAGGAGGGCCAGTAATACCCTGAAAACAAATGTGTAAGGTCATTTACCTGTTAATCATTATGAACCTAAAGGGAGCTACAGAGCTTCTAGCTAGTGAGATGCAAATAATGCCATTCAAGAAATAATATCCTGGACATTGGAATTTTAAAGATTCTCATGGAAAGAAATAATTAATGCTTATAACAAAACAATTGATGAGACAGTGTCAGTGGGAAATTTCAGTGACCAAATGCAATGAGTGTTACATTGTTGGTATCCTGGCATATTGGAATCAGAACCATGAAGAGATATGAGTCAGTTGTAAATGAATTGGACTTTGGATTTGTGAGAACTCAGCTCATTTCTTATTGAGGAAAGCCAATGCTGGCATTTTGTTCATAAATGAAAAATTGCAAATGCTCTCAACTAAGTTTAATTAAATGCCTACAAGGAATGGATATTTTTCTGTTATGAAACTGTAAAAAGATTCCAAGAAATCCACATCTCTACTATTTCCTTTTCCCTGAAACCTTAAGGGAAACACTTAATCCTTGGTAATTAATTAAATTCTCACGAGTCCTGACACAAGGATCTAAATAAGTTTTAAATTAGAGGAAAGACTACCTTTAAATTCAAGAACAATCATACCTTAACAGTGGAGGCAGAATGTTATCCATAAGGGGTAATTAGATATAGAAATATCAAATATGTAACCAAAGCAGTTGTTTTCTTCTTTTATTTTTAACAAAGAGAGCATGCCCTCCAAAGGGTGTTTGCATCAATAAAAACTATTAAAACTGATATTATAAAATGTAATTTGTAATGATTTCACCTTAATTGTTTGTCAAAGCTCATTTTAGATCAGGAAAATGCAAGCAATGTTTTTTTCATAGAGTTTTTAATATATTTTTTACATTTCTATTTATTAATATATGCATGTGTGTCTGTATATGCACATGCCACAGGCACATGTGTTGAGGTCAGAGAACAGTCTGTGGGAGTCAGTCCTCTTTACCTACTATGTGGGACCTGGAAATTGAACTCAGGTTGTCAGGCTTGGTAGGAAGCACCTTTCCCTACAGTACCATCTTGCTATGCCCAAGAGAGTTTTCTTTTACTAGTTTCCTACCAGAGGCCATTCTTAGTAAGAGTAAATGAAGATGTAGGTTTGGAATGATGTACTTACACTGGGTCCAGGGGGACCAGTCCGTCCAGCAGCACCAGGGAAACCAGTTACACCCTAGGAACCAAGCACATTAAAATTCCATAGTCAGACCAGCTCCAGATTTCCAGATAAGGAGGACATTCTTCCTTTGGAAAAACCATCATGGGACTAGAGATGGACCAAAAAAGAGGTAGCACACAGCCTCAGGTGGGTACCATTTAACTAGGACCCTGAGGGTTCTCTTCCATGCATATTATCATATGCTACCAGTTGTGATGTCCACATTTTACATGAAGATTGATGGTCCTATTTTATGACAGGGTATCCCTAGTCCCAGGCTACCAGGAAGTCATGAGGTGAACCAGGGTGATCTGGTCTCTATCTCACAGAGATCCACCTGCCTCTGCCTCCCAAAGGCTGGGATTAAAAGCACATGCCACCATGCCTGATGGTCCTTTTAAAAATGCAAACATGTTTTCCGATGATGACAGAGGTAGAGCATAAGACATTGTCATAATAATATATTAATCTGTATGTATATATTAGTAACCATCTTAACCACTTCGTTGGGTGTAAGGGAAGGAAACCTAGAAAAGTAGTGTTGTTTATGGAGGGAAGTGTGAAAACAAGTGAGAGGATTAAGCACTGTGTAGTAGAGAAAGTCAGAGGAGGTCATTCCTAGGGGCTTCTGGGTCCTGGGGGCCAGGCTAAGCAATAAAACAACAAAAGGATAAAGGGCTCCAAAGACATATTCTATCCATATCCCAATTAAACTGCCTGGGTTTGATCTCGGTGATTCCTTCAGGTGAGGCATAGGAATGTCTGTTGTCCTGAGTTGCAGCTGGGGTTAATTTAATGTCCGTGTAGCTGACCATTTCAATATTGTTTAACTTCAAGATTTCTCTGTTTAGAATGAACTTAAATACCAAACCTTTCCTTGTTACACTTCAAATTTACCAAAACTCTGAAAACTTTTAAATTGTTCTTAGTAGGTACCAAGAAAAGAAAAGTGATGACTCCATTTTAAATACTCACAGGGGGCCCTCCATCACCACGACCTCCAGCAGGACCAGGGGGACCATTTGGACCCTAGGTGCAAAAAAATAAAGGTGGCATCAAACCACAAGACAAGTAACTCTTACAAATGTTACTCTTTTTTAAAAGTGATCATTCTCATATATCTCCTCTACCCTTCAAGACAATTTAGAAATAAACTAGGATTATTTGTTTCATATGAAATTCGTTCCTTTTATGAGTTATTGAAGAATTAAATAAGACAATATGCATAAAGCTTGCCAATTATAAGAGGTGTTTACATATAAATTCTTTTTGAATCCTCCTCTGGAATCCTGAATAGACAGTAAGCACTTAATTGACACATATTGAATTATACAAACTCATAGATGTGTTGACCATAGTAAATTCAACTTACAGATGGTCCAGCAGCTCCAGCAGGCCCTGTAGGACCAACAAGACCATTTTCGCCCTTAGGTCCTTTGGTTCCTCTCTCTCCTTTAGCACCAGGTTGACCAGCAGCACCCTGTTGAAAAGAAACACCAGTAAGTTCTGGTATTCTGATTCACTGTACTCCCTCCCCAGTTCTGGACGTTTTTAGATTAACTTCCATCAGATGATACTCACAGCGGGACCAGCAAATCCATTGGGGCCAGCAGGGCCAACCTCACCACGTTCACCCTAGGTGGGAGAAAAAGTGTTATTGCATTCCTAACTTAACAAATGTCTATAAACCATGAAGGATTAATATCTAAATTACTCAGATTTCTACTTACAGGGCTACCTCGAGGACCAGCTGGGCCAGAAGGACCAGCAGCACCAGCTTCACCCTGTAATAGGACCAAAGACCAGAGTTGAGTTGGTTAATGTGCATCAAATAGATGGTGGGAGAGAGAGTGAACAGCAGTAGACAGAGGGTTATTTTCAGAGTTTGCAGTTGCCTTGGAGGAGATAATGTACTTCTCAGAGACTAAAATCAAGTGAATACTTCCTGTATTTAATGCTGTATTCATTTTAAGAGTTGGAGTGGTATTGGGTGTACACTTGCAAAAACACTATAAATCAGTCTCCATAATACCAGGAAGAAGACATTTTAATTTTTAGATGGACACAGGGCTGATCTATTTGCTGCAATCTTTGCAATACAATAAATAAGGTCTATTTTAAATGGACTGTTCGATGTAGAATGGGAACACTATGTATTTTATTGATTTTTTTTTTCTTTTTACAGTTGAAGGCTTTGAGAAGGCTTAGTGCATTAGGATATTGTTAATGGGCAACAGGAAAAGTCTTTAAAACAAATGATAGGGATTAAGGTATAGATCAGACAGCTGGCACAGCTATAGGAAGGGAAAGAGAACTTCAAACAAGCAGCATTTGTTTCCTGCTGCTCTGTGACAACAGCTAGTTTTTTTTTTTTTTTTTAAATAAGTGGGCTTTAGACCCCAGCCATGAAAATGAATTGCTGAGGGCTCTTTGGGTCTAGGGCAGGCAGGAAATTTTAAATAGTGCTCTTAGTTCAGAAAGTTACAACTCAGTGGGAATGGCTGCTTACCCGGTCACCTGTGGCTCCAGCAGGGCCAGGAGCCCCTACAGCACCAGGAGCACCCTAGAATCCAAAAAGGAAACATGTCTCAGTAAAAACAATGCACAGTATGGTACATCCAGAAAGCCTCTGAGGGCCCGCAAGGTGGCTCAGCAGGTAAACGTGTTTGCACCCAAGACCAATGACCTGAATTTGATCACTGGGATCCACACAGTAGAAATTGAGAACAAACTCCCACAAGGCAGTCCCCACCCCCACCACATGCATGCACACAAAGACAAATAAATAAATGTAATTTTTTTTTTAAAAAAACGCCTCTGCTCTATGTTGGTTCTAATTATCAAGGTTCTTAGAAGACAGTTTCCAGAGGCAAGAATGGCAATAATAAATGTTATGGAAATGTGTAAGGCCAGAACAGGTGAGGGATTTGGGACATCTGAACTCCCAGCTCTGGTAAAATTCCTTGGGGTGGGGGGGAAGCAAATGAGTAGCCTAGCTTGGAACTGTGAGCACTGTGTGATTTAAGGGGAGGGACTACAAGAATGTGTCATAGTTACCAGCTTAAAGGGAGAGGGGAGAGAACACACTGAGAAGAAGCACCACCCCTGGCAGCTCAGGTAAGATAATTGCATCTCAGTGGGATCATCTGCAACATCTTCCTGGCAGTCACAGCCAACCTCTGAAGCTGCCCTTGCATCAAATTCTAAGGCATACAAGCGAATAACTGCAGAGCGCTGCCAGGGCTTGTGCCTTTTTGAAATGTAAGAGAATTGTTACCTTTGTAAAAGCCCTATTATCACTTAAGACAATCATTTCATGTTCTTCTAAACCTATAGATTTTGGTGTGCAGCTTGGAGTTGGTATATCTGACACTGAAGGAAGTACAAAATTCAAGATGTGATTTTCAAAGGTCTATCATGTTAAATTTTTCCTTTAGAACATGTAAAGTAATATTATTTGTGATCCACAAAGGAGAGGATTGCAATTTTACTAAAATTGAATTCTTTAGTAGTTCTATTTTGGAAATTTTCTCCATTCAAACTTAGAAAAAAAAATTTTTTTAATTTAAGTACAAAGAAATATAAAAACAGATTTCTACTCACACGAGCACCATCTCTGCCAGGGTTGCCAATTTCACCCCTGAGACCGGTTTCACCCTGAAAATATAAAGCAAGAGTAACTTTTTGTTTCTGACCAAATTTTTGAATCAAAATCAACTTTAGATACTTTTACAGAATATTGTATATAATGCCTGTTATTGGTTAAGAGTTTTAGTAAACTTTTAATTCCCTACCATCCTATAGGATGTCGAATAAGGGAAACATATAATAAGAGTTTGCAGAGACCACTCAACACACTTTCCTGATTATTGTTGAACATTTTTAAAATATACCTCTCTGATGCATAATGGAAACAAGTTACAAATTGGTGGGGACAGAATGATATGGAAACATGAGAACGGGCTGTGGTGCTTGGTCACTCTTACAGCATAATGAATGCCGTAGCACGGTTGACAGCTGTTCAATGTCGCTTTTTCCATTAATTAGGGGGCGATGAGGCATTGTTGTCTGTGGCATTAAAATGAGCCTTATGTATTACTCAACACCATCTGTTTGCATGAAATTCCATGGTAGCAAGGAACTTTGCCAGATTAGTGACTTTAGAAATGCGTAGGTGCTAGGTGGCATTGGGAAATGTACATGGATGTCAAAATGCTACCAGACCACCTGCTAAGGACTGTCAACAACTGGGCACCCTTGCACAGCCTTCTTGGCTAAAGTTCAAGGACAGTATGTGTGGGGCCCAGCACTGAGGCAGTACCTTTTCTCCTTTGCCTCCAGGTACCCCAGCAGCACCCCTCTCTCCTGGGAGCCCACCAGGGCCAGAAGCACCAGCAGAGCCTGGAGCACCGACTGCACCAGCTTCACCCTAGAATCAAAAACACGTGAAATCAATTATTTCAGTGCAAAAGAAGAAAGTGAAGAATCAACTCTTGAAGAATTCCAATTTAAACATTTAATAGACAGCATTCTTGGCTGCTTAGAGACACAAAGGAGGGCATTTGAAAGGAGGGAGAATATAACAAGGGGATGCTATTAATGACATGATGACTAAAGAGGAGAGGGTAGTGGGACACGGTGGCTGCTATTCTTCTGTAACTAGCTCCTGGTCCTCTCAAGGAAGACAGGCATGGAAAAAAAAAACAGGTCAATGGGAAGGAGAGATTGAAAAATGTTTGGCCACAAACCTTTTTCAATAAGTCTCTTAGCACAGGCAAGAAACATGGAAAGAGACCTCATCAACCAGGGGCTGAATGTTTCCTTAGGAGTGGAGACTATAGCTTCCATAAAACTCCACAATTCTATGTACTTAAAACCTGTTGGCTACTCCCGAGATGAATAGGCCCTTCTGAAAGCTCCATTGAACGCCAACATATCTCCTTTATTATCTCATCTCTCTTACCTTCTTTTCAGTTTTTCCCTCTATTATCATTTGACATAATAAAAATAGCTTTTTGAAACTACTCTTTACATTTTTTTCCACCAAGGGTAAGAATCAGAAGTAATATGAGTTGCTTGCTTTTTACTGTGGTTAAAGAAGTTTGGTTTTCAGGCATGTATAATTTTATCTATTTAAAAATATAAACTATAGATCTATTTTGTGTGTGCCTTTCAGATGTGTGCCTTTCAAGTAAATGTAGTAATCAGTGGATTTTCATCATTATAAACTCTTTTTAGAAATTTTACTTTATAGGGTGGGATATTGAAAGGGCAAAAACATTATTTTTTTTTTAAATGCATAGGATGGTTCTAGATTTAAATGGAAGAATTAACAATGTAACCAGAAAAGGACTAAAGTACACTTGTAGAATACTGAGCTTTCTCTCCCTCTTCAAGTTTTCTTCTTTTTGTCTTTTTTTTTTTTTTTTGACAGCCTCTCCTGGTCTCCTTAGTCCCAGCCTGGAAGTCACTATATGGACCAGGCTGGCCTCAATCTCAGAGATCTACCTGCCTCTACCTCCCAAGGACTGTGATTAAAGTTACATCACTAGGCCTAGCATCAAATTTCCTTTGGGAATAATTAAGATTTACTAGAATCAGATTGCTATTTACTGCGGTAAAAATCATCACTGAATTGGGAATAAATAAAAGTCTGTAAAACAATCCTTCTATCATAAACGGTCTACTTATTGTAGAGCACACTGGTCCATTTCCTCTATAAAGCACAAGATTTTACCTTGTTTCCATCAGGCCCTGGGGGTCCAGAGGGTCCTCTGTTTCCGATAGGACCAGAAGGACCAGCAGCTCCGCTCTCACCAGGAGGACCACGTTCTCCCTGTTAAGATGGCAATTAGAAGTCACTGTCAGACACAATTTCACACACCAAGTCTCGTTAAGTCTTAGGCCTGGTTCTACTCTTTGGCAAATTTAAATGTTTTTTTTTTTTTATTCCTCATTTTCTACTGGTATATGGAGGGAAGGCATGAGTTAATCTCTGAATCCCATTCAGTGCTATTGTTCTGGGGCTACAATTGCATAGTTTTGCTTCTGAACTATAATATTCAACTTTTGGAATATGTTTACTTTGAGGGTGGTCTTTTCTGTGCTATATCCACAGAAAAAAACAGATCATAGTTGTGCATTGTAATTAAAGGAAAAGATTTGGACTTTTAGTTAAATAACATGAGGAACAGATAGGATGACATTTTCCTCTCTCTGTTCAGTTTATAACCTCATGTAGTATTGCTATAACAGGGTACTCAAAAGAGGACATGCATGTTTATAGTTGTTTATTTGTATCTATTTAGCAGAATATCTCTGAATTGGATCTAAATGTCACTATAACATAGCATGCTCTGGCCCTGAATATTTTTCTAATAATTCCACTTTACTAGTATGTCAAGGACCTTTTTCCTAACTTTATTCTATGGTACTATGCTTTTTAAAATTAACTTAGGCCTTAACTAATGATATAATGGGATACTTTAGCTTACAAAAAAACCTAGTCATTCCAGCTATACTAATATTCATAGACAAATTAAGTATTTTTTTTTTCCTTCATAAACCTAGATTCATGAATTTTGCTTTAGATTTTGAACATCACCATATGTTTCAAGCATTCATTTTGGATCATAGATAATACTTTTTCCTGGCTCAGATTTAGCCACAGTCATATCATTCTTGTGTATAAAAAGGACTTACTATAACACATATTAGCTCCTTTGTGTTTCCTATAATCACATGGTTATTGAATAGAAAATATGAACAACTATCCAGAAAATTTTACTATTAACTTAGATGCTTAATGATGTCTGCAGACCAAATTTGACTATGGAAGAGGGTCGTGGGCTTCTTTCAGGAAAGTCATCAGTGTCAGAGGTAGGAACAAGCACTACTTTTTTTTTTTTAATGCATTGCCAGAAGTTTATGAAAATTAACTAAATAATACTTACTCTTGGACCAGCAGGTCCAGGGAGGCCAAATTCACCAGGGAGACCCTAGGCAAAAACAGAAAAGCAAATAAACCATGAAATATGTGTATGGCCTCTAAAATCACTTATGGTTAAGGTATCTAAACTATTCTGAAACTGAAATAAAGCTGCATGGGCTGTACCCACAAATTGTTCAGTGTGCAGCTCAGTAAGTAAAACAAAACATTCAGCTCTATAGATAAATACAAAAAGAAAATTACATTGATGCTAAAGATGTGTTTATGCTGGAAGCTGGTATCAGAAAATTTGTTGCCCATTTTTTAGCTTATTATCTTTTTAAAAAGTGACAAAGAAGACTATCTTCTTTGATAATGTGATAAATAGCAACAAACACTATCAGGCATGGCCTATTTTAGCTATATAACAGACTGCCTTCTTAATAGAAATTATCATATTCTGTACATTACCTAGTTAATTTTATACCCAAGCGTATCTCTTTTATTACTGACCAGCTGTCTCTTTTTGTGCCCCACTGTTGACAAAGGAGACCAGGCCACAGAATGTAACTAAATTGAGGCGCATTCATCACAATTAGAGAAAATGACTCAGAACTCATGCTCTGATTATGGATAGCAGTGTCATGTGTGAATGCCAAGAAAAACATTAAAAGCAATTTTTCAGGGTCTGGCTTGATGGAAAATGAGTGCATTTACGTTTTCACTATGGAGAAGGAAATAATTTGTATTTTAACATGATGAAGAACACAACAAAAAGTAAGGTTGTTATATGAAATATTCATTGATATGTTTTGCTTTCATAATGTGCTGTTTCATTCAATCCACAAAATAAGGCAATTTGAACAAAATATAAATAAGTTGTTTCATTCTCTCATTTAACAGCAACAAGGTAGAACACTGTCATTAATGTGTGAAATATGAAAATTTCTATTATAGATCATAATTACATGGCAGTAGGGCATTAACAAAAAAGAAAATGCTTAGATTTGGTGAACTGATTATCATTTGGGTTACTCACCCTTTCTCCGGGTTTGCCAACTTCTCCAGCAGTTCCTGAGGGACCAGGCAGACCCTAAATGAAGAAAAACGAGGATATCCATCTTCTGGCCGTGTTCAGGGGGAGTTGCAGATAATTGGGCTTATTAGGGGAAAAATATCATAAGGCATGTAGGCTATTATGTGTTATTAAAGCATTCCAGAAAAGTTTGCTTTGGAAAATTGTGGCATGTCACTGGCTCCAGTTCTGAAGTCACACTCTGTGTGGTGGTGGTAAGGGTTGTAAGGCATTGGGGGGTGGGGTGTAGGCAAAATCGGGACTTGCATGTTTGTCTTCTCACCTGGAAGCCTGGAGGGCCAGCGGGGCCCTGTTCACCTTTGCCACCTTGGACACCCTGGAAATGACAGGAGAGACAGCATGGGTGGCAGTGTCTGCCTCACAGAAAGGAGATGGCTGCTCTGAAGGTTAAAAGAACTTTAGAAGGAACAGGGATACTCACTTGGGGTCCAGGAGGTCCCTGAGCACCATTGTTTCCATCAGGACCTGGAGCACCCTAAAAATGTTTAACAGAAGGCCTCATGGTTACACACAGCTTACATATTTTAAGGTACTTCAAAGCATCTTCAAAGTTAATTCCTTGAGAGAAAGGAATTTAAGCATGAGTTAAACTCACTGTGAGTCTCACCAAGTTCTGAATGCTGCCTATTAACTTTTTATTTATTTATTTATTTATTTTTGTCTTTTAGAGACAGGGTCTCCTTGTAGCCCCAGCTGGCCTGGAACTCGCTCTGTAGACCAGGCTGGCCTTGAACTCACAAAGATCCGCCTGCCTCTGCCTCCCAAGTGCTGGGATTAAAGGCGTGCGCCACCACGCCCGGCTTGCTGCCTATTAACTTTTGATATAGTTCAAGAGAAGTCCATGGAAGAAAGCAGGTTATAAGGAGCAGAAAATACTAGCATATATTCAATACCTCTTAATCAGAAGATGAATAAAGATGATATGTGTCAGCATCTTCAATCTCACATATATTCTGATTTGTTATAGCTCACTGCCTTATCTGCAGTTTATTTATGTTTTATAATGGTAGCAGGACCCTTAGGATGGCACTTTGGAAAGTAACATAATGATATGGGATAGCCTCGAAGGATGTGCTTCTTGGATGATCTCTGTGTAGATTAGTACAGAGGTTAGCACTTACCCGAGCACCAGCAAGACCAGGATGGCCCTTTTCACCACTCTTGCCGGGTTCGCCCTATACAAATATTACAAATATACGGATTTAGTGACTTCTTTTCCAGGACATTTTGAAATACTGATATTTTTGCTTCTTTGTATGTGTCATTTTCTGACATTGCCCAGCTTTGAATTTATTATCCAGGGCATGATCCAGCATCATGCAGCTATGTGCCCAATAAGAGGGTCTGTGTTTGCGGGGGGGGGGGGGGATGCAGCTCAGGAGGCGGGTTTTCAGCAGTGTGTGAAGCCCCACCGGAAGGTGACCCTTGATATAAGTGACTGCAGCTTTCCTGTGTTGAAATGGCCTGCCTAGAGGAAAGCTGGGCTGAGAAGCAGGAGAGCAATACTGGAGTTTGGTGACAAGTGCTGGGGTCCGAGATGGGGAGAATGTTATGATTCTTACAGAGGGGCCTTTGGGTCCAGGGAATCCAATGTTGCCAGCTTCCCCTCTTGCTCCAGCTGGGCCGATTGGGCCAGGCCTGCCGTCAATCCCAGGGAGGCCCTGAAACCAGAGTTTAAAGTTTACTCAGCATCCTGTGGTTTTCTGATCTCAGGTTTAGTATGTTGTTAAGTGATGAAACAGAATAGTTTTCTGAATGCACAGAGATTCTTGTGCAGTGTCAATAAATTATGAATCCATTTCCCTTTTCGAAATAGGGTGTCAGGACACAGCCAGCCAGTTCAATCTCATGTGTGTGTGATTTCTCTCTCCCTTCCCTTTCTATACCCTTGTCACTGCTTCAATTCCCCTAGTCCTGGTTTTCTTTTTCCTTCTCTCCTTTCAGTCCTGTGTTCACTTGGACTCCATAATTACAGTCTATAACCTTCTGTTCCCCAATGATGTAGGTGGCTGATATTTATTTTCAATGTATTCATGTATAAATAAGCCACAGTAAGGTGCAGTAAGTGTCCTTGAAAATGTAATGGAAAATGAGCAGTACTTACCACAGGACCTTCTTTACCAGCGGGGCCAACATTTCCAGGGGAACCAGGAAGACCCTATAAAATAAACGAGGATGCTTTTGTGTTTGCACGGCAGACTGCATACTCCAGGCTCAAATTAATTGAAACCTCAAGAAAGTATTTTTCCTCTTTATTTGTTGCCTAGGGTGAGTCATTAGGAATGCTAGCTACTCACAGGAAGAAATGACAAGAACTCTGAAATTTTCTTCTATTTTTCATGCGTTTCCTTATATTGAATTTTAGTGCAACTGATCCTCTTACAGATATCAGAAGAAACTCTTAAGCAACATACTATATGGTCAAAATGCATCATGCTATTTGCTTTATAATAGGAATACTTTTAGTAAGTAATTTCCAAAGTGGATTTTTTTATTGCTATATTTAGTATCCCTACTACTTGTTTATGGTACAATTACAATTGATATTCACCCATAAGAGATACTAGAGAAAAAAAAATGATTCCATTGCTATGGATTAGAGTATTTCTGGGTCTAAAGGTCATTTCTCTATAGCTAGTGTGATACTGAATACATTATAGTATTTTATGATTATTAGAAAAAATGATTTCACTTTTGAATTTAATAAAATAATAATGTATAGTCCTGATACGTTTCATAAACACCTTATATAAAACTCACAAACTAAGATAAAAGATTTGTGCTGATAAAAACTAACCTAATTTGGATATGTTAAAATAGATCTATTTGTCCCAAAACCTCATAACCAATGAATCAAGTAATAAATAGGAAGTTTATGAATTAGACAAATATATAAAAACATCTACAGAACTTTGATAAAGTTCAATTAAAAAGGCAAACATCAGCAAGTCTATTAACAAATCTACTTTAGAAGTTTTTATTGTTACTGTCAGTATGAAGCAGCCCTTTAAAGACGGCAACAGCTCCAGATATGACTTTCAGAAGATTGATCTGAAACTTACTCTGGGTCCTATGAGACCAGGTTCCCCAGGGCGACCAGAATCTCCGTTAGGACCTCGGACTCCAGCAGGACCAGATGAACCACGACTTCCAGGAGGGCCCTGTTGACAGGAAAGGGATGAGCAAGGAGAGCGCTGATGCCCAGGACACATCTAGCACCGGAAGTACTTCCTGGGAAGTGACTTACCATGACGCCAGCTCTGCCATCGGCACCAGGAAGACCACGAGAACCAGGAGAGCCCTGCAGAAAAGAACGTGAGATCAGAGGGAATCGGAGAAACCCTTGAATTCAATAAGGCAGAGTTCATCAAAACAAGTCATGATTCCCCTAAGAGGGAGATACTGCTTCACACCAGCCAGAATACCCACTCAGACATCAAGGGAATGCATGGATGAGCATCCTGCCAAAGTAATTCAACAGTGTTTGAAAAGCACTACAAAGCGGATCAATTAAATAACGTCAAATTGAGAGTTGCCAATTTAATAAAACAGATGGAAAGCAGATGCTTCTTTCATGTAGGAATGTACCCAGTAATCCTGACCCATTCCCCATGAATGGGTGTCATCCTGGTCTTCTGGTGGGTCTGGAGTATTCAGAACTTACTCTTAGCCCAGCAGGTCCTGCAGGGCCTGCAGATCCAGGTTCACCAGAGGAGCCTCTCTTGCCCTCTTCACCACTGGGACCAGGAGGCCCTTGCGCTCCAGCAGAGCCCTGTTTAATGAAAAGAACAGAAGAGTAGAAAAAGGATTTTCGTATCCCGTCTAGCTCCTGAAACGGAACTGCAAATCTGATGATAGTAAATCTCCAAGCTTGTGGTCATAGAACTACTTACAGGCTCACCCTTGTTACCCGTCTCTCCTTTGGAGCCAGCGGGACCAGGCTCACCCTAGGACACAATACAAAGCTGTGGTCAAATAACACAAGTTTGTCCAAACTCTCTTGTCGATAAATCTCTTGGAATTCTATGGGTTAAAGTAAGGAAACACTTAAGTTTTCTAAAAACTCTGCCTAGGAAAATGGGATTGGTGAAAGGGTAAGACTCGCACGTAGAGTCTACCTCATGCCTGGGCAGCAGCTTCTAAGTTATCAGGAAGAATGTGTCTGTTTATATGTGAGAAAGAGGAAGTATGCAGGCATTTGCATGTGATTATGTAAGAGGTAGAAACCCTTAAATACTGTATAGAAAGAAGGCATAAAAAGAAACTAAGAAGCCAAGATAGTGATAAAATGATGCAGAACATCACAGTGGTGACTACTCACAACAAGTCCTCTGGCACCGGTAGCACCAGCAGCACCAGCAGGACCGGGGATACCACGGGGACCAGGGAGACCGGGAGCCCCAGCAACACCGGGGAGGCCCTGTGGGAAAATAAGCATGGCGCTCGGGAGGTAGCCGGCTGTAGAGGCTGCCCTCAGGAAGTGCCTCCGCTCCACAGCACTGCACGTCAGCTACCCTGAGATACTCACAGAAGCACCTTTAGAACCAGTGAGGCCATTTGCTCCAGGGTTGCCCTATAAGGAAAAGGACATAGAAGGATCTCACTTAATTGTAATATTTCTGGCCTTTTAAAAAAAATCTTCATCTTCGTTTTTCTATTTAACAATAAAATGACAAAAACAGTAATGACAATGTCTACTTACAGGAGGTCCAACAGGGCCAGATAGACCTGGAAGACCCACTTCACCGCGGGGACCGGCAGGACCAGAAGGACCAGCGTTACCGACAGGTCCAAGTTCACCCTGAAAGTGGAAATGACGGTGAGGCATTAACCAGCAAAAATGAAACAGCACATCTGTGTTACTCGGACACTAAATTTTAGGGAGTTTCTTCAGAATTTCAATCACTTAGCTTATGTGGTTTGGTATGATGAGGTTTGGGTCTAGCCTTCTACCTTCCAAACCTAGCTCAGTCATTTTGGCATTATTACTTCCTTCCCTATGGCTGTTGGGTATAGTTCCCAGTCAGTGCTGAAGAATGTAGAAACCATATTCCACAGGGCCACCAGGGACCTAGTTTCCACGACACCAGTTCTGTTTGTGTTCATAGTGTGCAAGCATAGAAAAGGTTTGTTTCAAACTTAAAGAAAACTGGCTATTCTGTATCCATTTTGAAGGGATGAACCAATTGAGGCAATTGTTTTGCAATTCTCTCTCTCCTTGCAAACAGTGTTGATCTTTTATGTCATAGTAAAAAGTTTATCAAGATAATGACAATAGTCATCAATGTTTTTACCTTGGGACCAGGAGCACCTGGGAAGCCTGGAGGACCAGCAGACCCAATGGGACCCTGGAATCAAAACAAAAGGCTTAAGAAACTTATTCTAGAAACCAGCAGCAGTGACAGAAAATTGAAGTGGTTCAGAACCCCTTGCTCTTATTTGATATTGGCAAAGAAAGAAAAACGAGGGCTACTCTATAGACATTAGGGTCCTATCAAGGAAAGACAGTCAAGGTATTCAATGTAGACTGGGTTTTACTTTATACATCAATCAATAGCTTCTGCTGTTTAGAAATAACTCTGATACTTATAAAAGGAACCTTATAAAGACCTCAGAGAACATTTGACAAAGTGTCTAAAATGAGGTTATTATGTAGAAATTAATAGAGAAGATAGCTCCTGCCCCATACTTTCAACCCTTGTCAATTCCCCAATGCCAGAACTTACAGCAGGACCCACAGGACCAACACTGCCATCGCTGCCACGAGCACCCTACGAAGAAAGCAAGGAGGAAGGGCCATGTGAAGGTTAATCAGTTGCCATTAGAAGGTGATTTAAGAGACTAAGGAAAAACAAACAAATGAACAAACAAACATGGTGCACTTACAGCTGGGCCAGGAGCACCAACGCGTCCTCTTTCACCAGGAAGCCCACGGGCTCCCTAGAAAACAGAAGTATTGTCAATGAAACTCAGACTGCTAATCTTAAAAAGTCACAGGGGCATTTGCTTTGTTCAATTTCTAACACATGTGAGAATCCAGTAAAAATACAAGCCTTGTTCTAATACCTGGCACAAGGTTTCTATTAAGTTTACAGAGAATTTTAAGAAAAATATCAAAGAATACAATGTCAAGTGAAATGGCAATTAGTAAAATTATTTTAAAAGTTTCAAAATGCCAAGAGTATGTACATTTAGGCTTCCAATAAGGTAATCAATACTCACTGCTTGGCCTGGAGTTCCATTTTCACCAGGGGCTCCAGGTTCACCCTATACGGAGAAGAAAAATTGAGTTTCTCTCTCTCTCTCTCTCTCTCTCTCTCTCTCTCTCTCTCTCTCTCTCTCTCCCCCATATACAAATATATAAATTTTGTTCTGATTCTGCAATTTTACCCTACTATATAAGTTCAAAGTATTTATATATCTAAAAGCATTTCTTATAGATTGTTTCTTAATTATCTAAGACATACACATTTTTTTAAATAAAAGTTTTCTTTAAATATACTAAAGGTAAGGTACTAAAAAGATACAATTATTTGATTGTACCCTCTCCAATTTCCTCTTTGTGTTCTAGACATCATTTAGAATTGGCTTATAAATTAGGAATGATATTATAAAAAGAGTTGACCAAAGATAAATTTACTTTCAGTTCTACCATATTCACCCTCTTACACATTGTCTGAATATTCAGTGTTACATTTTTCATTAAATATGCATGAAAATAAAAGTATTATAATAGGTTTTAGAGCTGTCATTTTTATTTCCAATTTTTTTTATTTTGAATGGTAGGTAATTTAATACCATGGTAGATATAAAAGAACTTTTCTTTAAGATAATCCAATTTAGACATAGAACAAGCATGTTTTCTGAGACCATGTAAGGAATCATACCTCATTTCTAGAATTAGTAAGTTGTGTGTGGGGGGGTTGGCTAAGAATTGAACCCAAGGCTTGGTATATGCTTTACCATTGAGATGTATCTATCACTAGCTGTACTTGTAAGATTCCGTGTGAAGTATCCTTTGGGGGAATAAATGAGGTTAGGATTTTTAGCATTTGCCTAATCACTAGATGCATGACTTTGGACAAGTCACTAGCTCTTATGAAACCTCAGTTTCCCCCACCTGCAAAATGAAAATGCCTACAAAGTGCTTTTCAGCTCTAACATTTTATGCTATTGTGATTAGTAGTCTGAGCTGTGATATTGGGCTTGTGGGAGAATGGGTTTGACCTTATCCATTCGTGTGGCAGCTGGAAAGTTAGAACAGATTCTCCATATTCATGTTCATTTCTGGTCCCGCTAGCATTCGTTACTCATTAATTTGTAATTACGTTGGTATTCACTTTAATATCACATTATCTCTTTAATAGGAAAGAGAACATTTTATAGTTGAAAACACTGTCAGAGAAGAGCCTAGCCAAGAGATAACACACTTCTGAGACTTTAATTACCTAATTAAAAATTTTTTGAGTGTGCACAGATAAATCACAGGAAAGAGGTTGAAAAGTGTATTGTGACATGAATGTACCTATCTAATTAGTGCATGGCAAAGGAGAATTTACACTTTAAAATAGCACATTGTGTTCTAATATTTGACGATATGTTTATTTACTTTTATTTTGGCGGTAGAGATTGATTGAAATTATAAGAAGAGGAAAGAAAATGTAGGAAGAAACTATATTATTTCTCCCTTGATTGTTTAAACAGACACTAAATTAAATAAATATTAGAAATTGGCCTTTTGTCATAGAATCTCATAATCCTCACCATTGAAGGATCAGAAGGATAGATGAGGAAATAAGGTATTTTTGAAATATGGGTAGTCTTCAGTGAGATATATCCTTTCTGACAGTAATGGGGCACTTTATTCCATTGTTGAAAATGGTTCTTCTGGCTTGAATTTATGTGGGATTATGCACGCTGTTACCATCACTCCATGTTTATACAAGTAACTGCCCATCTGTCTGAAAAACTGTTCAGTCCCATGTTAGCTCAAGCCAGGAAAAATCCCAGCATGGAGAAGTGGGTACGAAACCCCAAGCCTTCCTGAGAAACTAATGGCAATGGATGGCTGCTGGGAGGGGAAGAGTCAGTCTCATTTAAGGGTGAGACTCTTGGTAGGTTGGCTTTAGTGGGTGGACCCATTCCAAATGACATTTGGGGACACAAGTTTGACTCTATAGACACACGCACATACACACACACACACACAGACACACACACACACACAAGATAAAGTGCATGAGAGTAGTAGGGTAGTGAAGATCAGGAAAGGATCTAAATTTGAATGAAATAGATTGTGTGAAGTTTGCAAAAATTAAATAGAAATAAGTGAAATAGAAAAAAACCCTAGAAAATGAAAACGGTACTTCTAACTCAGTATTTACCTTCACACCCTGAGCACCAGGCTGTCCCTTCAGTCCATCCAGACCATTGTGTCCCTGAAAGGCAATTGTCACTATTAAAATCTTATGACATTTTAGTGTTTACTCAGATCAGTTTTGTACCTTTGCAATTACTGTATCTCCTGGGGGACCTGTGGCTGCTGAAGTAGAATGGAGCCCAGTGCTCCAGCTCGGGTGAGCTGGCACCACTGTCCTAGGTGAGTTGCCTCACCTCTATGCAAGGAAGAAGGAGAAGATGTGGACAAGATCCTCCCTCACTCCCTTGCCATCTTTAATAACTCAACAGTTTTCACATGGTTGCGAATACCTGTGATGTAATGTATATTCTATACAGTTTTTCTGTAGCAAGTTTTTCTTGCTCCTTGATTAAAAACTATGCCCCACTTTACCTTTAAGTATTCTTTTTCTTTATCCCTTCCCACTGGCAAAACTCATGGATTTGAAAGCTGGAATATGCTACCCAGGAGTTTAAATACAGCCGAGTTCATGTTTTAGAAAACAATTACCAGCATTTTTCTCATCTGGGTAAAGAAACACACTTACTCGAATTCCCTTGAAGCCAGGAAGTCCAGGAGTCCCAGGGAAACCTCGAGCTCCCTTGAAAGAAATTCAGAACAAGATAAATGATGTCTTGTTATAAATTAAAAGACAATGTTTTCTTCTTTCCAAATTAATTCTTCTTTTCAAGGTTCAAGCTTGGAACCAAAGAGTAGTATGTTTTTAAGTGCAAAGCCACAAATTAATAGCTCTAATGTGAATTATGTGACAATGGAATTTGTACAAAATAGCTGTTTATGGTATGTTTGCTGTCACTAATGTTACATTATTGGCACAAATAAAATATATGCATTCTTTCTTTTGTTCTTTCATTTGTCAGCTGCTGTCAAATGTTACAAATGTGACACCTGTGCCACCATTAGACACATGCTCACTTAAATCTTTGGACTGCATACTGTTGTCAACAATCTCACCTGTGGTCCAACAACTCCTCTCTCACCAGTTCGTCCAGGTTTTCCAGGGTGACCCTAAAATATGAAAGCATCCTAGGTCAATCTCTACTTATTAAACCATCAGATGGAAGTAGGGCATCATGGTTTCACAATAGAAGAGAAGGGTGCACATAAAAATGTAGACTTAAATACATGTTTAATTAATAATTATGTCTACCAGGGAATAAGGAAGTTAATTACTATTTTATTAAAATAGTATTTCCCATAGGGGAAGACTCATGTCAGGCATATTGAGCTTTTGGCATGGAACTTAATTTGGATGTACAAATTCCTTTTGAGGTAGGAGTAGTTAAAAAGTTGTTTTGGAAGAGCTTGAGAGTACTTACATCCTCACCAGCCTTGCCAGGAGCACCAGGTGGACCACGAGCACCTGCAGGACCCTAGGGAAATGGGAGATGCATTGTATGGTTAAGGCTTTATTCACAAATGCCACCAAAAGACATCTATCACACAAGAAGAAAATCTCTTTAATTTTATATTACTCTAAAATATGAATACATATCTTCCACCCACATACATTAATTACCATGTCTGAAAGTAAGTGGTAAGTTCATTCTAGGGCTCATTAAGGGATTCACATTATAACATCACAGTTGCTTTCAGATAGAAAGAGATATAACAATAACGTTGAGGGACATATACGGCAAAATGCAGGAACTGGAATGGGGTGGGGTGAAAGGAGAGGGGAATATGTCTAAATTGAACTGAAAGCTGATGTATGAAATACACAAAATGCCAATAAAAGTATTATATTAAAAATGTTCTCACCGTTTGACCAGGTTCACCAGGCTCACCAGCAGGTCCCTGGAAACCTTGAGGACCCTAAGGTAAGGAGGGAGGAAAGGAAAGTCCAGTTATAAGACACTGATACTGATTTTTCTTTCCCACCCTCTTCCCTCTTTCCCTCCTTCTTTTCTTCCTTTCCTTCCTTCCTTGCTTTTGGTCTCTCTCTCATTCTCTCTCTGTCTCTCTTTCTTTGTTTTATTGTTTCTATGTCTCTCTTTTTCCTCTCTTTCTCTTCCTTCCTTCCTTCTTCCATTTTTCTTTATCTCCCTCTTTCTTTCTTCTTTCTTTTGTAGTTCTGAGATCAAACCTAGGTCATTACAGATGCTACATAACTGCTCTACTGCTGAGTTACATCACTAGTCTGTAGATTTCATTTTTAACTTTCTCTCTCTTCTGCTCTGTCTTTTTACTTAAGAATTATTATAGAACTTGGGTACTTACAGGAGCTCCAACAGCACCAGGGGGGCCTCTGGGTCCCATCAGACCCTGGGAAAAGGGCAAATAAGGTTAGAACTGGGAACATATCATGGTCTTGGTTGGAGTTACATAACTTAGGGTGGGTAAACTGGAATTGGAAATGATACTACTGTGCCATTAGCAATTTGTGATGGACAGATGCACAAAATCATCTAAGTTTCATAGTTTTTGTCCCTCTCAAGAAAGCATTTAAGAACCCAAGTTTCCCACACTATTTCTCTACCTTTGTGTCTCCTTTTCTACCAAGTAAATTTGCAGAACTCAAGGAGAATTTTATGGGGTGATGATAAGTTCCTCTCAATTGCACACAATAGGCATCTTGAGATTGTTCTAATGCAGTAAAGTGAATTGATCTTTGCAGAAGAACAGAATATACATCTGCCCTCTCTAAAGCTGACAAAGCATTTTATTTGGATTCTCTTCATTGTATGTCATCTCTCCATGTCATACTTAGCTAAGAAATTGATATTTTTATTGCCACAGGGGCATAAATTGAAAAGGATCAAAAGTCCTTCTTAATGATTAAAAGGAGGTTTGTTATAACCTTAGAGCTCTTTTAAGGGCTGTTGGTGACTGATGAAAATGTCAAATGAAGTGTATGTAATGAGGGGTGAAGAAAAAATAAATTATTATTGAGACAGCCTGCTTGAGGAATCTATCATATGATATTGAAAATATAACCCAAATGACAGTAGTTTGCTTTCTCTTTTTTTCTTTATTCTGGAAACTTCAAGTAAGGTAAAATAAAATGTTAAGAATTTGCAAGCTAAATATATTTTTGTTTCCCCTCTTTGTAAGCTGTATAAGCTTAAATACATGGCCCATTCTTCATAGAGCTGAAAATACCTCGTGTACATGTCTTGAGTAATTTGTTTATAACACGTCAGCTGTGAGGACTCAGCATTTCAACCTACTCACTTTATTAAATGCCTACAGAGAGACACTACACATTTTATTTAAAATACACATTATTTTAATTATAAGAATTGTTTATTTGGTCTTTGAAATTACTTCTACAATAAAAGAAGCTGTCACTTTTCAGCAAATATATTTTTTTAGTATTCATTAAATATAATATTCCTTGACACCATGAATTTTTAATTATATTTATTCATCTTTTCATGTATTTGCAACAATTTCATTTGCATAAAGGGTATTTTATTTTATGGAGTCTGTGAGATGAACCATGATTACTCATTAATTCAGCAGAAGACCCTGTGGGATTTTGTAGTTATTGATTTTCCAACATGGAAAATTATTTTAATATTTTGTTGCTGTCTATCTTCTCTATTTGTGAAACACATATCTGTTGATTGCATATGTCTATGCATGTGTGTGTATGTGCAAGCTTAATTTATATTTCACTGTTATTTAAAAGTGAAATATTCTGCTTGATACCTCCGGAGAGGGGGTCTAAAGGCAAGGGAATCTGAAATCCATATTAATTTTCCAGTGTATGCCCATCGTTTTTATTTTTAAATAAAATGGCATTTACTTCTGCTTTATTTCCCTCTTTGCGTCTACTTGAGAAATGTGTTCTGCTTTACAGCTGAGTAATGTCCAGCATTAGTAAAACAGCTCATTTCAAATATCCAATATAAACAAAGCCAAAAGAAATGCTTCAATTTTTCATTTCAGATATGAACACTTTGAATTACCAGAAAAAGCCAGGAAATTGGAAATCATCAATTAAAGCTACATTATTTCACAAGTGAGAGTTTTAATTTACAGAAAATATTATCTTGCCCTTATAGTGTATTAGCTTATTGCGGACCATTAGCTTCAGTAGAACATCTTTTGAAGATTGAGCACTGAATGTAGGACCCAGGTAAAATTCGTGTTAACACTGAGAAGATAAATGCCTTTAGAAAACAAGTAATTAGAATTACCAAATTGTGTATATGTGTATTAAACTTGGTAGTACTTAATCAACCTTATGTTTTTATTCCAGTATATTTTCATATCAACTAGTACACATTTTGCATGATTGTATCTAGTTTTTCTCCCTATCACATCTCAGTATGTTTGGTAGAAGCTTTTTATATTAGATAAGTTATCATCCCATCTGATTTTTATAAATGAAAATGATAGGATATATTCCTGAATATCTGTGCTAAGTGATATAAATGCTAAATTTGACTCATTCTTTTCTGAATTGATTTATAATAAATAGACATGAAAAATAATTTTATTTTTTTTTATTTCTGCAATTTTCATTCAATTTAATTTGATGGTATTTAGATTCCATTTTCTTTTTTTTATTTAATTTTTATTGATGCTTTGTGCATTTCATACATCATTTTCCAATTCAGATCAGGCATATTTCCCTTTCCCTTCCCCCCCACCCCCACCCCATCCCAGATCATGCATTCTGCCATAACTGTCCTGCATCTTTCTCTCAGTTTTTTTTCATTTTTTTGCTATAAGTGATAATCCATGAGTACAAGCATCCTTCGTGCAAAACCAATCTGCAGGCTGTTGTGCCCAAACCCTCACAGCCCCACCATCCAGTGGGGGGTGACAGGTTGTTTGTTCAATCAAGTTGATCAAATAATTTTCATCAACCCAAAGAATGAAGAAACATTTCTTATATTGTTAACCCCTATGGAAGAGTCAGAATGTGTTGTCATTTGCTGCAAGTTCCCCAAATCCACAATGAAGTTTGGAACCCATGGGAGGCACTTGATATACTTGTGACTAAGGAAATGTTCTATTCAAGAACTAAATATATGAGTTTCTATTATCATGATGTCATCTAACTTCATACAACTTGTCTAGTGGTAAATTCTGTCCTTAGCTATCTTCATGATTCTGGAGAAAAGCCCTAAACTTTTCAGTTATCAAATGAAGATGCTGAACTAGAACTTGTTGAGTCTATCCAACAATTCAGGGAACTTAGTAAATTATTTTATGTTTCTTAGAATATTTCATACTCTAAGGAATTTTAAAGGATATAGAGAGAATTTATAAGTGTTATTATTTTGAGTTGAATTGATTTGCCTAAGTTATGGTGACTATATTCAAAGATTGTTTTTTGGACATAAATATCTGATCTACTTTTTATGAGGTATGTTTGTAGAGAAAACGAAATCCCTCATCCAGGCTTGGGTTTTTATATTTAAGTTCAAAACGAGTTGTTTTCAGTTGATCTAAATATTGAGTGTTAACCTACCTGGCATTGTAAAATTTAACATAAATTACATATGTAATGTTCTTTTATTTTCTTCTAGAATAAAAAGAGATAATAAGCATACCATTGGTCCAGGGCCACCTCCACCTGCTTTTGTATCATATTGAGCAGCAAAGTTCTGGAGAGTATAAAAACACACATTTTATTTTTTGTTAGTCATATACTTAATTTTCCATTCTGCTTATAAAGAGTTTTCTGTTATTATTTAAAAGAGATCAAAATTTCCAATACAATTGGCTTTAAATTCAATACAGAGTGAAATCCCTGAGAAATAGTTTACACAATATAGATCACATATAGCTTGAAACGGAGAGCTTCCCTCTTTTAGTATTCAGACGCTTTGAAGTCTGTCCCTCTGTGCTCACCTTATACTTCTACAGTAAGGAAGGATAGCTTGCTGAACTCTTCAAGTCGCTAGGAACTCTCCATAAATAAAGCAGAGCTCAAGAGGACATGTTGCACTTGCTGAAGCTGCCCTTGTGCACAAATGACTAAGATAATTTTTTTTTCTTGCTGGGGTTTCAGAAAGTATATAAAGAGTTTTTAAGTTTAGAGGAAAATTAAAATGGCCCTTAGAAGATTAAACTTTTAAAAAATAGTTTGCAGTAATAATTTTACTGTTAGAGATCTCTCACAAAGTCGAAGCTCTATTAAAAATGGGTGCTTTTTAATGCACTCAGTAGATACGCAATCATAATAAGATCTTTGGGAGAGAAAGGTCTTATTTTACTGGCATTCTGTTGGGTATTAGAATCAGGGTTCTGATTCATAGTGCTAACCAATTAAGCAAATATGTTTTCCTTCCTGCAGAGAGGCCCATTTGGCACTCATACTATTGTCAAAGACATAAAGCTAAAAGAAGATATTAATGAAAAAAGGGAAATGTACTTTTCTCAAATTAGTTTCAAACAAATTAAACCTAAAACCACTTTGAATGTTTGTTCAGCAGACTTCAAGCCAAGGAAAATAGAAAGGGTCACATGTTTGTCAAATTGCTTAAGATCAAGGTTTTCACTTATATAATTGAATCTAATCAAACGCTTTAATAATGCAATATTTCTTATTTGTGTCTTACTGATAAAAATATTAAATCCTCAAATCAAATAATGCTGCTGATGGCTGAAGCTACCTTTAGTGAACACAAAGGTCAGGCCTGTAATTGACAATGCCTCATAAAGAGGACAGCTAAAGCAGAACTTTGAATGAAGAAACCAAAAATGAAATAAAATATACATATTTTTTAATAGAAGATTTTTTTCCTTGTCTGCTAAAAATAAATTCCACTGTGAGGATTTTTCCAACAGAGTTAGCCACTAAAGTCATATATAAGTTAAAAATACTTAAGACATCTTACCCCACCAAGACCAGCGGGGCCAGGGGGGCCAGGGAGGCCAGGTGGACCAGGAGGGCCTTTGACACCATTTTCACCATCTCTGCCTGGGGGGCCTGGTGGACCCTATTTTATACAAAGTGAATTAGGGAAGGGTTAGTCAGGCTCTGTTGAAACTTACCTATATGGTCAAATGGAGTCCTAAGAATATGTGTGCTAAGATCCATTCCAACTTCTCAATGTGAATGAAGGGAAGGAATTTAATATGCTACAATCTATTATTGATTGACATGAACCTACGACATGTGCTCCATTTAGACAAACCTTTAATAACAGAAATGTGAAAGTAACAAGTGGTAGTTAACACAGACTAGACACATACTATTAATTCATTATAGAGCTGATTCTGTGAACTTCAGATGTTTCACAGTGCATTATGATACACTATGAATGCTGATGATTGGCTTCTGACTTTGATGAATGTATCCAATTGTTTTGGTATGTGATGTGCGAATAGTAGATTAATTGATAAGGTCATTTCATCACAGAATATAAATCCTGCTTTGACACTATTTATGCTCTTATGATAATTAACTGACATAATTTTAATAATTTTATGACAGATATAAGATGCATTTACATATTTTTAAAAGTATTATATAATGCAAAACTATGTAGTTATATATGTCAAAAAACATAGCAAGGAGACCTAAGAATGCCACCAATAGTCTGACTTGTACATGTCTGAATGTAGACAGAAAACCTTGTTGCTGAGTACTGATTCACAATTATTTCCAATCTATACAGAGATCTTATTTCAAAAGAAACAAACCATGTTAAAAAGAGGACTGTGTTGTGTTAAGAGATACATTTTCATTATATATGTATTGGACAGGACAAACAAAAGCAATGAAAAATAGACCCTTACAAAGAATGTCTCTGTCTGTAATACTGTTCTTTTTCTCAAAAGGATAATCTTGACTGAAAAGGATATTGATTATATATAATAATGCTCATTCACTTCTTCTGTAGGACATTATCTATTTAAAAGTGGTATAATTATCTAAATACATAATAGTCTTATAAATATCAGTCTTCTGTAGTTTCTAATATGTAGTGATTCAAATATGGGCCAAAGGCCTTTAGTAGTTTAAAAATGACATACCCTTTCTCCACGTGGTCCTCTATCTCCAGTGGGGCCCTAACAGAAAGACAGCAGAGTAAAGATGCTTAAGTAATTTTCAGCAAACAAGCAAACCATTTTCGATAATGATTAGTTGATAAGACTAATCTGATTAAAATGTTATTATATAGTAGCCCAAACACCTGGTATAATACAATAAATGATTGTTATCTTGTTTTTGTTATAGCTATATGTAATTTTCTTTCACACTAGAGGACTAGAGGATGCTATAGTCTCTTGCTATTAAACCAATATTTTCCATTGTTAGCAAGATGATTGGTGTAGATAAAATGACTTAATAACATATTCATGTAGTCAAGGCCTTTTAAAATAAACTTTTCTTCACTACCTATAATTACCATAATAATGCATTTCACCTCCAGTATATAAACAAGTCTTTTAAAAAATCTTTTAGTCTGAAAATCACCAATTTCAGTAATGAAAATGTAATTAGAGATGATTCTGGGAGATAACAAAACTTGTTACCTTAAACATTAACTCTGCTTTTTAAGTTAGTACATATCCATGTAAGAAAAATCTTGACAAAATGTTCACTTTAAATTTTGTTAAAGTCGTATTATCTAGAGTAATTTCATATATTTAAGGAGAAGTATAAGGGTCTCACCTTTCTTGCAGTTCCCTGGAAAAGAAAAGGTAAAAGGTTATTATGAAAATTATATCCATATATATATTTAAAGTGGCTATTTAAAGTCATATAAAATATGTCTGTAGACTACATTATGTTTCTTCTGTTTTCTTAATCTAATATGTTGAAATAAAATGTAAAATTTTACTAATAAATAAAATGTTATATATAATCCAAATATGTATACTTATCTGTGACTATGCTGCCAGTCTAACTCCTGAGCTAAGAATTTGTTCATAGTTCTTTGTAAAGGAATCCCAGAGACGTACAAAAACTCTAGCTCAGTGAGATCTTGTGCTTCTTAGTAGCTGGTGTGAAAGCCCAAACTTCAACTGGCTCATTTACTCTCTTTCTTATGGGTATTTGATGAGGTCAGTCTTACTTAGTAGCACCACCCATTTTGGAAAATGGGGTGGGTACTTTCAGCAGCAGCCAGAAAGCTTTGGACCATTATGACCTTCCTTGGGAAGCCAAGTTGGCCACCTTCCCTCCCCCAAAAGACACTACCATGATCCAGAAAATCAAAGTATGAAAATTTTTAGCTTCTTAAAAAATAATTTTACTCACCGCTTGTAAAGCTGTAGTGGAAAGAGGAAAAGTAGGAAATAGATATTAGTATCATTTCATTGATCAATGACAGTAATTAACAATCAATACACAGGTTTATAAAATTGAGTTACCTGATTAAAAGACCCATTCTATTTCTTATTAAAACTATTCTAACGATTTTGAAATTTTTCAGGTCAAAGGCATAGTAAGAATCACCAGGGTGATTTGCTTACAGTCTTAATACGTAAATATATTTTGAATTAAATGGTTAATTATTTACTATTTTATAAATGGTGTGAAATATTAATGTGTCTAGAGGACATTTCTAACATTCAACAATTAGGTTGAAAATTGCACAGATGAATCACTGACTATAAGACCAATAGATTGATGAGGAAATAATTTCTGGCTTAGAACACCTTTAATACTTAAGAATGTAAAAAAAGAGAAAGCTTAGGAAAGTGTGAACCCTAAAGCATAGTTTGGTTTTTCATAACACACTGAAGTTTCTTAGTACTTTGCACCGTTCATTCTTGATGACCTTTTCCCAAAGGTCTAATTTGCACATAAGTAACAGTGGATGGGATTAATTCAGGCACCTTACTTTTGTTAAAAATCAGTTCACTTAAATTAGGTAAGTTCATTTTATTAACATGTATCACTTTTGTCCCTGAAGAAAGATTGCTTTATATAAATAGAAAACTGTCAAATAGGATTTTGAGAAACAGTAGGGAAAATAAAGTAATATTCCCCTTTTCTTTTGCCATAATTACTGTTTAAGTCTGGAAAGACTGAATTCTCTCCCTTCCCTAAAATAACTAGATGTTAATATGGGATGTAAATGCCATCAAACTTGGACTATAATGAATCACCTCTAAAGATACTTTGAATTTAGTGGCCAGGAAATGTCTCATTTGGAGTGAGAACATCTGTTCAACAGTCATCATTCAGGAAGATGGACCATGTCCAGCACTGATATTTAAGGGCAATTGATGAGAATTACTGTTAAATTAGAAAAATGAAATGTTTACTTCATTGTGTCCATCAACAGGAAGAACGATTATCCCTGAATTGATTAACAAAAGCCCTTAAGATTTTGGGTAATTGCCTTTTGATTATTCAGATGTACGCCATTTTGAACAATGTGTGTTGGGCAACCTTTATTTCATACAGTGGTTGGCTGTTGATTAGAAGGTGAGTTCACATTCAGACTTCAACCTTCCCTAGGTCTGCAGTATTTTTTTTTCTGTACGAGGCAACTCTTCTCTCTGATTCCATATAATGCTAATTTGTAACATGAATTTGTTCAATGCAGTTTCTCCTTAGAATCCTCAAAACACACATTCATCAGTAAGTATGCAGTGGTTAGACACCGTGGCATGTGGGTGGGGCTGGACTTTGAAGTGTTGGGTGTGGCCAGGCACCCCTCATCCCCCATCAAGCCAATATCTTGGGCTAGTAATTAGGCAGCCATTTTCAAGATGAAAACCAACTGATTTTCTTCATTCTATCTTGACATGGAAGTCTGGTCAAAAAAAAAAAAAACCTAGAAATGGAAAGGGCCTTGAAGTCAGTGTATTTAATTTCCATCCCAAGGCCCAGTTAAATTTTCCAAGATCCCATGGTAAATTAGTGACAAACTCATTGGACGAGCTCAGACCAAGGCTGGTATTTCCTAATCTTCTGTTTCCATTATATCTGATCACCACCGGAAACAGGTCAAAGCAGTAACTAAATGTAGAGCAGCTTTTAGTTAAAATTTTATCATTTCTATGGCCAGGTAATGAACTGAGAACCTAATTTTACTATCCAGAATGCAAAAGTATTGGTCATAGTAGCATCTTTGTCTGGATAACTGACTGTCTTCTCCACATACAGTCTGGAAAAGTAAGTCCCTCTAAAACTTGGGGAATCTTTAACTGGAATTCCATTGATTTAAGGCCTGGTCCCCTGTGCTTTCATTTTACTCCCTCCAGGGGGCGCCTTTTCATCATTATCTCCATCAGCTTCCTCTGGACCAACCCCACCGCCCAGAAGAGAATGAGGAGGGCATGAGTTTTGTATTGTAAGGACTGTGTTGTTGAAAGAGTTTTCTAAACTAGGCCTCAGGTTTCACTAGGTGGGCTTGAGTACCGCTATGGGGCTTAAAGGCGGAGTCCTTTCATTTCTTCACTATGTCAGTCGTGTCTGTCGCATCTTGAGGTGAAAATCCTTAGCCTCCCCGTGAGCTTCGCCAAACCTAATGGTCCAGATTAGCAGTCTAGCTTTAAGAGAAACCTTCTCTAACTCTTGGCGACAGTCAACCCTTCCATGTTTACATTCTTTTAAAGTACTTTCCAAGTCTGAGGGTTTCTCCACATCCCTGGGAGCTTTCCTCATAAGCTGCTCAGGGAATGAAGCGCAGGGTTTCCCTTTTTCAGATCAGGGTACCCATCTCTCTAACCTCTTTCCCCGTCTCCCCCAAACAAGCTGAAGACACTTACATTGGCATGTTGCTAGGCACGAAGTTACTGCAAGCAGCAACAGAGTCCGCGAATCCACAAAGCTGAGCATGTCTACCACTTAGACATGCAGACTCCTTGTGTCGCAGAGCCCCTAGGTCACCGGCGGAGGTATCACCTGGCGGGCGCAGGCATGCAGAGGTGACCGGTCCCACCAACTTAGCAGAAACCTCCTGCTGCCGTGGTGCTAAAATAATAAAGCCCAGATCTGCCCTATTTATATGGCAAAAGTTTCCCTGGCTAGAGGGTGCCTCCAAAAGCTCCTCCACCAATGGGAGCGCAGGGCCAGGGGCCCGGGCCGCGGTTCGGGGAGGAGACTGCGGGGGCGCAGAGGAGGGAGTCGAGGGGGGAGGGACGTGGCCATGGCTTCTTAAATTGGTTCCATTCTTTTTGAGGACGTGGACACTTTTGAGGCTTTCGAAGGGAAACTCTGACTCTCTGCATACCTCCACCCTCCCCAGCCACCCGCCCTCCCCCGCCCTCCCCAAGTTTGGAACCACTTTTGGACACGTCGGAGCTTCGGCAGACACAGACGTGGGCACTTTGCAGATCTCGGGGCAACCCGGCAGGTGTTGACCGACCAGGAGGCTGCAGATCAAAAAGCAGGAGCTGTCCAGTCCTGCTTCACCTTGTGCCCTCTGGGCCACTTGCAGGCTGGAGGGGGCTGGGAAGCGGGGAGGTGGGGGGTGGAGAGTGACAGCGTGGCGGGGTGCAGCCCAGGGCGGCCCTCCCAAGTCGACTCCACCCTGCCCCAGCCCCCACCCAGCTTTTCTCAAGCTTTGGAGCGTGTAAGCCACTTTCTCATCTCTCTCTCTCTCTCTCTCTCTCTCTCTCTCTCTCTCTCTCTCTCTCTCTCTTCCCCCCACTCGCCATTTATGGGGCAGAACAGGCGCCATGGACCTTCCCTCAGAAAGATAAATTTCTCCCCTCGGCATCAAGCCACCTGGGAAGTCTCTTGGCCTCCTGGTTTGCTGCTCAGGCTATGTACAGTCCACAGCCTGGGGACTGCCCAGACTTGCAGTATGAAGGCTAGGGCCCTGGAAACCAAGAGTCTCCTTTCCCCAGTGTCCTTTCTGAGATCATGGCAGAGAACCACCTCTTTTCTTACTTCCAGTCCTCTCTACAGACCTGTTTCTGGATTTACCAGCCCTACTCTGAGCCTGGGCTCAGATAAACTCAGTGAGTGCCAGACCTCCCTGGATCTTTCCGTGCCCCTGTTCATGGCTTCTCTCAGCCACTGCCCAGCACCTCTCTGCCTTTATCTCCACACCTCTTCTTATCCTACTTGAAAGAGAAGAAGCCAGGAGACATTTTCTTTGGCGTCTGAGGTTTGCACAGATTCTCCCGTAACACTCACAGCAGAGCCCTGCTCCGCAGACCCCCCCCCTCACCAAAGGATAACTCTCTCCCCACACTCAACCTCCTTGTTCTGTTGCCTCTGTTCAAGGACCTTGATCCTGAAGCATTAGAGTGGGAGGCCCCCGCTCTCCAGGATAGCGACATTAGTATGCTGAGCTTCTTGGAATGTCATTCCGGGCGGGGGTGGGGGAGTGGGGGGCGCAGGCTCCTCCTTTGAGTGCCAACCATCCTTTATGAGGCAGAGGGCTAGCCCGAATGTCATTTTGTCCCAGAAGTCATCAAAGGAACATCTTCAGGTCAATTTTTTTTTAATTTTTTTTTTATTATTTATTTTTGCATGTGTATGAATGTATTGTCTGCATGCAGGTCTGTGCACCCGTGTCGTGCAATGCCGCGGAGGTCAGAAGAGGGTCTCGGATTCTCCTGGAATTGGAGTTACAGACGGTTCTTAGCCGCCATGTGGGTGCTGGGGATCGAACCCGCGTCCTCTGCAAGAGCGTCGGCGCTCTTAACCGCTAGGCTATCTCTCCAGCCCCTTCAGGTCAATTTTATCTCTATGAAACGTAAGAAACAAACCTGAGCTCTTTGGTAATCTTTTGTTTGTTCTTTTCACTTTCCTTTCTCTTCCTTTCTGCTTGGCAGAGAAGAGAAATTTCTGCCCAAGTCTGTTAACTCGATCAGCAGCTACTAAAAACCCAAAGGACTGGATATTGCTAAACTGGCTACTCTTCCTAAGTTTAAGGGAGGGGGGGGTAATAGAAGTAAAAGAGAATACTTAAAACATGAAATAAACTTATTTTAATCTAATTTAAAATGCAAATACAAATTGAGAGATAGATTTAAAAACAAAGAAATTGGCGTGAAAGGTTTTGCAAAGGTGCCTGTCTTTAGTCCTATGAGAAAGAATTCACATACAAATTTGTTCCTAACTAAGCAACAACAACAGTAGGCCTGAGGTTGAATTATGTATTGTAACAAGACCTCTCCTCAAAATATTGCCATTATAAAAATAATCCAAAACTTTAAAAGTGCAAATCACTTTTTATCAGGAGAGAAACCTTCAAAACTACACAACCAATTTTTTTTCTGTATTAATCAGAACCATGAGTTATTGCACAGAGCATCACTTGTACATTCCTGTTATGTGTCTGAAAGTCAGAGATCAATTCTGAACAGAAATGACTCAGGTAGGTAAGAAAATAGGTTTATGGAAGAAAGCCTCCGAATGTCCTTCAGGGTAGTTATCTAAGTGACTCTCCTTGAAGTCAAGTTGGTCAAATCCTTGGTTGTGCAATGGCTACCCAAGGTCTTAAACATTCCATTGTGGGCTTCACTGTGGTTGTCAAAATAGTTGCCATAATAGAACATCTTTTGAAAGTTTGATTAACTTTCCTTTTTAGAAGAAAAAAAGAAAGAATGTAAAAAAAGAAGAGAAAAAGCCCCTCATCTAATTCCCTAGAATCAGAGAAATAAAAGTTCAAGAATATGTGTATAAACACATCTTCACTAAGGACAGAGGAGTGAACTGATAACTTGTACAGCATTCCTGGAAACTGATGTAAATACCAAAAGCTGCAGGAGCTCCCTCCCTGATGACATGGCAGCGTTTGAAACCCGCAGTTGTCAGCACTTGGTGGAAAGCCCTGGATCTAGGCAGGACAGTAGGGTGGAGGGAAAAGGAACTCTTTCCCTGTTCTCTCTCTCTCTCTCTCTCTCTCTCTCTCTCTCTCTCTCTCTCCTCTCTCCCCTTGCCCCTCTCCCTATCCTTTTTCCTCCCCCTATCCTCTCTCCTCTCCTCTCCCCCTCCCTGTTCTCCTCCCCTCTCCCTTCTCCCCTCCCTCCTCCAGTCTCTCCCCTCTCCCCTCTCCTCTTCCTCCCTTTCCCCTTGCCCCTCCTCCTTTCCCTCCCTTCTCTCTCTGGGAGACAGGTCAGAATTCTACAACATTTTATGGATAAGTTTGAATCTTTCTTTCGGAGATTGCTTACTAGGGAAGATAGTTCACTAGGACTTTGAAAGGGGAAATTCTCTAATGTCTGCATCTAGATCTTGATTAAAATACTCTGTGCTCCCAAGTAGCATGCTTTGTGGAGGGAGGTTTGGGTGGGGCTGAGAAAGCTGGGAGAGCTGGGGCAGTTTGAAGTGAGTGCCCTGGTCCAGATGGGATGTGAGGAGGGAGAGAAGGAACAGGAAAAGTCATGGGAAAAGGAGCGGGGAGTTGCGTGGTCTGATCTGAGTGCTGAGGGATTGAGGAGAGGAAGAGGAAGCAATCAAACACTTCTATGACTGCTGCGACACAGGCAACACCGACATCATATTCTTATCATTCTCTGAGGAGAGAAAAGCACGTCTCTTGAGCTTTCAGCAACCAATAGATGCATGGCAGGCCATACCCTTTTGTAAGCCGGAGAACCCCAGGCTCACACCCCTGTTCTTTTCTCTGATCACAGACACATTGGAGGGACATTTTCTTTTTAACATTTTGAGGATCACTGTGCAGGTTAGTTTTTGTCAACCTGACATAGACTGGAGTCACCTTGGAAGGGGGAACCTCAATTAAGGAATTCCTGCATCAGATTTGCCTGTGGGCATGTCTGGGGGTCCATTTTCTTGATGATTAATTGATATACAGGAGCCCAGCCCAAGATGGGTGCTGCCATGCCTGGGCAGGTGGCCCTGGGATGTATAAGAAAAGTAGAGGAGCAAGCCAGGGGGAGGTAAGGCAGTAAGCAACATTCTTCCATGGTCTCTCCTTCAGATCCTATCTCCAGGCACCTGCCTTAAGTTCCTTCCCTGACTTCCCTTGATGATAGACTCTATGACCTGGAAGTGAAGGCAAAGACCACCCCACACTCAAATTTGTTTTTGGTCTGTGTTTTATCACAGCAACAGAAACCAAGTGAAAACAATCCCTTTGTTGAAAAGCATCAATATGACACTACCTTGTTCCAGTTCCAGTTCTAATGGAGTTGTGTGTCAAATGCCAAGATGGCATTTACTGGTAATCAACATGGAAGCAAAGAAGGTTTGATGGTTGACTTCCTTTTGCTATATTTATCTGGAGATTCTTGCTCTGTATTGTATCAAATAGGGTATTCAGTTTCTATTGAATATTGAAATGGAACCAGGACTCATATTCATTCAAGCAGTATCTAACATTGTGTAAGGCACTATCATTATGAAATGGAATCACTAACCACTGCCCTCAAGGAAGCATACAGTGTGCTGGGGGGTAGAAAAGAATGTACTGAATAAATTTGAGTTTATGGGAAAGACTGGTGCTAGGCTCAAGGAGGGCTTCTTGGACACTGCAACATCTTATTCAAGCCTAATATGAAAACAATTTTTAAAAAGAGGAGAGATAACCAATATGGCAGTGTATATCCATAATCCAGTATGGTACTGTATATCTCTAATCCTAACACTTGGAAGGCTGAGGTAGGAAGATCTTGAGTTCAAGGCCACCCTGGAAGATATCCCTATCTCTATCTATCTATCTATCTATCTATCTATTTATCTATCTATCTATCTATCATCAATCATCTATCTTCTATCTAACTATATATGGCAAGATCCTGTTTAAAAACAGAAAGAATGGTCTGGTCACAGAAACATCAGAAATTTAATTTTGAGTCTGATGGATAGAAAGTATGATGAGTTTATGAGAGCAAAAGGTGAGGAGAGAGGAAGGAGTAGAGCTAAGGATAGTACATTTAGCAGGGACCAGATTAAAAAGGATGTTTTGAAGATGTATTCTGGTGGCCATGTTTTCCTAAGTGTTATGGGAATGTTTGGATGGTTTTAAGTGGGAAAAGTATGGCAGCAGAGAGTGCTTCAAAAATGATGACTTTGCATGCTGGGAGGGATGATTAGATGAGCATAGTAAAGATCAGAAACAGGAGCGATTCTGAGGAAACTGTGGAGGTGGGGGCTGGACAAGCGTTGTGCTGGTAGAATGAGAGCAGACATTCAACTGCAGGAATACTTTAGATTTGGAAGAAAACCACTCTGGTGTTTGATGGAGGAAACTGAGGTAGACAAGGATGCCAGGCACATCATCAGGCTTTGGCAACTGGCTAGAGCCAGCATCCATTTAACTGGGAACATTTGAGAAGAGGGTGACTTGGGGTGAAAGAAGAGAGGACAGAGAGGGCTGTTCATTTACAGACTCAATTGGCTATCGACCATGGAAATGGATAGAGCTCATAGATGGTATCTATGTCTGAAACATGCATTATGCTGGTCTTGGTTTATAGATAAGGGGGTTTATTGGATTCCTGATATCATAGGAGCAGGTAAAATCCCGTAGGTTGCAAGCATGTATGGAAATAGGTAAATAATAAAACCTATGACAAAAACCCTAAAAATCTCCAGCATACAGAGAATGGAGAGTAGAGAAGAAAGCATTCTGATTGCGTTAGGTGGAAAAAACCATGATAACTACATCACAGAAGGAATAGGGAGCGGGTTGTTTGGGGAGGATGAGAGGATACATTTTGCAGTGATGAAAAGTTTCATATTTTTCTAAGAGGTCAAATAAAGTTGTAATAATTACATAAAACATCATCTAGGTTTTGGTAAGGATGGTTTCTGTGCAATGAAGTCCAGAACAGAGAAAGTGAAAGAGAGGGAGATAAGGCAATAAATAATGTGTTATGGGATTTTAGTTATATCAATATCTGGGAAGGAGGTGGATGCAGTTTAAGGATAATGTCGGGATTAATATGAAAGGCAATTATGCATATGTAAAGTAAGATCATTCAGAGTAGCTGTTTAATTTTAATGCTAATTCCCATTTTAAAATCTTCTGTGGAAACCTTCAGGTCACTTACATAGTCTCATTTGCTTTCTAGTATTGAAGCAAGGAACATTTAAGTGGATATGGATTTTTCTCCAACTTGGTACTGAATAATAAGTGGTTTTCACAAAATCTCTTCAAAATGAGTAGAGAGTAAATTTATCTCATATCTTATAAATTCTTTAATTTTTAATATTCAGTTTAATATTCAGTGCCCCCATTTCTCAAGGTTAGAAAGATGGACAAGACTTTATTTACTAAAGTCTGAGTGTACTTATGGACAGATAGTATGGAAATAGTTGTTTTGCAATGTCTTGTTATTGATTATTCCAAGCCCTATAACTCAGAAGGATGTACTGGGGCTCATAAACTTCACCTTTCAATTAATTCCACCTTTTCCTTTGAGAAGATGCTGATGCAAGTTCTTCAGTCAGTTCCCAGTCTACCTTTCAGCCGAAGAGTCCCAGGATGCTGATGCATTCTATAAGTCCTCTCTGGCTTATTAGAACTTTGCTTGGCTTGGTTTCCAGACTTGTAGTTTTAAAATTCCTTTCAATTGGTTGGAGAAAATATGAGACTTCTATTTCAAGAAGTCTAGATGGCCGGGCGTGGTGGCGCACACCTTTAATCCTAGCACTTGGGAGGCAGAGGTAGGCAGATCTTTGTGAGTTCAAGGCCAGCCTGGTCTACAGAGTGAGAGTGTGAGTTCCAGGACAGCTGGGGCTACAGGGACACCCTGTCTCGAAAAGACAAAAAAATAAAGAAGTCTAGATGAACTTGAGTGAAGATAAATGTTCTTTTGTTAATACATTACATATGGTAAAGGAATTTCTCATTCTTTTAATCCTATGTGATACCTATTTAGTACTAATATACATATTTAGTAAAAAATAATTCATATTTAATTTAAAATAGCAAGTCAAGTTGATGATAATACCAATGAGTTTATTAAAGTTTTTTTGTTTTATTTTATTTTATTTTATTTATTTTTTTTTTTATTTTTTATTTTTTTTGGTCTTTTTGAGACAGGGTCTCCCTGTAGCTCTGGCTTTATTAAAGTTTTAAATTTTTTATTTTGACTTTTGGGATTCTCTGTATGGATAATTTCCAGTTAATGAACATCAAGACTACTTATCATATTGCATGCTAAATAGTGCAACAGAAAATTTATATTAATTATCTGAAATTGCCAACAATCATCATCTAAATCTGGATGTATTATGTTTTGTTATTTCCAATTTTTAAAAAATATTTTATTTCGCCCAGTGTGGTGGTGCATGGCTTTAATCCCAACACTCAGGAGGCAGAGGCAAGTGGATCTGTGCGAGCTCAAGGCCAGCCTAGTCTACATAGCAAATCATAGGCCTACAGGGCTACCCTGTCTCAAGAAGACCAAAACAAGTTTTATTATTTTTATTTTATGTGTTTGAATGAATTGCCTGCATGTATACATGTATATAAGTAAATCTGTCTTGTCGGAAGACGGCATCACATCCCCTGGAACTGGAGTTACAGAGCAGACTGTTGTTAGCTACCATGTGAGTGCTGGGAATCGAACCCAGGTCTTCTGCAAGGGAAGCCAGTGCTCTTAACTACTGAGCCACCTCTCCAGCTCCTGTTTTAAATACACTATGATAGCCCAATGCCCACATTGTACAATTCTAAGATTCACTATTTTTTGTTGTTGTTCTTTTTGAGACAGGGTCTCCCTGCAGCCTCAGCTGTGCTGGAACTGTCTATGTAGACCAGGCTGGCCTTGAATTCATAGAGATCCTCCTGCCTTTGCCTCCCAAGTGCTGGGATTAAAGTTGTGAACCACCATTTAATATCTACTATTGACCACAATTGTAGGTGACCAATTAATTGAAGGGATTTGTTCATTGGTTGGCTTCACTTGTGTTTGAGGCCCTTTGTTGCATAGAAATTGCCTGTTTTGTTCACCTTTCTATTCTTAGATTGCAGAAAAATACCTACTGTCTTAAATATACTCAATTAACAGTCAGTAGAGTAGTTGCTTTGCAAACATGTGGAGCTGGGTTTGATCCTCATATCTCATGCATAATAAATAATTTGGGCATGGTGTTCCCCGTTTGTGATCCCGGCACTGGGGAGGCAGAGACAAGCAGACCCCATCCAGCTCCCTGGCCAGCAGCCTCAACTACTTGGAGAGTTCCAGGTTGGTGGGAGACCCTGTCTCAAAACAAACAAACAAGCAAACAAAAGATTGCTTGCCTCTGGCCTCTACCTCCATGTGCATTAAAAAAAAAAAAAAAAACCTGCACACACATAAACACTCAAGCACACACACAAAATATTTAAAATCTCTTTTATTTTGAAATAGACGTCACTATTAATGACCAGGGCCATGGTTTCTCCACCCTTTGTGTCCCTGTCTCCACTCCCACTTCACCTTTTCTGTTCTTGATTTCCTTTTGGTCTTCAGAGAGATTGGTAGCTGAGTATTCTGAGAGGCTGAAAATTGTTCTTTATTGACAGTATTTGTAATGCAAAAGGAAGACAATTTTAATCCTTTCTTGTTGATTCCAAGTCTATTTGAAATTGTTTGGGTAACAAGATTTACAGTGGGAAAATGTATGCCTAAGGATAGGCATTAACTCTTCAAGCAGGTTGAGTGATTGAACCAACAGTTAGAGCTGCTGATAATGAAGTCTGGAGACAGCCTCAGCTCCTCTGCAGATCTTTACCTTTTCTCTGTACAGTACATCAGGATTTACCACACTCTGTCATCCCTTGGTATTGAGCAGATTTGGATAAGGTAAAAAAAAGATTTGTAGAATTCTCATTCTGGAAAATGCCCTTGCACACTGATACCACATACATTTGCCTTTATTCTGTGTAGTTTCTATGCCTGTTTTGATACTTGAAAAAAAATGGCTTTTTTTTTCTGGGCTAGAGAGATGGTTCAGTGGTTAAGAGCACTGGCTGCTCTTGCAGAGGACACAGCTTTGATTCCCAGCACCCACATGGTGGCTAACAACCATCTGGAACTCCAATTACAGGGAATCTGATGCCTCCTTTGACTTTCGAGGGGGCAATGCATGATATGGGTGCACTTACATACTTCCAGGCAATACTCTCATACATATAAATTAAAAATCATAAATAAAATATTTTTTAAAATGGACTTTTCTTCTGAAGCACCCAAAGAGTAAGAGAATATATTCTTCTACTTAGAACCACAAATTGTGTAAGACACTGAACTAAATGGTCACACTAGAGTCCCTGTGACTGTGACTTCCTGCTAATTCTTTTTGATGGGGATCTTATTTTACAGTGGCAGACTGTCTTGGTCAGAGTGTAAACCAGTCCTTGTCCAAGATGATTTTTAAAAGTCTGAGGTCTAGCATTTTCCAAGTGTTCATTGCATTTGACTTTGGTTTTCTTTTTTTTTTATTTTTTTGGTTTTTTGTTTTGTTTTGTTTTGTGAGCTGAATTCATTACTACTTACCTTTGAATTTGCTTCATTATAGTTGTTTGGGGGTAATAGGCCTGGTCCTCTATAACTGATAAAGCCAATCACCCATTCATTTTTTTTTTTATCCATTCTGCTAATCACCTTGCTACTGTCTGTGAACACACAGTGGGAGAAACTATGCCTGAGACATTCTCTCCGTGGATCTCCACTTCTAACGTCCAGCTGCTGGCTGCAGCCGAGTTCATTTCTGCTGTGTGTGCTCCCCATCTCTATTTTTCTTTCAGAATCTCCATCTGAAGGAAGTGAATGTGTTTTGCCTGTTTCTTTTGTCATATCTTGCTTGAATTGTATGTTCAATAAACAAAAGTGGAAGTCTTATTTGGGTCATATGTAGATGTGGGGATAGTAAGATAGAATTTCCAGTCTTGGGAGATTACCACATGCATAGTCTATTTTACCCAATTGTAAGGATAAGGAAATGTTTGCAGCTTGAGGTACTGAAGATTTTAGGAGATGAGGTTAGGAAGGCATTAAATGCAACCCCCTATAAATCTTCCTTGTATAAGCTCTAAAATTAAATCTTCAAGACAGCATGCTAAAGAAAGTATATCATTGACATTCTTCATGTCAAAAATTACTAATGATGGTTTTGGTACAATTGCTTTCCATTTACTACCACTTGCTCAATACAGATCTCTCAGGCTCTTTCTCCCCTGCCATTTCAATGAAATGCTCATAAATTTGCTTTGCTTTGCTGAAGACAATATCAATATGAAAAGATCTTGCCCTGTCTAGTTCTCCTGTCAAATGAGCAATGTTTTTCTGATTTCATGATTTGGAACTGTTGATTCTTTCATCCTCATTTCCAGAGATAACTCCCCAAAGCACATGTCACCAGGCCCCCTTTACACAAAGATCACTTCCCTTCCCCTCGCAGCAGTGGGGGCACCATTTGGAGGTCCTGGTTTATGCTTCCTCCATTCCCTACTTCCTAAAGCCTGAAGGCAAAAACTCTCTGTCATTGCCACGCCATCTGCTTTGCTTTACTTCTTTATTCCCAACACCCAATTTCCTCTTCTTCTAATTATCCCCAACAGGAGTGACTCATAATTCTTATATGCTAGAGCTGAGATTTCTTGTGGTTGGAAGAAAGTACACAAAACTAAATTTACATTTACTGAGATTCCTTGTTTCCTAAAATTTGAAGTGAAGTTAATTCACTAATGGGGAGAGGTATAGTTATCTAACCTGGGAAAATAATGCAGTCTCTTTTTAAAGCACAGAAATTTTTTTTTTTTGGTCTTTTCGAGACAGGGTCCCCCTGTAGCCCCAGCTGTCCTAGAACTCACTCTGAAGCTCAGGCTGGCCTTGAACTCACAAAGATCCACCTGCCTCTGCCTCCCAAGTGCTAGGGTTAAAAGCATGCGCCACTACACCCGGCAGAAATTTCATATTTATGCAGTAAACAATGTATTACTGAGGTCTAAAGACAGTCATAAGGAGGAAGAAACAGGGAGAAGTAACTGGTTTTGGTTAGGGAAGTTGAGGAAGCTTCTAGGAGGAAGAAATATTGGAACTGACTAAGGGGTCTTCAAGATGCAGAAAGGAAACTTTAATAGGAAGATGGTACAATGTGAGTAGAGGGAGGGGATATTGATCATAATTTACACTTAATTCATGTTATAATAATCTCCCTCTGGAATAACATGCCTCAGCCTGAGGTGATCTTGTTCTGTGGGAAGCTTTGGGAATTCGTGGAGGTACTTCTGATAGTCACCACTAGGAACAGGAATGTGTGCAGCGGTAATAGTGGGCGAAGGCCAGGAGCACTGCTTAGCATCCTTCAGTACATAGGATGGGCCCCACACAGAGTCACCTACTTCTGTGTCAGTATTGCTACTACTCTCTAAGTGATCTAAGCCTCCTGAGGGCTGGGACCTTGCCAGTCTCCTTCACTGGTGTGTTCATAAGATCAAGCATATTGAAAGTCAGCACTGACACTCATATAATATTGGTTGAGAAAACAGACATGAAAGAAGAGGCATATTTGAGGAAGAACAATAGATATTAAGAGTCTGTATTTGGAAAATTGGGCTATTGATGAGACCGAGAAATCATGATGTATATTTTGTACTATTTTAGGAGTCTTTCCTTAATATAGTCCCTGGAAGACCACTGAAAGATTTCATGTAGGAGAACATTACTATCTGACTTATGTTTTAGTAAGCCAACCAGAAAGGAGTAAGAAGAGCCCACATACTGGGCATTCACTTAGAAAGGGATTGTAATAGTTCAGACCAAATGTTCTAGTTATTTTTCTATTGCTGCAATAAAACACATTAACCAAAATAAACTTGAGAAGGAAAAGGCTGATTTGGCTTACAATTCTAGGTCACAGCTCATCACTGAGGGAAGTCAAGGCAGGAACTCGAAGCAATAACCTTGGAGGAAGGCTATGTGCCGGCTACGAGCCTTCCTTCCTTCCTTCCTTCCTTCCTTCCTTCCTTCCTTCCTTCCTTCCTTCCTTCCTTCCTTCCTTCCTTCCTTCCATTTTTGGCTTTTTGAGATAGAGCATCCCTGTAGCTCTAGCTAGCCTGGAACTCATTATGAAGACCAGGCTGGCCTTCTTCTTACAGAGATCCATTTGCCTCTGCCACCCCAGTGCTGGGATTAAAGGTGTGTCATCACACCAGGTTATACTGGGCTAACTTTCTTATATAGGTCAAGACTGTCTGCCTAGGGATGGAATTGCCCATAGTAGGCTGGCTTCTCTTACATCAATTAACAATCACGACAATCCCTCACAGGTATGCACAGAACAACTTGCTAATTATTCAATTGAGACTCCTTTTTCAGATGATTCTAGGCTATGGCAAGTTGACAGCTAACTGTTAACTAGAATGCCAGAGATAGTGAGAACCTAGCCTAAAGCTCAGTAGTGGAGATGGAGAGAAGGGGAGCTATGAGACACCTACCAATTCTAGAATTGATAGAACTTGATGATGGTCAGTTAAGTATGGAATATGAGATGAAGCTTTACAGCTTGGGTGTTGAAGTAGGATTTGTGCGTTTGAATGCACAAATCTGTCTTTGAATGTTTGTCAAGTCATTCATTTAGATCCTGATACTCAACATTCAACTTCTGATTAACTGCTAACACAGACACTGAAGATAATAATATAAAGAAATCTAATTCTCAAAAAAGTGGCCATGTCTATAAATAACCCTGAACATACTAGAAAAAGGTGGAACAACTCACTGTCCAATGGCCTAGGAAACTAAATGTGGTATATTCATAAAAAGAGAGTTTATCCAGCCATTAAGAGGAGTACAGTAAATACATACTATAAAATGGACAAAACTTTAAAAAATATGCCAAGTGATAAAAATTAGACATGAACAACAAAGAAGATATTTAAAAATGCACTTACATGAAATGCCCAAATGGGTAAATACACAGAGATAGAGAATATTTGTGGTAGGTAGGAGCCAAGCAAGGAGACAATGGGGAATGATTGCTTAATGGATACAAGATCTCTTTTGAAGATGCTAAAAATATTCTGGCACTAGATAGTGGTTTTAGATGAGAAGCACTGTGAAGGCACTAGAAGATACTGAATTTTGCAAATTAAAATGATTAACTATACTTAAAGATAGTTAATACATACAAAAGAAAACCATTTTGGATTTTACCTGAATGCATCTTTTTGTTGTTGTTCTTGTTAGAGAAAGCACACAGTTTAATGGGGAAGACTAGTAAAAATATGGAGAAGCAACGGGAACAATCTATAATTGTCTCTAGTAATACACAGTGTTCTTCAAGCTGAAGAAATTATGTGGATAAAGCCTCAGCCACAATGAAAGTCTATGGCAGGAGCAGAGAGAGAGAAGGGAGTTAAGAAGCCATTTTCTCTATTTTTACAGCCCTGATTGCTACACTTCATGTGAGGCATAATGGAGTTACTCCTGAGACATAAGTGGTTCCATCAATGGCATGTGAGCAGCCAATAGCAGAGGGCTGAAATAGGAGAGTTCGCCATGTCTTAGAACTTGACTCTTTTCCTTCTATAGGCTCCATCTCCAAGCTATCGGCAGAAAGTAAAGGCAGACAATGGTAGTGATAGGTAGAATCACATATTTTAAAAAATTATTTACAAAGAGTGGTACAAACTTGAGATACAACTTTATAAGTCTCTTTAAATGTTTTAGATGACATCTCAAAGAATTCTGAGTACTCGCCATCACCTAAATTGTTCTTAAAAAATAAAGAATGGGGAGGGGCTGGGGAGATGGCTGTTGGTAAAGTGTTTGTGGCACAAGCATGAGGACCTGAGTTCAGATTCCCTGCTCCACATTAAAAAGTGAATAAAGAATGGGCTACGAATGCAGGTTAGGGTATGATGAGGAAGTGACAGAGTAATTGCCAAAACGATTTAGGGAAAATTCCTTTTTAAACATGATTATATTTATACCTTTTTTTCCCCTTTTTTTTCTTTTTTTTATACCTTTATTTTCTGTACTTTAACAAAACCAAAATGTTGAATAAATGTTAATTATCCTACTTTTCATAATTGAATTAACCATTTAATCACTTTTCTAGCAAGCATGTACAGATAGAACAGAATGATCCATGTGAGGATAAATGCCTGCAAGTCACTCATAATTTAGAGGGAATGTGTGAGAAATAAACAATGTGTAAAGATCAGTAATAAAGTTCTTTATGTGAGAAAACAGAAATGAGACATCTAACTGCCTGAGAATATTAAAGTGGTTCCACAAGGGAGCTGAGAAGCCTGGATGTGTGAAGATCTGTTGGGTATGCATTACAGGAACATGTAAAAGCATAACAGTATTATGCAAACAAGTTATTTACTTATCCCTTCATTAAATAGATGTTTTATGCTTTCTGTGTATCAGGTACTATGATAAGCATTGAATGTGCCATGCCACACAAAACTGGTACCCTAACTTCTTGGCTAACCTTGATACCACTAGTGTCTTTCATTTGCTAGAGACGAAGTTACTTTACATAGTATATAAAAGGAGCTTTCAAAGCACTTTTCTATACATTATCCATTTAGCTATGACAAGGATCCCTTGGGGTAGCAGGCTTGACAATTTTGTCAATAACAACAAGCAGTCAACTTGGTGTCCTAGATCTTCTAAATTAAATTACTAAATCCTCATCATTCATCTATTCATTTTATACATTTCTGTCAAACTAACAATGTTACAAGTTATCTTTATGTTTCTCAAAAGCTTTCATTATTTCCTTATGTCTTATATTAGCAAGAAGAGTCCCTTTGTTTGATGTTGTCAAGAGTATTTATTTTGGAGCTACCCTATGTATTTAACCTTATATTCTTCTACTCAACACAATATACTATATTATCTATTGCTACCTAAGGAACTGTACTAAAAAGAGGTGGCTTAAAATAACATTGTTATGTCTATTTATGGATCTGACATTCAAGTGGAGTTTGGGTAGATTATTGATCCTCTCTACCTGGTCAGGTAGAAGTCATCTTGCAGCTTGTCTGCTGTGAGGAACCCAAGATAGCTTATTCACATGTATTAGAATGAGCAAAGATGACTAAAAGACTGACCTTAGCTGGGCTATGGACTGAACTGCCTACTCTTGGATCTTAACAGTGATCCAAGAAGTCCTAGGGCTATGCACTCAGGCAAAATATATTAATACAGGAGCTCTGACATCAGCAATGGATTGTTCTACCAGGTGGATGTTGGCCAGGGGATCCAAGGCCCCACAAAAGGTAAGGGCTCCTTGCCTCTAGGTTGGGATACCTACAGGAGGAGAGGCAATAAGACCCTGCTGCCGAAGACCTGACGTTAACATGGGAGGGATGTATTGAGACCACACATGCAAGTGTACAGATGGCCTCTGGAATGCCAGAGAGTGTTACCAAAGGCCACTAAACCAATAAAGCAAATATGGGTCTCCCTAAGTCAAGCAAGACTCCACCGTCAGCACCAGCTACACCTCACCTGCCTGGAAATACTGTGCAGCAGAGACAGCCATGTGCCTGTATATCCCAAATCTAATTGGCTATTGGCTCTCCCCTTGGAGAAATAACCCATGGCTGATGTCACAAGCTTACATCCTCTACAGGTTAGAAGATGTTATAAGCCACAGTAAGACCCTGTCATATTTAACAGGGGGGAAAATTGTAATTCATGGATTAACATATCCAAACATGTGTCTATGCTAAAGTAACCTACCATAACTATTAATGCTGCTTAAATACCTATATATCTAATTGCTTGTTCTTCATTAGTAGGATTGAAAGGTTATTCCTGGACAAACTGTCAGCCCATGAAAGGAAACAGCCAGAATTGACCAGAGTCCAAGTCAACAGCTCCAGAGAGAGTGGACTGTTTTACCTCTCATCCACCTGTGCCCCTTTTCTAAGCCTAGGGAACAACCTGCGGAAGAGGGGGTGTGGTAGAATGTAAGGGCTGCGATTGGGGTGAATGGTGAAACTACAGCAATGTAGTCTGGACACTCATTTGATCAACTTGATTGAACAAACAACCTGTCACCCCCCACTGGATGGTGGGGCTGTAGGTGTTTGGGCACAACAGCCTGCAGATAGGTTTTGCATGAAGGATGCTTGTACTCATGGATTATCACTTATAGCTAAAAATGAAAAAAAAAAACTGAGAGAAAGATGCAGGACAGTTATGGCAGAATGCATGATCTGGGATGGGGGGGGGGGGGGGGGGGAGGGAAAGGGAAATAAGCCTGAAGTGAATTGGAAAACATGTATGAAATGCACAAAGCATCAATAAAAACTAATTAAAAAAAAAAAAAGAAATTTTTTTTTTTTTTTTTTTTCTTTTCTGGCTTCCAGAGATATTTTTTTCTTTTTTTAAATCTTTTTAAAATTAATTAATCAGTTAATTAATTAATTATTTTTATGTGTATGAGTATACTGTTTGCATGTAGGTTGGTTTACCCATGTCTTGCAATGCCTCGGAGATCAGAAGAGGGCGTCGGATTCCCCTAGAACTGGGGTTAAAGACAGTTCTTAGCCACCACATTGGTGCTGGGAATCGAACCTGGGTCCTCTGCAAGAGCAGTTGGTGCTCTTAACTGCTGAGCCACCTCTCCAGCCCAGTAGAGAGACTACTTTAAGAAAGGAAAGAGAACCATAGGACTCCTTTCTTATTCTTGGAAGTTGTACAATCTCACTTCTTTATATTCTATGATATAGACTGTCACAATGTCAATGAAGATACAAGAAGATGAAGCCTTTCCTGGAGACAGGTTCATTGGGGAGAGCCATTTAGAGATTAATGAAAACACTTGATTACTTGACTGTATTCAAACAAATTTCCATGGCACTTGCCTGTGCTGCATCTGGATCTACACCCATTTCTGTCTTCCCAACAGATTCCCTTCTATTCCTCAAGGATTAGTCAAGCTCTGTACTGAACATTTAAAATTTTTCAGGGAGTGCTCAGTCTTCAAAAATAACCTTTCTGGTCTGGGAGTAGAAATAGAAAGTCTCCTTTAGAAAGAAGACTTAGTTGAGGTTATTTACATGACAGAATTCACAGTACTGAATGCCTGCTTGGATGCTGAAGGCCAGCAACGGGAATTAGTCAGAGATGATATGTATGGTCACGTTGAGCTTCAATAGCTGAAAGAGTTGAGCTACCATCTATAGACTGAGGAAACACCAGATGAGCACTGGGGATGAGAGAAGAGACCAATCCCCTTTGGAGGAGGCATAGTAGGAAAGCCGAGGAAGGGAATCCTGCAAGCAATAAGGAAAGATGAAAGATGAAAGGGATTTGGGAGAAAGGTCAGGATGAGAGGGACAGGCCTGGAGCCTCCTGGCAAAGAAGAGCTCATCATCGAAGCTGCGGGGTTGAACAAACCATCCAGAAAGGAACTTGTGAAGATGGATTCAAAAGTAACCGAAGATAGACGTTAGGTTCATCTTGAGGGGAGACTCGGCACAGAGAGGAGAAAATGTCAGGGCTCCCATGAAAAGGAAGTCGGGTTTATTTTAGGCATGGTGGCTTGTCTGCTTGTGTAGGGATTAGGATGAATTCCGTGGGTTCAATCTCTAGCACAATAAAAGATAGATAGATAGGTAGATAGATAGATAGATAGATGATAGATAGATGATAGGTAGATAGATGATAGGTAGATAGATGATAGATGGATAGATACATGACAGATGGATAGATAGATGGATAGATAGATATATGTGTTTCCAAGTCTGCTGCAGAGACGCTCCATTTTTCTTTGTTTGTTAGACTTGTAGATAAAGCAATCCCACTGTTCCTTGCTAACCCAAGAAATGTTGCTGCAATATCCTGATATCAGCCACAGACCCTCCTATGCCCATTCCCCCATTTCCTTATCCCCACTTCCTTGAAAACTCACTTCCTTGTGTGCCTCTGTATAGAATGAGAATTTTTAAAAGTAGACCTCAAGCACTCACAGGTTACAAAAGGTTTATAGATTGACTTAGTGGATTGGGGACATCCAGAGGCCTGAGGCTTCTCAGAAGAGAGGTGGGGCTTACACGGAATTAAGCTTTTGGAATAGAAAACCATAAAATGAAAACTACAGAAAATTTAAAGATGTGAAGAAACAAAAATGGAAGAAAAGTATCTCTAATTGAAGCCATACCTTCATGTAGATATTCTGGCATTCTCATTCTCTCTCTCTCTCTCTCTCTCTCTCTCTCTCTCTCTCTCTCAACCAACCTCCCTTCCTCCCTCCCTCCCTCCTCTTTCCTCCTTCTTTCTCCAGCAAGCAACGTGGACATTTTGCGAAAATCTATCATTAGAATTCCAAGCTATTTTTCTTTCTTTCTTTCCTATTTTTTTGAACTGGTCTGGGGGAGAAGGGAAAGAAGAATGTGGTTTGTGAGGCAGCTAAACCACAGGAATCATTTCAATCCAAACAGTTTCTAACTATTTGATGTCTGGATGTCTGGATATGGGGGCAGGGGAACAGGGAGTAGGGAGTTTGGCTAGGGGACCATTTATCATTTCCTGGGAGGCTCTCCACGATTAACCCTTCAGAGAAGTGCTCTTAAATTACACCTAGGCTTTGGCCAAGAGCTGGTGTAGCTCCTGCTGTGTCTTTGTATTTTTCAGAATCCTGTTTCCTCCCCTTACACCTCAGGGGAAGCCAGTTGCTCTCCTTCCCAAGGAAGCAAGTAGCAGTGACTGTATAGTTGGTCAGAGCAGTACCAGTATTTAATGCTTCTGGTTGGTCACACATCCTTGTGATAATCCAAGATGCAGACAAAAACAATGCAACATTTTCCTAATCACTTTTATACATGAATTAACGCGCACATTACTATTCTGTGTGTATGTTTTCAGAAGAAACCTTTACCAAAATCAATGCCTGTCTTTTGTTCGGAACTTGCCAGGCAAGAAAGGGTTACACAAGCCTGTCTGTTCTTGATGCATAACAGCTGGTAAGAAAGTAGGCGGCTTCTCCCTCACATTCAGGCTCAGCTCAGCTCTGAGCTGTACAAGTAACTTACCACCACTACCATCCCCCACTGCCTCCCTGCCTCCACTTGTAAACTTCCCTGCACAGTTAAAATCTGGTGTAAGCAAAGGAAGAAGCTTTGGGACAAATAATCACAAGATGGCCGTAGCTGAAAAGAAAAAGAAAAAGAAAAAAGAAAAATAAACCCTTAAATACAACAACTTTTTTGCAGTCTCCAAGGTTCATGGTTAACATGTTGTTTTCTAAAGGGAAGCATTCTGGGTGAGTAGTTATGGCCTTACAAAGAGGCTGAGATAGAACTAGAAGCCTTGAACAACAAGAAAAAAAATCACCATGAAGCCTGAAAGTTCTACACCTTCAATTACAATGAACACAACTTGGCAGCTTTTGCTGTATGCAACTTACAGTAGATAACAACTTCCATTGCCCCTCTAATCAGTGTCTTACAGAACTGAGCTTGCTTGCTACAATAAACAGGGACACAAGGATGAAGTATCCACCAAATGGCACGCCTTTGGGTCAGCATAATGACCACTTAGGTTGTGGGGACATCCACATGATTCCTGAGGTTCTTAACTAAACACGCTAAGGAACTATAGGGTATAGGGTAAGCGCTTTAAATAGCAGTCAGGAAAAGAAGTTGAAATTCTCTCTTTCTTTCTCCCCTCTTCTCTCTCTCTCTCTCTCTCTCTCTCTCTCTCTCTCTCTCTCTCTCGGATGAAGTATAAATGTGTAATCCTCTTCTTTTGAGTAAAATTAACCTCCCAAGGAAATAAAAGCACTTAATTTTTCATTTATATTCAAGGATAATCTGAGTGGACCAAACTTTCTAATTTGATCAAACTGAGGAGAAGAAAGAGGGGGTAGAAAAGGAGGGAGGAAGGAGGAGGAGAAGGGAAAGGAGGAGGGGGAGGAGGAGAGGAAGAGAGAGAGGGGAAAGGAGAGGAGGGGGGAGGCGGAGCAGCCTAGGAATGGGTTTCATATGCATACACGGGGATGGTTTCTGGGGTGGAAGCTAAGGACTGGGAGGAGCGTGTTGTGCCACGCTGGCTTCTTTTTGGGAGGGAGGGCTGTGGCCCAGGCTGGTCAGCTATGTGGCACTGCTGCTATTGTTGAACAAAAATTCCTTCCTCATGATGCATCTGTCTTCTCAGTTTAATAGAAAGTACAGTTCTTGGAATTTTTTTTCTTTATGAACTTGAAGGAAATCAGAAATGAGAAACTTGTTTTCTCCTCATTTTACAGGGAACTATTTTCTGAATTTTAGTTTGAGGCTACTTTATATAAAAAGAATTTTAAGAACACAGGAAAAGAAGCAGAAACTTGATCACTCCCACTGGATAGATATTAAAAAAAATGAACCCACCATTTATCATGGAGAGAAATCCATTAGTGTTGATCGGCCGTTTTTAACAGACTCTGATTGTGTGGAGCTCTGCTTTAAATTGGTTGTGTGAATGCAATCATCAGTCTAATGTTACTCCAATCCTCTGTGTAAAGTGGTAGCTTCTGGAGCTCGATTATTAATTATTGGGGAAAATTATTAAAATCTTTGTAAGAACAGAGGTGAGAAAGGGATGAGATCCCTATTTAGCACCACTCCCTTCATCTGTAAACTAGGGGCAATATTTTCCCAGCCTACATATGTAGACCGATGAGCAGAACCATCTTTTGTGAATCCATCAATTGATTTTGAAAATCAGATGGAAAGGCTTTAAATTGGTGGTTCTCAATTGGAAGAGTGGAAAAGGTCTCACTTAGGCTTTGAATAAAGACTGCAGCCACATTTGAGGACAGTAGCTCATTTTTTTTTTTTTTTCCCCTTCAGTTTTTGGTTCTGAAGCCTCTTATTTCTAGTCAATAAAGCTTACAATGAGATAGAACTTTCTCCATCATTTATCATCAAGTTTATGTTCTTATGCATTCTGGACACTACCCAAGACTGAGCCAAGCGAGGTTTCTAGGGGTTGGCTCAACAATCTGTATTTAACATCTTACAAAGGACTCTGGTTCCAACTGGTGTTTGTGCAGGCCTGCTGACTGCTTGACCACTTTACTTGCTTTGGTAGTAACAATACTGTCCTCTCTCTGCCTCTCCCTGTCCCTCCTTCTAGTTCTGCATTGCCTTGTCACTATGGATCTGCATCTGAGCACTGTTGCTATATCATGCCAGTCCATCTTCAGAATGTCTCAGAGGCTCCAACAACCAACTTGCCTATTTCTGAATAGATATACTACCTAAAAGGGGTTGGAGCTATGACACCCAACCACAAAGAAACCTATTCTGGGGGATTAAGATAGGGCAGAGAAACAAGGACAAGTAGGCATACATCCTCTGTACCAAACTGGCCCATTTGTCTCCAATTAAAATGTGCTTTAGGCAGTTCGAGAGAGACCGGGGCAAAGAAGGAGGGCCATAAAGGGAAACTGTGCAACCTCAGGCTTGTATTGAAAAGATGCAAGAAGTCCAGGATTCAAGCCCCTGCTTCTAGGTATTTGGGTTGGATAGACCTTATCCAGCCCCTAATTTCCGCTTCCTCGAAAGTACTCACTGGGGTGTATCTGTTTGCCAGGGCTGCCCTAACAATCTTAAACTTGGTGGCTTAAGCAAGAAATGTGCATGGTTTCGCCCTTGTGGAGGTTGGAAATCTAAGTCTGAGGGGCTGGTAGATGAGGTCTTCCTGAGGGTGCAGGGAAGGTGATGTTCTTAGGCTCCTTGCTCAGCACAGGAACTCCCTCTTCTGTGTCTCGACATTGTTATCCTCTTGTGTCCATTTTGGTACAGACTCCCTTGTCTTATAAAGAGCTCAGTCTTATTAGGTTACAGCCCACCTTTAAGGCTGCATTTAAATTTATTAATTCTTTAAAATAAATGTATCTCCAAATAAGATGAAATTTTGAAGTACTGAGGATTAGGGTTCAAAGTAAAAATTTTCCAGAGCCAGGGACACAGTTCAGCTCCTAATGTAACACTTTCTCCTGTACCCTTGAATGGTTCCCCAAAGGAATAGTGTGTGAGAGAGCAGGACAGGTACCATCAAAACAATTTTTATTTCTGATTTTCTCCCTGAGATGTGATTCTGGGGTTTATTTTAAATCTGGAAATGAAGATGGTGGGTTTCATTAGAGAACTTCTGGTCTGATGTCATAGTTCTGGCAAAATGGCTCACCCAGGCAAGGAGCTTCATTCAGCACCATCTTAAGCCCCTGAATAGGCTTCAATTTCAGCTCTGGTGCTGGCGAGTAAGCCATATCTTTCAGAGGTGAAGGACTTACTGATAGGACCACTCTACTCAGTTCTTCTAGGAGCCTGGGCCCTTTGGGACTCGTGTATCCTGCTGAGGGGTCATATGTGCCTCTGGGAACTATAAGCCATATCCTTTCTTGCATAACTTTCTACCCAAGACAACTTTGTTTGTATGCATTGCAAGTGATTTCAAATTCTTTCCTTCAAACATTTCTCTCTACCACATTTTTTTTTTTTTGTAGTGCTGTACTTTCCTTACTCTTTTGACTTCTTGTTGATTGGACTTATGTAATAATTGGCATACCAGAAATAAGGATTGACCTGATGAGCAATTCCTGGTCAAAAAGCATCCATTCTTGTCAGGTTGTCAGAGGAGAGAAATATAGATTTAGACAGCTTTTTACCTTTTAAGACATACAGCTGCAGAAAAAGAAAGGAGTTGCTGATCAGCTTCTGCCCTTGAACAAAAGTAAATAAAGACTCATTAATTCAGACTTAATTGTGAGTTTGTGATTATGTGAACACACTGAATAATATAAATGGGATCATAAGGGGAAAGATTAATGAGAGGAAGAGTTTTTCCACATAGACAAGAAATAAGCAGTGAAAAAGTAATTCTGTCTGGTTAACCATAATGTCCCTGGAATCTAGCATGTTGTCTGGTAAACAACTTGCTCAACAAGTTTGTGTGGAAAGAATGAATGGAATAAATGAATAAAAAATACATTTACAATAAATGCAGATGCTGGCAAAATTTGTGCTGGTGCCTGGCTATGATATTCTAATTGCAAATCTCCCCTCGTTATTTATTAAATCTGAATCTCAACGAAGCAGTTCTCAGTTGAGTTTTAATTACCATTGGTTCTTTAAAGCAATAAACCTGAATTTCATTAAAAGAATTACATTACCCAAACTTCATTAATTCATCGTCTTTCCCTCCCCCCTTCATTTAGTACGGCATGGTAAGGTGTAATTTCATTGAAATGACCCAGAGGGAAGTAAGCGATACAAAATAGGAGACAAGAAAACTGATTAAAGAAAAGATTCCAATGTTTATCAGAATTTCTGTCTTCCTTTATGAAAGTCAACCTTACCTAAGAGAGAGAGGGAAGGAATGAAATGTATTTATAGAGAATATAGATGGATGGCTTGTGTGTCTTTAGGGGGGGTGCCTGAGAAATTGGAAGTATAGGAAATGACTGCAGCTTTGGAGGTAAGAATTATAAATATCTCCCATGAGCAAGCAAATACCATCACCCACATGAAAGAAGCCACCTCTTGGTGCAGCTGGTGAAGGCAACCCTATCAGAATAACACAGTATTTCCTACTCAACTGTGCTGGGTTCCAGAAGCAGAACAAACAGCAACAGATTGTTGTCTTTTAAATATTATTCAAATTCTTTCTTTTTAATGATGGTGTCTTCACAATTATGATTGAAGTAGGTGAAGGTAGTCAGGTCCTCTTGCTTAGTTTTCCTGCTTAGAAGGCCCAGCCAGACGGAGGCAAATCTGCTTGCCATCACAAATGAATACCTGAGGCTGGCATTCAGTTTACTCAGCTGTGGCCTTCCTTTCCTCCTGCCATGACTAGCCAAGCTGATAATCAAGAGGATCTACAAGAGAGATGGGCAGTGCTTTGCTCTGATGACTCTTGTCTTCTGTTTTCTTTTGGCCCACTGTCTGATTTTCAGCAGTTAATTACCGTGTTTCCTGATTCTCGGTACTAGGATTTATTTTCATGTTTACCAGTTCTCTGTTTTGCTGTGCTGTGTTCCCTGTGCTATTGGCTTTTACAGGAATTTATTTAGTTTCCCCATAAACATAACTGTGCTGCCCGTAGGCTCATTCTCTCACATTAGACAGATAAAACTTCTCTGCCTCCATGGGCTTCGGCATCCTTTTTGATTAGCAGTGATGTTCTATTGGGCCTAATGGAAAACCACTACAGAATAATTAGATTTCATACAGATAATACCCAGCAAGTTATTTTTTAAAACTTGCTGAGTGTGACCAGATTGATACATTTTGCTGCCACAAAGTATTAATAAAAAGTGACTTTCTATTGACAATACTCCTTTGCAGGCGTGTATCTTGCTTCTATAGTTCAACTCAGCAATAACGCTGTTGGACTCTTTTCATTCCCTATAAAGGGGTGAGAAAATCTAGGAATCCACACAGACAGCGGTAAATGGCAAAATTGGGGTGGAAATTAATTCTGCCTAACCTTTGAGGCCCTCGGCTTCTCAAGCAAAAGCTGTCCCTCCATGGTCAGTAATTCAGCAGCAAAGTCACATTTCTAAACATATTTTAGACCATTCTAAGTTGCCTCTTAAAAATGTCATTTTTCTAGAACATGAACAAATCTTCTTTCTACTCAGTTATGATTACTATGAGTTAAGTGAGCGGGAGGGGAGATACATGGAAGCGAAGCGCAGGGTCTGGTCAGATCTCTTGGAGCACGTGCCTCCGCGGCACACATGAACCTTCAGCTCCTTTTCACTCTCAGTCAGAAGTGGATATGGTAACGGAAATGAAAGCAGAAACAGATGTGTGCAAGTCTCAGTGACCTGCCAGGGGGCTGATAATGTTTTACGCAGATGCCAACACAAATACAGTGGATAAAATCTCTTTAAAACCATAGTTGTCTCCCTTCGTCAGACACCAAACAATGCAAAAAGCATCCATCTTTCAGGGGTGACTTTTGAAAGCTGAGCTCTAAGGCCTGGCACACAGAATTCCATTTCTGCTCTGAACTGCCTTCAGCTTCTTTTGCTAAGCATCATGGGACCCATGTATTCTTAACTGATTGCAAATGTTTCTGAGATCAAGTTTTCCGTGAGCGTCACCAGCGGAATTCAGCAGTGTTTATTCTTTTCCGGTGAAGTTTGAAAAGAAGGGGGTGGGTGTCAGCAGCATCGTACCCTTGGGCATGATGGAAAGAAATCGTCCCTAGATTTGTTTTCTGTGTTTGTCAAAGTCCAGGATGCACACGAATAGCAGGGAAAGTCCTATAAACTTCTTGGACTCTAATTCCTTCTCAGCCAGACTACTTCCAGTGGTTTAGGAGTGGAACCCAGAAAAAGACTAGTGGTTTCCAGAAAAAACAGTGTAAGCCGCCAAGCCAAGCAATCTACTTAAAGTGGGTAAAAGCAGAGCTGGAAGCCGGTGAGTTTCAAGACAGAGACATTATTTGTTTTCTCTCCTCCACCAGTGGACCTAAATACTGGATTTTAATAGGGCAGCAAAACCTGACTAGATCGCTGGGAAAACATTGAGCAGACACCTGCTGTGTATCTTCATTAAGAATTGAAATTCTTCAAAGTAAGCTTTCCCATCAGGATTAAAAGACAGAAAATCTATTGTCACAATTTCTGGATGTTTGTTCTTATATTTCCCAGGGGTCAAAAGTCTTCATTAAAACATGTAGCCTGCCTCAAATTGGACTTCTCAGGAAAGGGCATTATTTTTAAAGATATCTTTGGTAGAAAGACCAAAGGGGTTTTCCTTTACAAAGTAAAATTGTAAAATAGTAGGCAGTCAATTAGCACAGTCACCTAAAATATTTATCTGTTTTTGTTTACTTTTAAGCAAAGGTGAAGAGTGAAGTCATCAGTTATTCCCAAGAGAAACCTCTTTTCTGTGCTCTCTGGATAATGTCAGAGAAAGTCACCTCCTGTAATTCCATCATCTCATAGATACAGAAGATTTTAAATCAGGGTCTCAATAGGTTTTCCAGACTGGGCTTGAACTTACTATGTGATCTACCCTTGCCTTAAACTTGTCATCCTCCTCCCTCGTCTCCTGAGTGCTGGGGATACAGGGTGAGCATTGCCACACCCAGGTGAAGGTTTCAGTGTTTTTAAACCTTATTATTTAGACAGGAAACCAAAGTGTCTGCTGGAAACAGAGTGTGCTAAAGTGGAAACAGAGTGTGCCACGTTCTTCACAGGGCAGAATAAGGATGGGCTGGCTCATCTGCCTTGGCTTTTCCTGCATAGTGTCTCTAATTGTCTGTGGTATGTAGAATCTATAACTCATGCTTAGCCAGACACTATTTCAAGCATTTCTTGATATGACATCTATATTGAGATAATTTTGAGAATCAGGAGAGAGAACTGATAAAGGTATTTTCCTGTAGTTTGTAAAGTTACCAGGTATGTGCCATGCATTTTGCTGGGCTCTGTGTTTCTGCCCTATTGTAACTCCTAAATCCTCTTGGCATTCAACCTGCTGAGGGGTTTGATTGGAGTTCATTGGCTCAGCAACTCTGACCCAATCATTATTTAGCTGTGGATATCACAAGCCTGTGGTTCTTGTCATTTGTGTCTTTGTGGCATAGTTTTGAATTTTCAAGAGGCAGCACATTTGGAAAAATATAAAGGTGAAAGAATAGCAGTTTTAGAAAGGACAACTTTGGAACATCGAAAGGTTCCTAGAGTCACCCCATTCGACCTCGTCACCCTTCAGCTCTGGTCTCTATCTGAAACGAGTATCCAGTGCTCACATAGCACTTCCACATTCTTTTTTTAAATTTTTAAAAATTTTTAATTTTTTTTATTATTTTTTATGTGTGTGAGTGTACTGTCTGCATGTAGGTTGGTGCACCCGTGTCATGCAGAGGTCAGAAGAGGGCATCAGATTCCCTTGGAACTGGAGTTAAAGATGGTTCTTAGCTGCCATGTGGGTGCTGGATAGCTTTAGTGTCAACTTGACACACCTGGGTTGAGGGAGCCTCAATTGGGGAATTGGCTCCATTGGACTGGCCTGTGGCCACGTCTGTGGATTATTGTCTTGATTGTTGGGCAGTGTGGGAGGGCCCAGCCCACTATGGGTGGTGCCACCCTGGGCAGGTTGTTGTGTACCATATAAGAGGGCAGGCTGGGCATGGGCCAGGGGAGCAAGCCAGTAAGCAGCATTCCTCCATGGTCTGTGCTTTAGCTCCTACCTCCAGGTTCCTGCCCTGAGTTCCTGCCTTGGGCTCCCTGAGTGATGAACTGTGACCCAGGAGATGTAAGCTGAATAAACCCTTTCCTCCCCAAGTTGGTGTCAGTCAGAGTGTTTTGTCACAACAATTGAAGACAAACTAGAACAGAATTGAACCCAGGTCCTCTGCAAGAGCAGTCGGTGCTCTTAACAGCTGAGCCATCTCTCCAGCCCCAGCACTTCCACATTCTTGAAGCCAAACCCTCACATGTTTACTTTTCCTTTTATACTAGATTAAGTCTCATTTATTACTCTTTTAAAAAGTACAATCTATATAATGAGGCAAGATCAGGCCAGCTCAGCATCCTTTATGACAAGATTATTCTGTTGGCACACCTCTTCCTTTGCAGCAATAATACACAGAACACATCATTCCAAATCTGCCCACTGATAAGGAACTTTGTAGTACAGTAATGTGCTGCTACAAATCCAGGACTTATGCTCCATAAAACTCTTACTTTTTTTAAAAAAAAAAAAACTCTTACCTTCTAAACCTGTCCAGCCTCTCCTTGAAGGATGATGTCAAAAGTAGGCATTTGAGGGGCTGGAGAGATGGCCTAGCGGTTAAGAATGCCGACTGCTCTTGCAGGGGACCCAGGTTCGATCCCAGCACCCACATGGCAGCTGAGAACCGTCTTTGACTCCAATTCCAAGGGAATCCGATGCCCTCTTTTGACCTCTGAGGCTTTGCACAACATGGGTGCACAGACCTACATGCAGACAATACATTCATACACATAAAAATAAATAAATAAATAAAATAAAAAAACAAAAAACAAAAACAAAAGTAGGCTTTTGAGGGTGAGGACATAGCTCAGTTGGTAAAGTACTTGCTACCCAGTGTTTCCAAATCATTGGGCTCCAGTACAGTGAGAGACCCTGTCTCAAAAAATAAGGGCAGTTGTCTTTGGTAACACTCTCTGGCATCCCAGAGACCATCTGTATACTTGCAAGTGCAGTCTCCATACATCTTTCCCAGTGTTTAATTTGTCTTCAACAGCAGGGCCTTAATGCCTCTCTTCCTGCAGATTTATCCCAGTTTGGAGGCAGAGCCTTTACCATTGCGGGGGCTTGGATCCCCTGGCCAACATCTCCTTGGTAGAATAATCCATTGTTGATGTCAGAGCTCCTGTAGTATATATTTTGTTTAAGTGCATAGCTTAAGGGAGACTCTTTAGCTATTATATTTGGTTTTGATATAGAGAATAATCTTTTTCACAGTTTCTATGTCCATTCGTCAATTAAAGGAAGAGTTTTACTTATGATTTTACAAGAGAATACCACTATAAACAGCTGGCTCCAATCTTACCGTTGGAGAACGACCTCATCATCATCTTATTTCTCCTTATTCTATGGGGGGGGAGTTATAGAAAGTTTTTTGTATTAAAACCTTTGCAGCACCTAGAAGGTAAGCTTCTCTAAACCAATAAAGCAAAATATAGGTCTCCTTGAGTCACGCAAGACTCCTCCGTCAGCACCAGCTACACCTCATCTGCCTGGAAATACTGTGAAAATGGAGCCATACTCCTGTATATCCCAAATCTAATTGGCTATTAGCTCTCTCCTTGGAGGAATAACCCACAGGCTGATGCCACAAGCTTACATCCTCTAATGGTTAGGAGATGTTATAAACACACGAAAGACCCCTGCCATACTTAAACAGAAGAAAATTGTAAATCATGAATTAACATACCATCCAAACATCTGTGTCTATACCAAAGAACTACCATAACAATTAGTATCTGTTTAAATACCATATATATCTAAATTTTTGTGTGCTTCATTAGTAGGATTCAAAAGGCTATATATTATACTGTTTAATACCTAAGATCTAATTTCATGTGCTTCATAGTAGGATCGAAGGTTATGCCTGGACAAGCTGGCAGCCCCATGAAAGAAAAACAGCCAGAACTGACTGAGACCAAGACAATCAGCTCCAGAGAAAGTAGACTGTTTTCTTCTCATCCACCTGTTGCCCCTTTTCTAAGCCTAGGGAACAATCTGCGAGGGAAGAGGGGGCGTGGTAGAATGTAAGGGCTTTGATTGGGGTTTATGGTGATGAAAACTACAACAATATAGACAGGACACTCATTTGATCAACTTGATTGATTTGATCAACTTGATTGCTGGATGGTGGGACCCATGAGCTGTGTGGGTTTGGGCACAACTGCTTGCAAATTGGTTTTACATGAAGGATGCTTGTACTCACAAATTATCACTTATTGTTAAAAAAAATGAAAACAAAACAAAACAAAAAAGCAGAGAAAGATGCAGAAAACTTACGGCAGAATGCATGATCTGGGATGGGTAGGGATGGGGTGGGGGGAAGGGAAGGGGATATATGCCTGAACTGAATTGGAAAAGGATGTATGAAATACACAAAGCATCAATAAAAAAAAAAAAATAAGGGCAGTTGAGGAAGCCAGCAAAGTTGATCTCTGGCCTCAACACACATCTGCTGGTATGTGCACCTCGTATACACATGCACATACAGGCATTTAGGAGGTAAGAGTTTGTGTTTTTTCTTGCACACATTCCTAGTTGATTCTTGCTCAAAGATTCAAAGTTTTTCAGATTTTAGTTTTCCTGAAAAGTTTCATGTATCCAGGTAGAAGAGACAAGACTCTTATGTAAAAGATAAAAGATTGTTTATTACTTGTAGGAATAAAAGTAGTAAGAATGTGTGCGTATTTATGCCAGTTCTCCAATCTCCTCATGGTTATTGGAGGGAGGACAAATAACTCCTACCAATCCAATGGTTGCATTCCAGAAGAAGAAGACTTGTTAGGGATCCCAAACGTTTAACCATGGGCAGTAATGATTTCTATGTTCGATTGCAAGGACATTTTACTTTTATTTTGGCAGATGGTAAGCATGTCTGTCCCCAGTCTAAGGGGGAGATGTCCTCTTTTCTAAGGTGTTTTCTATGCAAACATCCTTGCAAATAGAGCCCTGAAAAAGAAGCTATCATTGGTTCTCCTATAAAAACAGCAGACATATATATACCCACAAGATGCATCCTACCGCAAAGATACATGCACAGCTATGTTTATTGCAACTCTCTTCACGATAGCAAAGAGCTGGAACCAACCCAAATGCCCCTCAACTGATGACTGGATAACATTGTGTACATCTACACAATGGAGTTCTATGCAGTGGTAAAGAAAGATGACATCATAAACTTTGCTGGTAAATGGATGGAACTTGAAGCCATTATGGTAAGTGAAGTAACACAGTCCCAGAAAAAAAAAAAGGCGAATGGTTTCCCTCATTTGTGAATGTTAACTCCAAATCCCCAGTTGGCAGGCAAACTGAGAGCAATTTTATTATTATATTTCATTGTATCTGAAAGCAACTGTGCTATTTTAATGTGAATCTCTTAATGGGCTCTAGAATTGACCTACCACTTGTATTCACACATTGTAATTGCTATATATGGGTGGAAGATATGTATTCATATTCTCAAAAAAAAGAATGTAAAGTTATACTACTTTTTACCTGCATACAACTTTATTGTTAAAATGTGAATCTCTAAATGTGTTTTGGAATTAACCTATAGTTTATTTTCAGATTTTTAAATTTTGATTTATGTGTGGAGTATATATATGTATATTTTGGAATAATATAAAATAAAAGGGAACAAAAAAGAGAGAGAAAAACCTATTCAAAGAAGTGACCAAAACAGTATAAACTTGTTCATCAGAAAGGTTATAAAAGACTGAGAAAAAAGAAAAAAGTTGCAAGTCAGGACTTAACATGTATGACAGAATCCAAGAGCTCTGGCAGCGGGGGGGGAGGCATGGATGAGGGATTGAGTCTAAATTTGATTAAGAAATGTTGTATAAAATGCACTCAATAAAACTTAAAAAAAAATTGGTGCACCAGAGTTTGGTGCATAAACATTAAAAACAACAACAACAAAGAACAGACATGGGAGACCACAGAGAGCGGTCTCCCCATAATTCTGTTACTGTGAGACAGATTGGTAATGACTATTTTTATGCTTAAGCACTATTAAATCTTTGCCAGCTAGGACTCTAATTCCCTCCTATTTTTTTCTTTCTTTGTTTTTTTTTTTTAATTACTTGAAGTATTGGGGATTGAACTCAGGGTCTTATGCATGCCAGGCTTGCACTCTACTGATGGAGCTGTTTCTCCAGCCCTAGGCTATGTTATCTTTCTTTAGCGTTGTTATAATAATCTGGAAATTAAAGACAAGTAGAAGGGGTTGTAGTATTAATGACTTGTCTTGTTGCTGTAACAAAATGCTCGACAAAAGTGAGAAAAGGAAGAAAGGGTTATTTTATCTCACAGTTCAAGAGAACAGTTCATTGGTTAGTGAAGCCATGGTGGCAGAAGCTTGAGGCAGCTTGCTACAGTGCAGCTGCAGTCAGGAAGCAGAGGGAGAGGATACCGTTGGTGTTCAGTGTCTTTTTCTTTTAATTCATTCCAGGACTTTAGCCCAAAGGAATGGTTTTGCCCATATTTAAGCTGGGCCTTCCCAACTCAATTAACCTGATGTAGAAAATCCCTCACAAACATGCCCCAAAATTTATTTTTAGAGTGATAATTCTAAAATTCATCACATTGAAAATTGAGATGAACCATTATAGACACAAAGTTTGGCCTGATGTGTTGAGTCTACTAACAGAAGCATATCTTATCACTTTTTAGGAAGTGCTAAGTAGTAGAACTGAATAATTCTTCTCAAAATGGTGAATTTTTTTTCAGCCTCTTGTTCCTGAGTTCATCTCATAATAAATTGCCAGGGAACATATGCATTGGGTGACATCTTTTCAATATTAACAAACCACCACAAGATTATTAAAATCTTTATATTGCCATCCAAACTAGGACACTAATCTTACTGATAGTAGATAGATTAAAACTCTAGAAATTGTTTTAATTGTCCTTGGCTAAACCTTTGTAGACTGGAAAGCGGTTATGGTTTTGGCAGTTTAGAAGTGTGTAGAAACGAATGCATTGGAAATGAGCAATGGGCTCTAGACTTCAGCACTGAAAATACAAAAGAATGTGAATTTTACAAATGAATTGTTAAAGCTAGCTCATTTCAGGGGTGAAGAGGGAAGAAGAATTCAAACAATGCCCCTAATTCAAAGGGCGTCAGGTTAGTCTCTTTTCTGAATAAAACAATGTTTTCTTAGGGGAAGTCTGGTCTTGGGAGTGATGCCTTTTACACTGAAGGCATCTGGTATCAATACAAGAACTATCTCCCTCTCCTTGTTATTATATTTTCCTCTGTCCAGGATGGATCATATTGCAGTGATAGAACTAATCCGGGGTTCTGTGTTAGTTAAGAAGAGTTGCCTGATGCACAGTGCAGAAGAGGACAGCTTGGCAGGTAAAAATATGGGCAGGGAGGAAATGACTGCGCTGCTGTCAGATGCAGATTACCTTCCCCTGAGGGAAAGGGAAGCGCCAATCTTTTCTTCTTCTGTGATTTCAGCCTGCCATCACTCTTCTTCTGGGTTTCTACCACAAAGTACATGATTTCCAGGTTGCTTTCACTTTGAAAAAAGGAAGATGCTCAGAAAATTGAGTGACCACAGCCATGCTTATCAGAGATACTGTGCAGCACAACTCTTCTCTTTTGAATTCTGAGGCAGAGCTTATCCTGGTGGTCTTTCCAGAGATGGAGTATATACACATTCTATTTTGTCTTAAGATTTCCACTCCGAGGGCTGAGAAACACCTAAACAGTGTTCAATATCATTAATAATTAAGGAAATGCAAATTAAAACCACTCTCAAATATCATCTCACTCCGATACAACTAGCTAAGATCAAGAAAACAAAAGATGACAGATGCAGGAGAGGTAGTGGGGAAAGGGGAACACTCATCCACTGCTGGTGGGAGTGTAAACTCATACAACCACTATGGAAAGCAGTATGAAGAACCCTTAAAAGACTCAAAATGAACCTCTCACCTGACCCAGTCATACTACTCCTGGGTATATACCCAAAAGACTCATCCTACTGCAAAGATACATGCACATCCATGTTTATTGCAGCTCTCTTCACAATAGCGAAGAGCTGGAACCAACCCAAATGCCCCTCAACAGACGAGTGGGTGACAAAAATGTGGTACATTTACACAATGGAGTACTATTCAGCGGTAAAACATGAACTTTGCAGGTAAATGGATAGAACTCAAAGCCATTATGCTAAGTGAAATAACACAGTCTCAGAAAAACAAGTGGTGAATGGTTTCCCTCCTTGGCGGATGCTAACACAAAATCCCCAGATGAAAGGCAAACTGAACAACATTATTGTTATATTTCTGTTTATCTGAAAGCAACTATGTTGTTTTAATGTAAATCTCTCCAGGGGCTCTAGAATCCACCCACCACTTATTTTCAGACTCTGTAATTACTGTATATGGATGGAAAGTATGTATCTATATTTTAGAGTAATATAAAATTAATGGAAGAAAATGTGAATTTCTAAGCATAAAAAAAGACTGAGAGAAAGATGCAGGACAGTTATGGCAGAATGCATGATCTGGGGTGGGGCGGGGGGAAGGGGAAAGGGAATATGCCTAAACTGAATTGAAAAATGATGTCTGAAATACACAAAACATCAATAAAATCACACACACAAAAAGATCCCCACTCATATAAAATACAGAGAAAGGAATATCTGGCTTGTATTGGGGTGAAAACTTCATTCAAAGACATTTTTGATTCTCTGTGTAATGAATACACCCAGCTAACTTGCCACTGTGGATGGGGGATATTTCATGGATTCCCACATCTAGATGAAGAGCTATAGGTAATCAATGGGTGCTGAGGGAGAGAGAATCAGTTTTCTCTAGGGATGAGCTTCCAGGTAGGTTGTCTAATGCTAAGTGGTCAACACTAAACACACATACAGGCAAGCACCATTAAACGGACTCTGTGCATTGTATAGATCTGTATATAATTTATATGAATATGTATAAATATAAAAATAATAATGAAGAGCATAAGAAATTGAGAGGACCTGGAAGAGACATAGAGAAACTGGAGTGGTGATTAAAGGATCTATCTATCTATCTATCTATCTATCTATCTATCTATCTATCTATCTATGAAATTCTCAAACAATTAAAAATAAACAAATCCAACCCTGAACACTATATCCCTTATTAGAACAGCTATAATTATGAGTACTGTTGTTATACCTACTCTATGAGCCAGAGTTTCTAGTCCTACCTATTTACTGAAGAACAGTGAAAGCATATTTGCATCCAAAGATTATGTGTGAATGTTCACATCAGGACTTTTAGTTATGCACTGCCAGCAGAAATCACCCAAATATCAACCAATAGGTGAAAGGATAAACCAACTGTGATATGTTCCTAAAACATTTACTAATAATTAGTAAAAAGAAAATGTAATGGTTAAAATTAATTGCCAACCTAATTATATTGAGAATCACCCTGGAAATACTCCTCTAGGTGTGTCTATGAGTTTTTCCTGATAAGTTTAACTGGAGAGGGAAGACCCACCCTGAATTTAGGTGGCACTGTCAGTGGGGTGGGGTCTTAGCCGTAAAAAATGAGAAAGTGAGCTGAGTATAAGCACTCATTTCTCTCTGCTTCCTGACGATGGATGATGAAATGTGACCAGTGGCCATATACTTTTGCAGCCATTCCTCCCCGACATCTTGGCCTCGAATTGTGAAACAAACTAAACCCTTCTTTCCTGTAGATGCTTTTGTCATGCATATTATCACCACAGATAATAAAGTGATTAGTGCAGAATTTCTTTTTTAGAAAAACATATTGCCATCCCATTTGTTAAAAAGCTATAATGCCACCAGGTGTGGTGGCGCACACCTTTAATCTTAGCACTTGGAGGCAGAGGCAGGTGGATCTTTGTGAGTTCCAGGCCAGCCTGGTCTACAGAGTGAGTGCCAGGACAGCTGTGGCTACAGGGAGACCCTGTCTGGAAAAAGGGAGCCCAAAAAGAAAAAACAAACAAAAAAAAAAAAAAAAAAAAAAAACAAAAAAAAAAAAAAAAAAAAAAAAAAAAGGTAGAATGCCCTGACCAAGATACTATCCAAGCATGTGTGTTTGTGCCCAGAGCGTAACTTGCTGTGATGGTTACTATTTGTTTCTATTTCTGTTTTATTAGTAGAATTAAAAGGAGGCTCCTAAATGAGCCACCAGTCTGTTAAAAACAGAATATGGATGGACAAACTCATGAGTTTGATGTGTCATTTCAGAGAAAAAAAAAATGGATCTTCCTGTCTCTCACTCTCTCTCACCCTCCCCTCCAAGGCTCAGGGACTCTCACTGAAGAGGGTGGTGTGTCAGATAGTAAGGGCCAAAGAAGGGGGGTGGTGGGGTGCGGAGGTTAATTGTGAGATCACAGCAAAAATGGACTAGACTTTTATTTGATCAACACTTTTTTTTTGTTGTTGTTCTTTTTGAGGCAGGGTCTCCCTGAAGCTCCAGCTGTCCTGGAACTCACTTACGTAGACCAAGCTGGCCTTGAATTCACAAAGATCCACTTGCCTCTGCCTCTGCTTCCCAAGTGCAAGGTTTAAAGGCCACCTCACCCGGCTCAACATGTTTGCTTATGGCAACTTCTCCAACTAGATTTGGAGACCCTGGTTGTACAAGAATTGGAATCAGATGATTGCTAATAGGTTTACATAGATATTGCTTATGTTTATTGCTTATGTTTACTAATTGGTTAAAAAATGATGTTCTATATGAAGCACACAAAAATTCAATAAACGAAAACAAAACCAGGTATTGCTCAGTTTGGATATCAGATAGATAGAATTTTTAGTTTAAGTATATTACTAATTTATTTTTTAAAAATCTTATAACAAAGCATATATAGAGCAAGACTATATAGGGATGGCAGTAGAAGACGATAATGAGAAATTATTGACAAAACTACAGAATTTTAGTTACACAAAATTAGTAAACCCTGAGAATCCAATGTGCAGCATAGTAGCCATAATGAATAATTTTGTAGTGTATGCTTGAATAAGAGGGTTGATTTTAAATGCTTTCACCAAAAAGAAAGAAAATGGTAACAAAGTTACAGAGTGACTGATTGTTGAAAATTTTATGACCAGAGACCTCAGAACTTATCTCTGTAATTCCTTAAGGAACAATAGTCTGATATTTGATAATGTAATGTTTAAGAAAACTTTAGAAATCTTTTTTAGCTGAAATGAAAACTATGTGTATATAGTTTTAATGTTATTATTTGATTTGGAAACATACTCAATAAAGTTTGTTAAATTTAAAAAATCCGAGAAGGCTGTTTCTTTCTACTTCTTTTAATGTGATTATTAGAAAATTTCAAACTGTACACGGCTCGCCTGACATTTCTGTTGCATTGCATTTCTCTATAATAAATACTAATTTTCTGACTACCTTGTAGTCAGAAAATTCACATCTTCATGAGGTCAGAAAAATTGCTTTGCATTTCCTAAAATAAATGCAGTTGATATTTTCAACTATAAGATGTGTACCATACTTCCCCCTGAATAGCAAATTGACTTTTGAAGAATTACTTAACGTTAGCATTCAAAAAAGTTCAGCTCCTAAAGGTCTGCCCATGATACCTTGCCTTCTCTCAATCTGTCATTCTTTCTTCCTGTATAGCCCCCTCAACCGTGAGTCAGTCCAGGAACTATTGATTTACTAACATTTTGGCCAGAGCACTTTGGTTTTACACTGCACGCATCTGGCAGGAAGTCAGCCCCAGCCTAACTCAACCACTTGCCATTCCTGAGTTTCCAACAGTTCAGATCGCTATTGAAGCTTGCCCAGCATGGCTCCAGGGCCAAATGTAGAGTTAGCAGCAGGAAGCACACCTTGTAACTTACTGTATGTCTTGATCATTTCCTGTTATTATTTTCTGAAAAGACTTCTTCAAACCTTTTACAGCTCTCAGAGGAAATACTTTTAAAAGAAAATGGAATGCCCAAGATAAGATTTGGAACTCTCAGTTCTACCACCCCCTCCCTAAGATTGGGTTCCCTTTCCCCCAACTGCCCCTTTCTAGTTTCCTGTAGTCTACAGGTACTTGAAATTAAGCACACAAATCTAAAGATTCTACGCTGATGCACACATATGTATGAGAACATGTGACATTTCCCTTTCTGAGTGATGAGGTCGAAGGAAGACGGATAATTAACTCCTTGGAGGAGAGACAGGGTCTCCCTGTAGCCCCCAGCTGTCCTGGAACTCACTCTGTAGACCAGGCTGGCCTTGAACTCACAAATATCCACCTGCCTCTGTCTCCCAAGTGCTAGGATTAAAGGCCTGCGCCACCACGCCCGACCCAAGGATGTTTTTATTTATTTTTTAGTTTTATTTTATTTATTTATTTATGTGTATGAATGTACTGTCTGCATGCAGGTCTGTGCACCCATGTAGTGCAATGCCACGGAGGTCAGAAGAGGGTGTCAGATTCCCCTGGAACTGGAGTTCTCCTGGAATTGGAGTTAAAGACGGTTCTCAGCCGCCATGTGGGTGCTGGGATTGAACCCGGGTCCTCTGCAAGAGCAGTGGGCGCTCTTAACCGCTAGGCCATCTCTCCAGCCCCCCAAGGATGTTTTTAAAAACCATATGAAGCCTAGCATTTTCTTTTTTTAAATTTTTTAATTAATTTTTATTTATTTCTGTATGTGTATGAATGTACTGTCTGCATGCAAGTTTGTGCACCTGTGTCGTGCAATGCCACGGAGGTCAGAAGAGGGTGTCGGATTCCCCTGGAACTGGAGTTCTCCTGGAATTGGAGTTTCAGACGGTTCTCTGCCGCCATATGGGTGCTTGGGATCGAACCCAGGTCCTCTGTAAGAGCGGTCGGCGCTCTTAACTGCTAGGCCATCTCTCCAGCCCTAAGCCTAGCATTTTCTAAGTCACACACACACACACACACACACACACACACACACACACACAGGTTTGATTGGAGTTGCCCTACACAGGGGATTATGCTTATCTTAGAAGCCTTAGGTTGCCAAATAAAAAGCTTAGTGCCAGGTGTGGGCACCTCCCCTCATGTTATTGATCAGAAGTATCCTGCAGACCCTTAAAACAATACAGCCTATTGCCATTGCTCTTGGTTGCACAACAGAACTTGATGGTGAGATCCTGTTGCTGAAGATGCCACATGCATAAGAAATGGAGAAATCAAGTTCATCTGAGCAGAAAGCATCCTATCTGCTGGCGAGCCCTCAAAATACTGGAAGGTACGGGGGGCAGCCCTACTCAGCTGTAAACTTCTGAACTGTAATAATGAATGGTGTGGCAGGATATGTCCATGGGTTATGGGTGTAACCAATTGCTTCCTAATTGGATTCACAACTTGCCCTACATGCATGGTACTCCAAATCTGGCCAAAAATCCAAAGCTGGGGAGCTCATAAGCCCCAGGAAGTTAAATTACTATTATCATTTTGCTAAATGGACATAGTACCAAGCTTCACTTTGAATTCGTGTTTCTCTGCCCGTAGATTGATGTAGCTCTCTGACCTCTTTCTCTCTCTCTCTCTCTCTCTCTGACCTCTTGACAAAAGTTTCTTTGTACAGTGGATGGTGATAAATGCAGAAAATTGCAAGTTATCAAATTACAGAGAACAATTGACTATAGATTGATTGCTCAGCCACAAATGAGGCATCTGTATCATGCACTGTTTCCAAAGCTAGGGTACCATAATGGATGAGAGGATGGAAAGATTGTAAGAGCCAGAGGCCAGGGAAGACTGCAGCAAAACTATGTCTTCTGGATACTGGATAGGACCACTGCACTTTAGAACTCAAAGCAGGCATGCTGCCCTGCACAGGACTTGAACAAGATCAAGCCAGTCAGCATTTCAGCATGGAGTAGAAGGGGATTATGAGTCCCCAACCCTAACTGAGGAGCTATGGACACTCGATGGCTTCTGATAGAGGGAGAATTTGCTTTTCTTTAAGGGTGTGTAGCTCCTGGTAGGTTGGCTATGGTCCATTGGTTGGACCTCACACCCAGAAGTGTATGGATAGAACAAATTAGAATGAATGGGTTATTAGGGGAGATACCATGATCAAGAACATGGTTTTCCCAGGGCAAGGCTCATCCATTGCACTCCGGATGTGCTGACCCCTGTGATTTCCCCAAATGTGGGAAACTCAACTGCATAATTTGTGGTAGTGGGGGACTGCGTTCACGCTCTCCCCTGCACCAAAAAAAAAAAAAATTTTTTTAAAAGAAGACATGATGCTGTGGAAGTAGGGAGGTAAGGGTGGTTCTGAGGGCAGTTAAAGGGAGGAATTGGAGTGAATATAATCAAAATACATTGTGTAGAATTCTCAAATAAAGCAATCTCTACTTAAATTTCATTATATAAATCGAAAAAAAAAAGGTTTGGATCTCTCCTCTTCCCATTTTAAACATGTGTCTTTCCTACATCTGTATCTAGCCATCTTTCTTTCCTCCTATTTAATAAAGGTGTTTACATCCCCCTCTAAATCCATTATATTTACTTTTGTCTAAATTTGTGCAATCTCTGTCTCTGAGGGATACTGGGTTGTCCCCAGTGCTGGACTGTAACCCTTGCTCTTAAGTTCAACAGTAGCTTTTGTGTCATCTCTAAATCTGATGGACTTTTCCAGGCTTCCTCTTGCTTGACCCTGCTGAAGCAGTTGTCACTGTTGATCATTTCTTACTTCCCTTAACTGTCTGGACACAGCCCTTTTCTGCTTCATGGACTCATGTTTCTGGTCTCATTCCTATGTTTCCAACTTTAAATACAAAAACTCTTGAGCACTCCAGGTCCTTTGCTCTTCATTTGAGGCTTTGTCTCCACTCTCTCTTATTATGCCTCTGGCTTCAGTTGCAACCTATACAAGGATGACTCACAAACATACCACCTTAGCATACCTCAGACCCCATAGTTCCTTTGGAAATCTCACAACTGATGTCTGAAAACACCTTAAGCTCATTATATCAAAACTGGATTCATTATTTCTTACTCTCCTCAAACCTCGTTCATTTCAAACATGCTCTGTTTGATGAGATCTGCCCTCTCACCTTCACGAAGTTCACACTTGCTTTGCAGTCTGACATCTTTCCCAGCTTTCTTTGATGCTTTCTCCAATAAATCTATTCCACTTTTAATTTCAATTTACCATCTGTTTTTTTTTTTTTTTGGACAAACACACAAGGCAAACAAATCTTAATTGGAATGCAAGGTAACAAAGAACAAAAGTAATACTATAAGGTCTTATGGTACTTATGAGTGCTTTGTTTTTACAGGCAAGAACTCTGAGCCTTAGAAATCTTTAATTGGGAAGGAAATGAACAAGACCCATCATATTTGAAGCCTATCTGTGTAACCTCTGGTGCACTGCCTAAACGTCTCACAGCTGGTGAATATAAACAGTTTTCTCAGTCATATAGCAGGTCTCTTCCAATATATTTTAGATATTTTGAAAAGTTAATCTTAATCAGAACTATAAAAATCTATAACATACATGTAGGGAATGCATAAGTCATGCTTGAGTTCAGTAAATTTTCACAAAGCAGACATACCTATATAACAACCTCTTACAAGATGTGAATGCTGTTAGCACTGAGAAAGACTCTGTGTCCATCCTTCTTGGTCAAGGCAGCTCCTTCTCTAAGAGAAGGCCATTCCTGGGGTCTAACACCACAGGTTCATTTGAAATCTACCTCCACGAGGTAACTGAAATCCATCAAAAAAAGTCACAGTGCTCTGACCGAGCAGATGTATGTGCCTATAGCAACTCACCATGAAACCTTTGAACCATTTTATTAACATTTCAGTGCTGGAGTTGATTCCTAGCCTGACCTGGTAATATCTTGCAAGAATGACATGATCTCTTAGCCAGAAATTAAGTATATTCATTCTGCTGTGCTCACTTTAGAAAACTTTAACACCTCTAAGATTTTTCATCATGTATAGAATAAGGAAAATAATATCACCATCATTGCTGAATTTTAATATATGCATAAAATGTTAGTATAGTAACATTATCTATTAACATTAACATATATACACTGATAAACACATATATCAGCATAATCTATACATTAGTATTTTATAGTTCATGTTATATAATTAATAGAATATGTTTTTATGTATGATATAAATATGTATATTGTATATATGATGCTTAATATAACATATAAATATGTACAATTATATCAATTTATTTAAATACATATAACAACAATAATATATATAAAATTATATCCTGGTGCATAGAACATAGCATAATTTAAAGGATACTAGATTTTTTGAAATTGCTAATCATAGCATTCTATATTGAACCCACTCAATGGTACTGTGCTGTTAGTGACCTCCCTTCAACCTTGGGCCAATGGCTCAGCTTCTGAGTGTTTGTCCTCTTTTCTAAGGAGGCAAGAAGTAAGAATTAATGAGTTGTTCCTGAAAGCATTGAGCTGTCCAGATGAAAAGATTAAAGATGCCTTTTCGATAGACAAAACAGGTTTTTTTTTTTTTTTTTGGTTTCATAATATAGCAGTGAAAAGACAATCTGCTATTATTTTAGAAAATAGTCCCTTTTGAAAGAATAAATGTACTGACTTTTGAAATCTCTTGAGAACATTTGGATTAAATTCTGATGGGAAAAGTACTGTCTCCAGTCTAGAAAGAGATGTTTGGATGAACTGAGGGAGCAGAAGTTAACATCCATCACTGTGTGTGTGTGTGTGTGTGTGTGTGTGTGTAGCATATTGCCAATTATAAGTGTAAGGGCATGGGAAATGCATGCTTCTAAAGAGTCTGGAATTCTGGCATCTAATTTTTTTTTTTTTCTTTTTTACTATCTAGCTGTATGATCTTGAGCAAACATGTAACTTTTTAAAATTTTTTAAAATTTTATTTATTTTTGTATGTGTATGAATGTATTGTCTGCATGCAGGTTTGTGCACCCCTGTCGTGCAATGCCTGGAGGTCAGAAGAGGGCATCGGATTCCCCTGGAACTGGAGTTAAAGATGGTTTTCAGCTGCCCTGTGGGTGCTGGGGATTGAACCTGGGTCCTCTGCAAGAGCAGTCGGCGCTCTTAACTGCTAGGCCATCTCTCCAGCCCCACATGTAAAATTTTTAAGGGCTCGATTTCCTTGCCTGTAAAATGAAGTTATTCATTCAATGATCTTGTGACTCCATTGAACAGATCACTTTTTATAATACCTTGCAGTGGAACATCTAAAACATATACACATATATGTTAATTATTGTTGAAGCAGACTTTTGGAAGCTGTAGTACAATGGTAATAAGAAAGTACTAAAGACAAAATCATACTGTCTTTCTACGTATGTGCTGGTAGATTTTCAAATATTGTAGAGAAATGGATTGAGAAAATGGCAAAGTGGATACTCTGGGTAACAAGAGAATGTTTATAATGCTGACTGATACACTTCTGCTCCAAAAAATATTTTGAACCCAAGAGTTCTCACTTAAGATTCAGGACAGGCAGCATAAAAACAAAACAAATTAATTTATGTTCTATGTGAGTAGAAACATGATCTTTGGGATGCCATTTTAACCACTGGGTAATCTGAGATATAAGACAAGGAGATTGAGCATGACCGGTCATCTCTCTTTCAGTTTTTTAAGTCTTTGACTTTTTAAGAGGAGACAGTGGGGTGGTTACTGGGTGAAGTAGCTTGTTGACACTTAGAACAATCTGAAGCCTGTAATTAATTAGAGGAGTCCAGACAGGACTTGGCACTTTGTTTTGAAAGGATAGTTGAAAGTTTTCTCATTCAAATGGATGTCACAGTCAGTTATACTCACAATGAGGCTCTATAGTGTGGCCCTTGCAAGAATCAGTAGCTTCTGGTGTAGGAAAGTAAAGAATGTGTGCCAACAGTTTTTCGTTATGAGAACTTGACCTATAAGTGTAAGAATGCGGAGCAGGGTGAGGGAAGGCAGGCTTTCAGGGGCGTGGGTGGTACAGAGATGCAGAGCTTTGAAGGGGAGGATCAAGGTCTCCTAACTCTATGCTGTTCACTGATGCCCGTAGACCTCAGAACTATAGTCACTGCTGAAGTCACTTCTTGTACTCTACATTGCTAAGTCAATGATGCCCCCGATGAATTTGTACAGGCAAGTTCTTCTTACCACCACCAACAAGGTCTTCCATGTTACCAAATTCCATAACCAGTTTTCAGTTCTTACCTTATTTGACCTAACAGTGGCATCTGAGAATATTTGAACAGTATCATCAGAGACCATGAGTCAGAACTAATGACATGGCTCCATTCAACTTTGAGCAAAGCTTGAAAGCAAGAGATCTGTGACTCTCCAGGGAGCACCAGTCTCTTCTACCAAATCTTCTGAAGGAGTCTCTGGGCCTTCTTTTTTCTTTCCATTCCATAATTCTGGACTATATCTCCCTGTGCCTCTTCCATATACTGATGTTGTTCTCTAAAGGTAAGAATTCTTTAAAAGAATGCGTATAGTATATGAATGGTCCTAAAGTAAACCCAGAATGAAGGAAAAACAGCAGTGGATATATACGATGGCCTTTAATTAGAAGGCACTGCAGTATGGGCTCCGCTTACTAATGACAGGAGCAAGTAATTCAACCTTTGTTCCTAATGATTTGATCTACAAAGGCAAAAGTGAGGATAATAGCACACACCTCACAGGATTGTTTTGAAGACAAAATTAATATACATGAGGCACTGAGAACAGAGCTTGGCATGCAGAAAGCTCAGCAAGCGCCAGTTATTACTATTTCATGAAATTGAACAGTTAAATTCTAAATAATACAGAACTGAAAATAAAAGTGATAGTAAATTTATAAAATTTTAAAGCATCTCTCATATAAACCCCAGCATAATGAGGAAGATTTTCATGTTAATATGTTTTATTACCAATGTTATGGAAACAAATGAAGATCAAACAAACAGCAAGTGGAAAGAGAATGTGTGCCTTCCTTGCACATGTGGCCCTTTGGCTGGAGGTAAAATTTGTTTAGAAAAGTTAAACAAGAGCAAGGGAATAGGACTGGTGAGTGGGAGCATAGGACACATTTGGAATCCCACACCGTAGTATTCTGGTGAAACTGGGTTTGGTGTCTAGGGGAGGTGCTGAGGGTCTTGAGGGAGAAGGACTGGACAGTTTCAGCAAACTCAGGCCCACCCCTGCCAATATGGGTCTGTGACAGAGGCTTTTCTTTTATTTGTCAGCAGGAAGGTATTTATTGCTCCTTCTTTGCCTGTGTATTTCCAACAAGAATGAAGGACTGAGGCAACTGAACCAGAATCTTTTACCAGTCATGTAGTATGCATAGCCTGCTCAGCTGCCGTACATGACAAACTTGATGTAGAGCAATTTAATGGGGCTGAAGCAAAAGCCAGCCTGGAAATATTTGGGAGGTACACTAGCAAATTTCCAGAAGATTATTTGGGTGAAATGGCCTTAGGAGGCTAATTATCTGATTGAAAGGCGTTAGGCTTTTTGCTGCTATGGAAGAAAAATTACCTCCCTAAATATAGCCTGAAAATATACTCAAAGCACAAAATGATGAAGTCAGAATTGTGACCAATAAGTCAGACTTTTCAGTGTGATGGTTAGATGGGGACAGGACAGAGCTTTTAAGCAGAGGTAAGTTAGTTACAGCACTTAGATGCTAGCATTCACTCTGAGTAAAGGTATACCAGGATTGGTTGTTCCTGCCACATCATTATACAATTCTTAGCTCCTTGAAAATGTTCCTAAGGGAAAAAGCCAACTTGAAATTTTCCTTCTTCTGCACTAAGCAAAGCATCAGCCAAATCCCAGCAGACACTTACTCAAGGCAGAACTTCTGAACAGGCATCTGAACAGAGCCAATGTGTTTCTGTTCCTGTCTCTTCTCTCCAGTAGGCTTTACCACTGGCTCCTCCTCTTTGCTTTCCCATAGATGGTTTTCTCTTTCTTTATCTTTCCTTTTCTTTTACTTGACTTTCTGTTTCAAAAGTCCTCTGATTAGCCTACAGCGAAGAAGAAACTAGGCTGGGGAAATGGTGGGCGTTCAGGAGAGTGTAAATAAGGGCAATTTTGTTCTTATTCTCAAGATCTCTCAGGTTGATTCCTAAGTAGAAACATCCCTTTACAGTACCTGCTGCATGGGCTGGAGCTTTTTGGCATGCTGAGTTTGGGGTCTTTCTCAGCCTCCTGGTTAGAAGTAAGGATCAATGCAAACCCTAAGTCTGCTCTTTTTGACCTGGGAGAAGTTATTTAAATTCTAGGATCCTTAATTTTTCCAACATGCAAAGTTGACATAAGATTTGGTTATTTGAAGATATTAAAGAGGGAACTTATGTACACCAGAAGAAAGGTGAGTAGCAACAGCAATAGTAATTCTGAAGTTATGGAGGTAGAGTGAGGGTCTATGGTTAGGAAAGGTAAATACTTATGAAGACGAGAGTCAGAAATATTGAGCTTATAAAATAGGTAAGGCTAAGAAGCCAGTTGGATGTGAGGAGCCAATGAAAAATCAATGGTAAGCATGATGTGGGGTTTCTGATTTTGGTCTCTGATGATGCTATTCACTGGAAATAGACATTCAGTGCAAATATAATCTACTTTCAGTCTTTAGTATTGAAGTCCCTATAGAATATTCAGGTAGAGATGCTCAGAAGGTAATTTGGAAACTAAGTAAAGAGAAGTCAACAAATTTCAACTGTATTTGCTGAGCTCAGAGTGTATATGCTTGGTAATATATGAGGCAATAAAAAGGCCTAGTTACCCTGTCATTTTTCTAGTGGGAGAAATATGTTAAAATCAACACTAACATCTTATCTAACTGTGCACGTTTTAGGAAGTACAATCACAGGATACTGTAAGGGTTTTGAACAGGATGTGTTAGATCGAAAGGTTTGGGAAGGGTGTTGTCAAATTTAAGTTGTGAGTGGTGGTGGATTAGTGTTTGGTGTCTATATTTTACTTCTAGTCTGCAAATTCCATGAAAATGGAAACTTTACACTTTCCTCTCAATCCAAAATGCTTGGGCTAGTGTTATGTATGTGGTAATCTCTCTTGCTACACTTGCTGAATAATAATGAAAGAACAAAAGAATAAGTGAATTGAGATTATCCATGAAGAATACACTGAAGACAACTGAAATCCGGCCTTTAAAGGACAGAGAGGAAGCTGGGCTTGGTGGCGCATGTCTTTAATTCCAGCACTCAGGAGGCAGAGGAAGGAACTCTTCGTGAGTTCAAGGCCAGTCTTGTCTACATAGTGAGTTTCAGGACAGCTGGGACTAAAGGGAGACCTGTCTCAAATTATCTGAAATTATAAAACAAAAAAACACAAAGAGTAGAGAAGAAAATTGTAAAACTTATTTTCTGGATTAAATAAATATTAAGCAGATCAATAAGAGGGAATGTTGCTGCAAGCAATAGAAAAATATGGTCCTGGTAGCTTAAATGATAGGATTTTTTTAATGATGTCATTTTGGAAACAGGATCTCCCTATGGAACCCAGGTTGTTCTGAAACTTGTGATCATCTCTCAGCTTCCTGAGAGCTAAGGTCATAGATTTGCACCACCACACTGGGAAGAAGTTTTCTATTTGTTATTTATTCCACCAAATAAAAAGTTTGGACACAGAGAGTTGTAGGGGCCTAGGTAGATTTCTGGACCCCAATTTTGCTATTCTGTTGACCTTTCCTGTGCCTTTAGACCATGTAGGTCAAGTCTAGTCATGTAAAATTTCAACAAAATTAGAAGAGGAAGAGGAAGAAGAGGAAGAAGAAGAAAAGAAGAAGAAGAAGGAGGAGGAGGAGGAGGAGGAGGAGGAAGAGGAGGAGGAGGAGGAGCAATGCTGAATATACCTTGCAAAAACACTAGGGTAGACTTATTTTACATCAAGTTAATTGATTAGAGATGTTTGACATTGCTACCAATCGCAGGAAGGCGATGAAAGTGAAGAGACTAGAGCACTTAGCCAATGGTATCTGCAACATTAAAAAAGAGTAATGCCTTCATAGTTGATGGTTTCTGAAGGGGGGAGACTTGTTTTTCCTTGTGGGGGCACTGATGGGTTGCCTAGCACCAGTAGTGAACACACACACACACACACTCACACACACACACACACACACACAGTGTGTGTGTGGGTGGATATGACCTGGACACATTGTATTCATGCATAAACTTAAAAAAAGAATGACTTCAGAATTGAGAGGGAGGAAAGTTTCAAACAGGCAAATTGGCAACCAAATCAAATGTCCCAGAGGTTGAGAAAGATGAGCTCTGAAAGGAGACTATGGATTTGACATTTCGAAGGGCAGAGACCTTGCCCATTATGTGCTTGGTTGTATTCTAGGCGCCTTCCTCAGCATCAGGGACAGAGCAGGCAATTAATCACTGACTAGGGAAATTAATCTGGCTGCAGTGTATTAGATGTATTGCGTGCATAAAGGTCTGTATTGATCATCCAGTATAAATTAAATTCTAATTTTCTCTAAGTAAATACTTTCTGGAAAGAGTGAGTATCTAGAGAGTTATCCTTCATATGTGCATCAGAGACCAGTTAAGAGGAAGAGACTGGAACTTATAAAACATTCCCCAATGCTCAGTGAAGACAAGGCTGGAACTTCCTATAAAAATTTATTTATCTCTATAGTTATAGTAGCTATTCTTAGTAGGTACAGGCAGCTTATAGTCACAAACAAGCTTTATATGTATCACTTACAGCTATTTATTTATATGTTCTAATAAGAAAATTTCAAAGAAATTTTCCCTTCAGACTTTACAAATCTCATTTAAAATTTCCCCCACTTCATTTGATCCTCACAACAATATGTGAGGGGATTAGCTTTCCTGCAGCCCCTCATTTTATCATTGAAAAACTCAATAGATTTTAAATAATTTACTCAACATAACACGTGTAATGAGAAATTGACTTAAAAACAATTTTTAAATTCCCAGTTCTTTATTTTTCAACAAATAAAGTTTGTATCTTAATACAGAGTTAAGTACTGTGTCATGGAGAAAAAGTCTCAAGACTAGTAGCTACTTCTTCCTTCTTTGGGGAGTGCATATTTTTACTGCAGTGGGTAAATTAATTGTAATATTTTACCTTTCTTTCTTTCTTTCTTTCTTTTTTTCTTTCTTTCTTTCTTTCTTTCTTTCTTTCTTTCTTTCTTTCTTTCTTTATTTATTTTTTGAGGTGAATGACACAATGGCACACACTTTGATGCCAGATGACAACCCATGGGAGTTGGAACATGGTTCTCTCCTTCCACATTCTGGGTTCCAAGGACTGAACCGGGTCCTTGGGTTTGACAGCAAGTGCTTTCACCTGGTGAACCAGCTCCCTGGTTTCTGGTAAATTGGATTTTGATATTCTCTTGTCTTTACAGACATTAACTTTCTTCTTCCATTGGGGAATCACAAAGTTTAGCTTCCTTTTGATTTATGGCATTCTCTGCACATGGCTGAGCATTGTCTAGGAATATTTTACTTGAGAATCAGAACAAACTTCCCAGAAGAGGTAAACTATACTTCACAGATGAAGTGTAAGGTCACTTGATCTGATTTAATGCCTGATTAGAATTTGAAAGCTCAGGATTTATTATTTATCTTCTTGGGAAGCATGTTTCCCTTTATGTTCTTTGGAGAGGGAGCATGTTTATGGGTTGTTCTCTCTCTCTCTCTCTCTCTCTCTCTCTCTCTCTCTCTCTCTCTCTGTATGTGGATGTGTGTGTGTGTGTGGGTGTGGGTGTGGGTGTGGGTGTGTAGACCAGAGGACAACTTTTGGGAATCAGTCTTCACCTTCCCCCATAGGTCCTGAGTACTGAACTCATATCATCAGGCTTGCATAGCAAAGGCTCTTACCACTTAGCCATTTTGTCATCCCTCTAACTTATATTTTGGAAATAGGGTCTTTCGTTAAACCAGGAACTCATTGATTTGGCCAGGCTGAATGGTCAATGAATTTCAGGTATCCACCCGTCTCCTTCCCTAACCCTGCCTGCTAGAGTTACAAGTGCAACCCACATGGGCATTGTGGGTATTGGGAAGATGGCCTGGGGTCCTCACGCTTGCTCAGCTGGCACTTTATCCACTGAGCCATCTCTCTAGCCACTCGTCTGTTTTTCTCTCCTTTTCTGTACTTGTGCCTCTCTTTCTTCCTCTTATTTTTAATGTGTGTGTGTGTGTGTGTGTGTGTGCGCGCGTGCGTGTGTGCGTGTGTGTGTGTGTTTGTGTGTGTGTGTGTGTGTGTGTGTGTGCATTTTAGACAGCGCCTTGTTTTATGTAGTCTAGGCTGGAATTGAACTCATGACCTTCTTTCTACAGTCTCCAACATGCTGGGACTACAGGCACCTGCCACACCTGGCTTGTATGTCTGTTTCAAGCTTGATTTTGACCTGACTTCCCTGCTTTTTTTGCAATCTTCTGCTCATTGAAACTGGCCACTAGTGTGGGTGTTCTGAGTCTTTTTTCAGGAAGTATTGAGACATTTTGGATTTTTCAACTCTCCTCATCTTCTCACTGCCAGTAGCATGGTAATACACATACCTCCTTAAGAAAAACAGCATAGTGGAAGTCTATATGGGGCCTATAATTATAGAGTTTTATTTTGTGAGGGGTAAAAAAAAAAGACAAAGAAGAGAAATAGCTCACTAGCCTATAAAAGATACTTACACTATAAGTTATTGCCTATTTGATTTGACAAAGTCTAAATTTGCAGGCCTTGAGGCTGGAAACAGTTCTGAGGTGCCAAGTAGATAAATGAGGACTGCTGATCCAGGTGAGCAATGGAGCTGAGGGACTCACTTGTCACTAGGCGACTTTGAAGATTATGACTCTGTGTGCTCTGAGAAGCCTTGCAGGCCGACACCCACAATAAATCAAAACTAATCATGTCCCGAGGAGAACCACAGCTATGTTTACTCCTTTGTGACTTGTGTTGACCCTCCCTAGTGGACCTTCCAGAAGTGCTAGACTTAAGAACTTGCTAATAGTTTATCTGAAACAGCTTGTGAATCCATTTATTAATGTCCTGAAGATTTATTTTGTAACTTTCTTTTAGGCTTTAGGGTTCAGGACCTTTATTCATTCAACAAAGCATTTTCAATATTGCCTGTATGTTAGATACTGGCCCCAAGTATGCAAAGATGAATCAGGCACTGTCTTTATAACGAAAGAATTTATAATCTGGAAAGCAGGTAAGACATACAAATCATGAAAGGAAAGGAGATATGATGTAGGAGTATTTATTACTGGTATTTTATATATGAATATATGTAGTGAAAGGCCAGATTAAGAAAAATAGAAGTAAAAATTACAGAATGGTCAATAGGAAGAAATTCTCAGTAGAGATATAATATGCTCACATTCTATATTGTGGATTGATTTTATTTGCAAAACTCTTTAATTTGTATAGTTGATACTCAGCTTAAATGACCTAGGTATAAAGAAGTGAAAGAATAGCAAATTCACTCAAAAGCAAGCACAATTCCTGAGGTTTACCAGTTGGCAAAATCCAGCAATTATAAACTGATTAACTTGTTTATTTCTAGCTCATGGTCCCCCATATTTGAGAATATCTGTACAACTTTTTTTTTTTTTCGGCAATAGAACTTGGGAATAATATACGTAGCTTGCAAATACTGACAATAAACCTTAAAATGTGTTAAAAGAAATATTCAAATGTGTTAATAATGAAAGCATGAAGTGCCTTAGGAGAATTTAATTCCCCAGGCTCTCCCAAAGATCCAGTGTAAGTCAAGAAGGGGCTTGACAAATATTTATATGCAGCATATGGACAGACGTTGGCAGCCTTTCCAGCTGCCAGGGTGATTGTCATCAGGTTCTTTTTGAAAGATAGACATTATAGAGCCTGAAAATGTCCCTAAGTGCTGGAAAGTAAGACGTAGGAGGAAAATGGGATTTTTCAATATCTGTTCTATCCAACGTTTTTTTTTTTTTAAATTGCTAAAATGAAAGTACATGGGGATAAGTATCTCAAAGACTGATTTAGCTATTATTTCCTGTGACTCTGTACCTCATGGGTTTTAAAGTAAAAATTATTTTTAATTTGCTAAAAACTTCCCACTCTCAATTCATTGTTAAACATGCACTATAAAGGATTAGAGACAGATTGTAAGTAGTGATTTCTTACAGACCCAACTGATAACAAGCATTCACAAGTTAATTTGTAATACTTTTTCAAAAGGTGAGTAGATTTTTTTCTGAGATAATATTTTGAAGAGAAATTTGAAGATCCACCAAAGTTTCTTTCTGTCCTACAAGTAAGAATGTACAATTCATCTCTAAAGTGTGAATTTAATGACATCTGAAAAAATTATAGATGCATAGAAATCTCACAAGATGGAAATAGTCTATTAATTCATTGAAAATACATCTTTATTTCTTCCTTCTTGCCTGATTAACTTCCATCTCTAACAGCTTTTATTTCTGCCTTCATGGGAGACCCACCCCAGGTGTGATGTCACACCTAGAAGTTGTTGGGGGAGACAAAGAGCACTAAGAACTAATGACTTTGCTTTTAAAGAGCATGTAATCCTACTTGGAAGAAAAAAAAAATCATGATTCTAAAAGGGTTTGAAACCTCATGCTCATGATTTATAATAGACTACCTTATTCAGAGGTAGGATTAGCATGTACAAGGCCCAAGATTCAACCCAGGCACCAGCAAAACGAAACAGAACAGAAAAAAATGAATCAAATGTCTGAAAATCTGCATCAAGCAGAGAGAGAGAGAGAGAGAGAGAGAGTTTTACCATTGTTTGAACTTGGAATTATTTTGTGGTAGCTTAATTCTGAGCTATCTCTTCACTTTTCCCTCCAGAATTAGGGAGTACACTGAAGTGAAAGCATATTTTGGCCTCTCCTTGGGTTTTTCCTTTTTCCTTTGCACCACTCATGAAATGGTTTGTGTGGAGACTGCAGAAAAGCAGGGGCAGGCTTTGTGCCAAGCCTGCCTCCTCCCCTCCTCCCAGCCTCCCCTCCTCCCAGCCTCCCCTCCTCCCAGCCTCCCCTCCACCCCATCGCCTTCCAACTCATCACATTCTTATATAATCCAAGAAAAATCTGCTTTTGGTTAGAATGCAGTTGAAGGCGAAGTAAACCTTTTTTTTCCCCCCTACATTAAAATGTTCCAAGTATGTACGAAAGTTCTGTAAAAGCAACAATCTAAATGGAGGCAGCTGGAAATCATTAAGGAAACTTGCAGTGGACAGTGATTAAAGCTGGGTGGAATTTTCACTCTTGCCCTTAATCTTTTTATGGTGCTTTAAGCAAGTTAGTGTTCCTTTTGAAATTTGAATTAGTCTTTTGACTATGAGAGTTGGAAAATTATTTTACTCCTTTACTTCCTAGAGACCACTCCACTGATTTCTGAGGCCGTTACAGCAAATGAATAAATGAACACATTTGGAACTAACTGGTGCTCGGCAGCAGTGTGCCTCGTATTTCATGATTATTCTTGCATCTTCCTGGTCTGGGTCTGATTTGAAATGATAACCACTGAGTAACATTAAGAACACTTTGTGGCTACTTTTCTAGTCCAATATAATAACAGAAGCCTACTTTTAAGAGCCCAATTTCCCCTCCTGCTTTTCTTCTTTAATGGTTTGCACCACTTTTCATGACAAGAAAGTGTTGCAAATGCATCCCTGCAACTTCCAACTTTGTATGGCTTCAGCCTCAAGGGATACTGGGACTTTAGTCACAAAGCCTGATAGGTAGAGAGATTTGAACAAACAAATCCAGTAGGCTGGGACTCCTCCCTGTGGGTGTGACTATCCCAAGAATGAGGTGGGCAGGCACTTCTAAAGAGGCCATAGCTTGTCAGTGTGACAGGAAAAGCAGCCCAGGTGGTGGGTTAGAATGCATTAGATAGGTGCTGTGCATTCAGTCTTGGAGATCAGCTTATTGGGAGGAGAGGGTACCCAGTTAACCACAGGGCATGTGAGTCAGGCAGTTCAGGTTTCTCTGGGGTTGTATTTCCAAACTTGTCAGTTATTATGGGACATAAGGAGAAATCATGGTGGGCAGGGGAACGTGGAACCAGTCATCACCAAGTTCTGAGCTCGGGGCAGCAAAACCAAGTTTCACTATTGTTTGCTTTCCCAAGGCAGTTAAGGAGAAACTGGGCTTCCAGAGATCTAGTAGGGGCTGGAGGCACTGGGCCGGAACTTTTTTCAGCGTGTTTTAGCTTTTCTGCACCACATCTTGACAGCAGCAAACAACGACCTGCAGCCCTTTCTCACACTTCCTCACAGTATCTATTATGAAGACAGGCCTACGGAATTCTGGACTTTGTATGTTGGAAAATACCCTTGTTTTAACAAGCAAGTTTCCTACCGTGAATCACAAGGTCACTTCGCACTCCGGCGCTGCCTTCCCACTCACTCAGTGGGACAAACTCTTCTCTGCCCCTGGATGAATTCCTGGGTTGTCAGGGAGGCTCTTGGTTGCCCTCAGATAATGAGAAATCTTTGAGTTTTTTTTACTGGAGAGTGGACGGGAAGGGGAGGATGGTGGGGTGGCGATGAGGGGAGAGTATTTTAGCCAGTAAAGGGTCTTCTTCCATAGGATAGCCTTAACGCTAGTGGAAGTTGAGGCTTCCAGGCATTGCCTGTGAAGGTTTGCAGGAGTTGGTGGTCTGTAGGAGGTGGCCTGAAAGAAGGAAGACAAGCTTGCAGACCTTGCCTCCAGCTCCTTTTTCCTGCTTCTTGTCACTTTTTCCTTAGCTTGTTTTCTCTGCAGCTTTTAGGGCACCATGAGAGGGAGGGTGGAAGGAGAGGAGAGAGAGAAGGGAGAGGAAGGGGGTAGGGGGAAAGAGGGGAAGGAGAGGGAAGAGGGAGAAGAAAGAGAGGAAGCAGGGAGAGGAGGGGGAGGAGAGGAAGGTGGGAGAGGAGGGGAAGGAGAGAGAGAGAGAGAGAGAGAGAGAGAGAGAGAGAGAGAGAGAGACAGGAGGGAGGATTCAAAGAAAAAGTAGTTATACACCCTTATTGGAATTAGCTGATAGCTATTGTAGTGGAAATGGTAAAATACGCTTGGTTATTAAAACACCTTGCTGAATTATGGTAATGGAGATAGATGGCTGAAGGGCAGGCTGGAACCATTCCAACTCTGGCCCCTGTGGTTATCCAGGATAGGAGCCTTTTCTGCAAACTCTACCGAGGACAGCAGCCAGCAGCCTTTGTTTCCCCAGAAATTCACATTCTTAAAGCCTTTGTGATCCCTATGTCCTCTGTAAACCAGGATGTTGCATTCCTAAAGCTTGCATTTGTCACAGTGGTATAGAAGACCCCAAAGACTTAGTCAAGCTGAAGAGTCTATTATGGAATGATCTTTGGGGTTCAGCCCACACTGGTGGGCTAGCCACTAGTGTGAAATAAACTCCCTCTCCACACCTAACTCTGGCTTTGATCTCTTGATTTTCCACAACACTATCTCTCTGGGCTTGCTGTGATTTTAAAACTCGCTTTCTTCTGGCAAACTCTACTGCTTTGTTTGAAAGCTCCCCAACCCCCAATCTGAAATCACTGATCCTCCCTGTCGGCTGTCGTAGGTCACTTACATGAGAATCTCCCTGTATTTGGTGGAACACTCCTCGGTTGAGGCTCTTATGTGCCCTTAGTAGTTGATTTTGGTAGCATTTAGGAATCTTTGGGGCTGGGTCTTTTTTATTCTTAATCACTGCCTAGGTCTTTTGCACCTTTCCTATATCGACCTTCCTTTTCTTCCATCAGGTCCAAGCTGCAAGTCGGCTAGAGACTACCATGTTTCATTTTCTCCTGAGCTCTCCCTAAGCTCCCCTGGTGTCATAGACGCTTCTTTCCCTGGGCTTGAGATAAAAGAAAACACTCCCAAGCTTTGTCCTCACCAGAGAGTGTGGGACCCAGTTCTTGTCAACATCTCTCTCAAAAAGTCCACCTTTAAAATCCCAAATCCCCATTCAGCCTCCAATTTAAAAAAAAAATTTTTTTTATTAATTTTTTTATTTTTTATTTCTGTATGTGTACGAATGTACTGTCTGCATGCAAGTCTGTGCACCCGTGTCGTGCAATGCCGCGGAGTTCAGAAGTGGGTGTCGGATTCCCCTGGAGCTGGAGTTCTCCTGGAATTGGAGTTTCAGACGGTTCTCGGCCGCCATGTGGGTGCTGGGGATCGAACCCGGGTCCTCTGTAAGAGCAGTCGGCACTCTTAACCGCTAGGCCATCTCTCAAGCCCTGTTTTTTTTTTTTTTTTTTTTTTTTTTTTTTTTTTTTTTTTTTTGAAAAAAAAAAAACAAAGCAAACAATCAAGTACCTTTATAGCCTTTTAAATTGCTATTAAAACTTAACATATGGGCTAAGAAAGAAATGTTCAGCAGCCATTTTCTTGAGCCCTCTTCAAAAACCTAAAGAGAAAGAGGATTTTTAGAAACAAGATTCTTGACTTACGACATTAAAGGCTTCGTTGTTTTCTTTGAGGTAAAATCTCAGAAAAGAATGAGAACTTTTCTTTTTCCTTCGCAGCACTTATATCTGTTGCTCGAGGGGGTTTTTGTAAAACATATAGCTGCTCTTAGTTTCCATAGAGGTCAAAGTGTTAGAGTGGGTGTGTTAGGTAGTTGGGGTGGGAGGGTAAAGTATACTGATATAATATTATATATATGTATATTTAAAGTATACTTTTGTTATAGGCTAACAAAACAAGCAACTAATTTTGCAGCAGACTAACCTCTATAGTTGAGTAGACAACATTAGATTGATAAAGAGATTTATAGAAAAAAAAAACACACAAGGCAGATCTACTAAATTGGCCTGGAAGAATTGTATCTCAAGGTTAAAAACTTCTGGCTACATTTTAAAGGAGGGAAGATCAATTAGAACATTCATTAGATTCCTATTTACACTTTAATCGTCAACTCTGCTCATTTGTTGGAAGCCTTTTTTAGTCATTAGTGTCTGTCAGTGAGAAATTATGTCTTAATTTCACTTACATCATTTATTCATCCTTTATTCAATCAACAAACATTAATAATGTGCCAAGCACTTGCCAGCTTTAAAAATTACTGATGAGGAAAGACAAGATTTACTCTCAAGGACATATTCACCCAAATTTTCCCCCATGGAATCAAGATAGTAATAAGGGCATTCTGTGTTTTCTGAATTACAAAAATAATTGCCCGGAAGATAAGAAACACACAAAAGGGAACTTGGCTAAATGTATTGCTTATTGTTCTTTTCTGCCTGTGGTGAATTAGCCCTGTTTGCTCCAGATTTAACACATCCATATCTGCCTTGTTTTGACTGCCATTGGCCCTGTTTCTCTTGTGGATCAGATAGTTCTTGAGAAAGGTGCTATGCATTTCTATTTGGGCTCTGTAGGACCCTGCATATGCCCCAATTTCTGTCTAGGAAAAGAAGGCAAACACCTCACCACTGAAATGAAAAGAATGGAGCAAGTTGCATTTCCAGATTCTGGTTAAAAGGGTTCCTGAGCACAGCTCTTGGGGCATGGGGGTGTCTCTTACAGATATAAATGGCAGAAAGAGGTAAGGTGAGTTTTTCCTGTATCACACCTACTCATCTGTATATTATAGCTGCCTTTGGAATGGGTTTTACCTTAAGGTCCTCAATACATCTTTCTTCTTTCTTCTTGTTTTTTTTTTTTTTTTTTTTTTTTGATGCTTTGGATAAGATTCAGGCCAGAAGTTAGCCCATGCCCTAGAATCTGGTTTGTGCAAACTCATGCATTTTGAAACAAGTCAAGTGCATTGGTGTATTGATGCTAATAATTCAGTTTGACCTGATGCATTCTCATTGCTTCCTTGAACCCTGAATGATAGAAAACCTGTGAAAAACTCATGAACTGCATTTCCCTACTTGATGCATACAAGAGAGGTAGAGAGATGTGGTAGTCCCTGGGTCAGTCCAGGAGACCATATTTACTCTGTAAGGAAAGTATGCCACTTAATATATTTGAATATTATTTTCTTTTCAGCAAATATTTGTTTCAGGGCTGGTGAGATAACTCAGCAGCTAAAGGTGCTTGCTATTAAACCTGAAGACCTGAGTTCAATCTTTGGAATCCATATAAAAGGTAAGAGAAAATGAACTGCACAAAGTTGTCCTCTGACCTCCATGTGGGTACTGTGACATCTGTGTCCCCATCTGCATCATGCACACACTTATAAAAATAAGAAAAATTAAAAAAATACATTTGTTTTGTTTTATTTGGAAAAAATCTGGAAATACTTTAAACATGGAAAAATACAGTGACAAAAAAGAAAAATACAGTGGCTACAATAAGATGTCCCTGTTCCTCACTAAAATCTTACAGTTGTTACAAAAGTTCTAGAAAGAATTGAAATCCACTTTACCCTATTTTTCTCCAAATTATGCTGCACTGAAACAGGTGCATATATCTGAAAGTGATACCAATGTAAATTGTGCCAAATTCTCAGCTGATCTTCCAGAGCATATAAAAGACATTCTTAGATCTGAATCCTCAGAAAATCAGGTATGAAGATAGAATTAGATATCTAAGAGATTTGGCTTGGAAAGTGCCAAAAACAGATATAGGGGGAGTCTACAGAAGTTGTTGTGAGTTTAACATCTATGGAAGAATAGAGGAGAAGGTGAGTTGATGGAAGAGCCTTAAATCCCAGCACAGATCTGAGAAAATATCCAACAGTCTAATGGAGATTAATCAGCTAAAGACTATTGGCTAAGTAAAATTTCAAGTAGGAATGGGTCACTCTTAGCCGAGACAATGTTTGGGCATTGAAGGGGGGCAATCGGAGAGAAACAAACCTCAGGGGACACAGCTGGGGGCCATCATAAACTAGGTACTGAAAAGATTATCTTTAGGAGACACCTCTGTAACCAGTGTGGAGAGCAGTTACCTCAGTTCCTGGGGGGCTGATAGAGGCTAGAGAAATCAGATATCTGACCTGTTGTGAGTCCCAGAACCCCTTAGAACTGTGGAGGTATCCTTGAGAACTTACTGTTCCTGATAGAATGAACTAACTCCCTTATTTGTCCTAGGCTTTTCCATTTGATTTTATTTTTGAAATATGCTGTGTATTGAACAATAGCTTCAGTGTATTTTGTTTTTATCATATATTTCTACTTGGTTTAAGAGGAATGAGTTTCTATTTCTTTCACTCTCTGTGTTATCAGAATCATAAAGAATTCATTTTCTACATCTGTAAGATGAATGGATAGAATCAATGATCTTTCTCCCTTATCAGTTTAATTCTAATTAAAAAAGATACAAAGCAACCAGGCAAGACAATAATGTTCTGTGGAGTGATGTATTCAGAGATAACCTAAGAAAGAAACTGAAATGAGCCGGGCGTGGTGGCGCACGCCTTTAATCCTAGTACTCGGGAGGCAGAGGCAGGCGGATCTTTGTGAGTTCAAGGCCAGCCTGGTCTACAGAGTGAGTTCCAGGACAGCTTAGGCTACAACGAGACCCTGTTTCGAAAAGACCAAAAAAAAAAAAAAAAAGAGAAGAACGAAATAAAAACAACATGGGCTGGGGAAAAAAAAGATGGAAACTATATAAATTAATATGCCAACTGCATTCCATAAAGTACAGTTGCTGTTTAAGTCCTGCTCTTTAGTGACCTCCCTGAGGATGAGGTTCTTAGTTAATTCTTCTCAGTGTATTTGCCTCCCTAATACAATACTTATGCATAAGAATGAAAAGGCAGGGCTGAGAGAGATGGCCTAACGGTTAGGAGCGTTGACTGCTCTTGCAGAGGACCCGGTTCGATCCCCAGCACCACATGGCGGCTGAGAACCGTCTGAAACTCCAATTCCAGAGAACTTCCAGTTCCAGGGGAATCCGACACCCTCCTGACCCCGCGGCATTGCACGACACGGTGCACAAACTACTGTGCAGCCAACAGTACATCATACACATACAGAAATAAATAAATAAAATTTAAAAAAAAGAATGAAAGGCAAGTGTGCTTTAAATGGGATGCACTAGAAAAGTAAAAGTCAATATTATTGTTTATTAGAGAGCTTAGTTCAGTAATTAGAGATGTAAGTTTTTTTTAAAATACATTTCTTTTCTTTATTTTTATTATTTTTAGGTGAATGAGTATTTGCCTGCAATAATGTAAGCATACCTATGTCATGCAATGCCCATAGAATTAAGAAGAGGTGCTCGGAAACTGAAATTAAGAATGGCCATAGCTGTCAGGTTGTTGCTGAAAACCCAACCCAGGTCCTCTGCAAAGCCACCAAGAGATGTAAGTTGTAATTTAAAAAAAAAAATTTTATGTGTATATCTACACCTGCACAGTGTAAGCACACCTGTGTCGATAGAGAGTGCCTGCAGAGGTCAGAAAGGGGGTCAACGCCCCTGGAACTACAGTTAAAGAACATTGTTAGTTCCCTCGTGGATGCTGGATGATTCAAACACCGGTCCTTCCGCAAGAACAGCCAGTGCTCTTAACCCAGGACCATCTCTATCTTTCCAGCCGTTAAATTGTATTTTTTACTGGTCCATATATGAAGAGTAGAATTTATCTTATATCCAATTTTACGTATACCCACATATTGGGTACACAATTAAGGGTTGGAAAGATAAGCTTGGACCAAGAATTTGGGGTGATTAAATCTTAACTTCATTTGAACAAGTTAGTGGAATCTGATTCTTCTGACAACTCAGGTTTGGTCTTTCCACTTAGCTTAGTCACATTGTTTCTGACAACAGTCAATACCATTGTGGGAACAGACACAAAATGGTTCCAAATTGTCTACATCTTCTTTCATAATTTGTAAAACCCATCATTGCCCTTCAGAGGCCACAGAGGTCTATTCTGACTGTCTTCAAGTCTCAAGTTGTCTCTCATTTAAGAAGACTGTTTGTAAAACCACTTTCTGGGGCTGGAGAATGGCCTAGCGGGTTAAGACAAACTCTTGCAGAGGACGGGTTCGATCCCCAGCACCCACATGGCGGCTGAGAACCATCTGTAATTCCCAATTCCAGGAGAACCCAGTTCCGATGGGGAATCCATAGATCCTCTTCTGACCTCCGCGGCATTGCATGACACAGGTGCACAAACCACAATCAGACAATACATCATACACAAAACAAATAAAAAAAAAATTAAAATTAAAACTTCGCTTCTTTGTTTTGTCAAATCGGTCTTTTCCATCAGTGAAACCTACTGAATGTGGGGCTGGAGAGATAGCTAGGGCGTTAAGAGCACCGACGCTCTGCAGAACCTGGTTCGATCCCCAGCACCCACCATGGCGCTAAGAACCGTCTGTAACTCCAATCTCCAGAGAAACCCAGTCCAGGGGAATCCGAGACCCTCTTCTGACCTCCGCGCATTGCACTACACAGGTGCACAAACCGCCATGCAGACAGTACATTCATACACAAACAAAAAAAATAAATAAATATAATTTAAAAAAAATTAAAAAAAAATTTAAAAAAAAAAAAAAAAGAGCAGTTCTTAGTGAGCCTGTTTCCTGCTCAGTCTTTGTAGCACTGGTGCTAATGGTGGTGCATGTCTGGTGGTTAGAACTTAAGTAAGAGAAGGACTCACCCACAGTTGCTTTTACATGAACTCCAGTCTGCTGATTTAGGGTTCCAGTGTATCTTATTCCTCCCTAGCATTTATGAATTCAACTTCCATTTCCAGATTTGCAAAGGCCACTTGAGGGTTTAAGTAATGCCTTTAATTATAACTTAAAGTATAGGCAATTGCATTTCACGAAGCTAACAATTACCCAAAGTATATTATTAGAGAGTGAGTTATTGAAGTCTGCACAGTTTGTGAAACACCCATCAAAATAACTGGAGGAGAAAAGAGATAAACTACATTGGAACAATGAAGCTTGTAAACAACTTTGATTATGCCTGGAGTTTATAGGGTAATGAGTCTTAATTCTTGGGCATCAGTGTTCTCTGAAAAACTTCTTATAGTCTCTCTTGCCTGCCGATATTCAGAAATAGAGCTATTGGCAATTTTTCCTCAACTTTAAAAAATAAACATGGTGTGCTAATATGGAAGTTTACTGTGCTTTTGCAGACTTTAGTTAATGTAATTCTTAAAATTTCCCTGGGACATAGGTAATAATGCTCCCTTGAGATGGATGCTAGAAGGAGATCAGCAATTTGCCTGGAATCACATACTTTAGAAGTAGCGACTCTGAATTGCAACCCAGCTCTCTGCTGGAGACTCTAAAGTCAAAAGCCCATTATATGATCAAGTGATTAGAATGGTAGAACAATTTTTCAGCACCAGTGCATTTCTCAGGTGATTTAAAAATTTTGAGTAAGTAAAAACTTATAAGAATGACACTAGAAAATAAATATACTTAAGAGTTGATGCCAATATGTTTTCTGTCTTCTTCCCCCCCCCCCTTTTTTTTAAGCATTCTGGCTATTTTTCTCCTAGGCATGTTTATACATTCTTATACTTTAAGGACGGTGACCAGTTCAGAATAAGGAGAGATGTATTTGTAGGCAGATAAGGTCTGAATTCTTTTAGTTGCATAACCTCTGGCAAGGCCTTTGTCTTATTTGTAAAATGGAAAAAAGCAACCCAATAGGATTTTTAGGAATAAATGAAGGAGGAGACAGTATTTGACAAGTGCCTGCCACTCTAGGCACTGAATAAATGATGGTTATTATATTTATAGTAGCACCAAGTAGGCCATTATTTCAGATTGAACATTTCACCCCTTTTAAAAGGCAGAGTTAAAAAAAATTGTGGTAGGTTTGTGATACCCTAAATGAGTTAAATTGAGTACATTTCCCCAGATTTTCAATGCAGTGGTTTTCTATCTATATATTTTTACTCAAAGTTCTTGCATATGAGCTGGATCTGGAAAGCCTCTTTGATAGTTTGTTCTGTATTTCAGTGGAACCTCTGAGCCCATGATTGATCTTATCATTCGAACCTAATACACAGTACACTTTGGGTGAAAGTGACAGCATGTTCCCAAATCAAATGATGTCTACAGGTCAACGTTGTTTTTACTAAAATTTGGATTACCTAAGATGCTAGTCTCTTTTGGTTATCAGAATCCCCCCCCCCGCCCCCCCCCACACACAAAGAAGTAGCATGAACAAGGTGCTGGCATAACTTAATAATGATCTTTGCTTTCTCCACAATGCAGATTTGCACTGAGTGCCCTAGAGGTGGTAGGTCTTAGCTTATTTTTAATAAAAAAGTGTCTGTATCTGTGTGTGTTTCTGTGCATGTGAGTGCAGGTACCTATAGAGGCAAGAAGAAGGTTCCTGAAGCCTAGGAGCTGGAGTTATATGCAGCGTGAGCTACATGACCTGGGTGCCAGGGCTGGAAATTAAATCCCCTGCAAGAGCAGTATGGTCTCTTAACTCCTGAGCTACCTCAAGCCCCTGAAGGTTGCAGTTCTAATGTGCCTTCTTCTCTAAGTCAGCTGCAGGTTTGTGGGTGTGTGTGAAGAAGGGAGGCAGTAGGATCCCAGGCCTCATTATCTTCCTCTCTGTCTTCCCCCCACTCCCCTACCCTTTCCTCTGCTACTTATTTGTACCTCTTTCTCCATTGGATGATACTTAAAGTAGAAGTTTGAAACCATCTTAGCATGCTAGCCAACCAGGCAGTGTTTGAGAGGCAAAAACAAGCAGGTGCTTTTCCCTCCTATAGAACTCTTTAAAAATGCAAACGTTATATGCCAGAAATGATATCTCTTACAATGGCACTTTAACAGCTACCATTAGCTGAGTTCATTGAGCACTTACTAAGTGCCAGACACATATATGTACTTTGCACAACTTCAATATTATTATTGTGTGTACATGGGGGGACATGCACATGTCATAGCACCTGTGTCGAAGTCAGAGGACTATTCTGTGGGGTTGACTCTATCCTTCCATCTTTAATGTCTTCTAGGAGTCAGACTCAGGTTGCCAGACTTGAGCAGCTGAACTGAGCTATCTAGTTGACTCATCATTTATAGTTTATTATAATCTTACTGTGGACTGGTCTGTTACCCCTTCCCTAAATTCAGGCTGAAGTCTTAACTCGAAGCAGGGCTGAATTTGGAGATGGGGTGATGATGGAAATGATGAAGAGGAAAGGAAGTCATTTGAGGATATAAGGGTGGAGTTCTGGGTTGGTGTTCTTATAAGGACAGAAAGGCTGGAGTGCTGCTCAAGGTATAGTGTTTACTTAGCCTGAAGTTGTGAGCTTGATCCTAGCATGGAGTAGGGGCACAGAAGGCACTCTCCACCAAGTGAGGTCGCAGCAGGAAGGTGACTGTCTGCATGGCAGAAAGTGAGCCTTTATAATAGAACAATCCTGCGACTCCTTGATCGGAGACTTCACATCAAAACTTGTAGAACTGAGAAGCGTTTCTGTTGTTTAAGCCAAGTAGAATGTATGGCACTTTGTAATAGCAGCCTGAGCTGACCAATGTGAGCCTCATTAGATCCTATTCCTTTTAGATGAGGAAACTGAGGAGTGGAGCACTGCGTTCAAGAATTCTGTGGTCCAGCCAGTTTTAGCCTTTTGGTCTTTTCTGGATCAGGGTGAGAGTTCAGGGGCAGCTGTGAAATGTATTTCTCAATCACACACTTGTTTCTGTTACCTCTTATCTTCTAGTTTTTAAAAATAATCTCTTTTTTAGTTCTTAGCCATCTTGGTTCTCTGCTGTTCGTTGAGGCCCTCCAGCCTACCTCTGTGCAAATGCCCCCCCCGTCACCTGACACTGTGTTCTCTCTTCTCTCTTCAAAAGATTTTCAAAGAATGGTCTCCTCTCTCATACTCAGACATTCTTTTTCTTACAGAGGGCATATTTCCCTGTCCCTATTGCAGCTCAGTTCCTCAGCATTTCCAGATGAATGTCTTCTGAAAGATGTTTTCTTTCCCAACTCTGCTAAAGTTCTTTGTGATCTAAAGGCCCAGAACAATGAAAAAAGCTACCAGAGGAAGTGATATTATTCTAAGTCAAGATTTAGTGAGTCAACCTGCATACAAGCCAGTTCTGAAAGAATTTAAGGATGATTGATTTTGTGGGATTTTTTTAATAATATCTAGCCTGTTTGCTGCTATTTTAATTACAGAACAGTTCGTTCAAAGTTTGAATTCTCCAATTGTGGTGGTGCAAGCGTCCCCATAGCTTATTAGATTGCCAACATCAGGATGCATGGAAATGAACAATAGATACATTTTCAATCTTGAACACCCAGAGCCTCCATTGTTTATATTACTCATCTCTCTCATGTAAAAGAGAAAAAATAAAGTTATTCTTCAAAGATGTTCCCTTTTACCAAATTTCTGAGTCATCCTGCTCTTCGATTCCCTTGCCTCTACCTATAATAAATCATCAAGACCTAGAGCTATAACTTTTTAAATACTGCATCTCCAGTGCCTGGTGTGATTTCAGGCCCCCTTATTGCTAATGTGCTAGTTGCCTATTGCTTCTAGTCCTTCCATAATGTTTCCTGGAACAGAGGATAACAGATGTATACAACAGGGCACATGTGCTATTTCAGGCACCACTTTTCAATCTATTATTCACATCGTAGCCTGTTTAACTGCCCTCTAGCCCCATCCTATGCTTGGGAACTGTGAACAGTTGAGCCATTGTGCATGCCTTAACTGTGTGACAAATCCTCTGCCACATACTAGGGATGCGCCAGTGATCAAAATAGGAGCTTGTCTTCCTGGTATGCACAATCTATAGGAAATATAGTCCACAAGTGGCTGGTGCATTAAGCAGTATAATGTGGAGGTTATGATGGCTGTAGAAAGAAAGAAATAATATTTAACCGAGAGAAGATGTCTCTGAACAGGGACTCTGTGTTCATATTTAAAAAAATTATTGCTCTCTCTCTTCCCCCCACCTGTGTGTGTGTGTGTGTGTGTGTGTGTGTGTTGGCATGTATATGTGTGTGTTGGCATGTGCATGATGGAACTAGAGTTCCCAGTAGCTATGTGCTGCCCTGCAGAGCAGTGGATGTTCCTCAGGACTGAGCTATCTCTCCATCCATCTCTCCAGCTCCATGTCCCTTCCTGTTCATCTTATAGTGAAGGATCCTGTTCATTTTATAAAGAAGAAAGCTGATGCTGTCCTTGGGGCTTAGGGATAGCAGGGATAGTGCTTTTTTTGTTTGTTTGTTTTGTCTGTTTGAGACAGGGTTTTCTTATAGCCCCAACTGGCCTGGAACTCACTTTGTAGACCAAGCTGGCCTTGAATTCACAGAGATAAGCTTGCCTCAGCTGGGATTAAAGGTGTGTGCCATAACACTCAGCAGAGCTGGTACTTTTTTATCCCTGAGGGAGTGCAACATGGACTTACTGGCTTAACAGTCTTGTACACATCGGGTGAGTGAAGGATAAGGTAGTGATAACGTTGAGAAAAATGTTGAAACAATTCAAGCAAAGACAAGAACAAAGTCGCCCAAATCTGTGGCACACAGCAGTGGGTATGTGCTGTCATGTGTGTCATCTCAACAAAGAATGGCCAATGAGACTTTACAAAATCCAAAATCCAGATCTCCCCACCCCACTCTTCCCTTCTCCTTCTGTTCCTCTCCCTCCTCCCTCTGCTCTCCTCTTTCCCTCCTCCTTCCCTACCCCAACCTCCTCCTCCCTCTGCTTTTTCTCAGAATATATTTAAAGGTTTTCATCTTTACAGTGCCTTCTTAAATGGTCCTTTCCAGGGATGACTGCTGCCAACACTGACTTTTTTTTTTAGATAAATGTGTTTGACACAAAGAAGAAGGAATCAGTATAGTTTCATTTATATACATTGCGGGTAGATTGCAGAATCAGAGCGGGGGGTGTTTTTCATATTGATCCCACCTGCCTCAAGCACACAGTTGGAAGAAAGTTCCGGATACAAGGACTGGCTGGCTGGCTGGTGGGCTGTCAGGTCTGGCCTGGCTACAGTTGCAGAGCCCTGTTAATCTGCCACAGACTGGACTGGGGGTGAATAATAGCCTTAAGGATTTCATTAGTTTAGAGATTATAGAAACTTTTTCCACTTTCTGTCCACTTTGTACTAAAAGATTGATCCTTTTAAATGCAGAAGAATATGGTTATGGGCCAAAAAAAATATATTCAGTACAGCAACAGTTTGGGAGCCATTTTAATTAAAGATTGTATTAGTCACTTTTCTGTTGTTGTGATAAAACCAGCAGGACCAAGGGAAATTATAAAAGGAAGAATTTGGGGCTGGAGAGATGGCTCAGTGGTTAAGAGTACTGACTGCTCTTGCAGAGGACCCAGGTTCAATCCCCAGCACCCACATGGCGGCTAAGAACCATCTTTAACCCCAGTTCCAGGGAAATCTGACTCCCTCTTCTGACTTCCGCAGCATTGCACAACATGGGTGCACCTACTTACATGCAGACAGTACACTCATACACACAAAATAATAAATAAAAATTAAACAAAAGTTATTTAAAGAAACAGAAGAATTTGTTTGAGCTTAGAATTGATGGTTCCAGGGAATTAAGAGTCCTTTGTGGTGGGGAGGCATGGTGGCAGGGGCTGGAGCCGAAAGCCGAGGTTCACATTTTCCAATGAGCACAGGAAGCAGAGTGAGAGAGCAACTGGAGACTGGCAAGGCTTGTTGAACTCTCTAAGCCTGCCCCCAATGACATACTTCCTCCAGCATCGACACACTTTCTAAGATCTCCCAAAACAGTGCCACCAACTGGGGACAAAATGTCTGAATACTTGAAGCCTATAGGGGACATTCTCATTCAAACCACCACATTCCACACACTCCCTGGCCCCCATAAGCTCATGAACATATAAAATGCAAAATGTATTTGGTCCAACCCTAAAGGTCCCCATAGTCTTTACCAATCTCAGTTCTATTCAAACATCTACAGTCTCAAAGTCTCTTCTGAGGCCCAGGCCAATCTCTTTACTGTAAGCTCTTGTAAAATCAAAAGAAAAATCACATACTCCCAACATACAGTGGGACTGAATACACATTCCCATTCCAAAAGGGAGGAATAGAGGCATAGTGAGGAAATATTGGACCAAAACAAGACCAAAAACCAGCAGGGCAAACACCAAGTCCAGTAGCTCCATGTGCGACTTCTGGGACTTGACTTCCAAAGGGCTGAGATGGCTCAGCTCTTCCAGCTTTGCTTGCAACATACGTCTCTTCCTTAGGCTGGTACCACTCCCTGTATGCAGCTCTCCTTGGCAAATATCTCACAGCTCTGGCATCTCGAATGTCTTCTTGAGGTCTCCTCTGTGATTCCCCTCTGGGGGCCTGCCACAGACTCCAGATGGCATCTCTATCTGCCACTGATACCTCAAGAACCCTTGGGTCTGCTGAATCATATGGCCCAAGGGGCAGAGCAGCCTGCATTGCATCCTGGACCTATTGAAGAACCTTTTCCTGTTCCAAGCCCCACTCAAAGTTTGCTGCCTTTTGAGTCACTTGATATATGGACCTTAATAACACACCCAGATGAGGAATGTGCTACCTCCAGAATCCAAAAAGGCTCACTAAGCACTGTGCTTTTCTTGGTGGAGGGAGAGGCCAGGTGCAAAAACTTATTCTTTACCTTACAAGGATCATCTCTGCATGCTCCACACCACTGAACTATTAGAAACTTCACTGAGGTAGAAGGCCCTTGACTTTTAGTTGGATTTATTTCTCATCCTCTCATGCACATATGCTTTACCAACAAGTCCAGACTAGCTGCTACCTCCTGTTCACTGGATCCAATAAGCATAACATCATCAATATAGTGGACCAGTGTGATATTTTGTAGAAGAGTCAGGTGATCGAGATCCCTTCTAACTAAGTTATGGCACAAAGCTGGACAGTTAACATACCATTGAGGTAGGACAGTAAGACTGGCAAGGCTTGTTGAACTCTCTAAGCCCGCCCCCCAGTGACATCCTTCCTCTAGCACGGATACCTTCTAAGACCTCTCAAAAAAGTGCCACCAACTGGGGACAAAATGTCTGAATACTTGAAGCCTATGGAGGACATTCTCATTCAAACCACCACAGAGATTTATGTATGTTTGGGGTGATGGGAGAAACTGCAGGAAAGGTATTTCTTTTCCTTAGTCTGCCTTCAAAGCAAGTCGATACTTGAAGCTTATATATCCCTAGAGGTTACAATCTTAAATGTCCTCATTTTCTTTAAGATGTGCATTGCTTTGCTAGCTGCCTTAGTCATATATGGTGTAAACTTTCCCCCAAGTCTAGAGGTTTAAAATACCATTTGGGTTCAATCTGGGTGTGGCTTAAATGGGTTTTCTGTTCAGAGCCTCTCATCAAACAGTTTCCTATCCTTCCAAGGACCCACTGCCAAGCTTCCTCACTTGATTGTCAGTGCCTTCCTGATAGAGCTCTCAGGAGGTCCTGGTTCCTTGCCATGTGCACTTCTCAATAACGCTGTTGACAACATGTCTATCTGCTTCCTCTAGATTAGGAGCTCCACAAAAGACAGAGATGACAAGCAACATGGAAACCCGATTCTTCTGTTCCCTAATTTAGGGAGTGAGAGTTTATCCTTTTCTCCTGTTCTGTTCCTTAAGATCCAGTCACCAAGCTCAGCCTGTAGTGAAGGGGAAGGATGGCACAGGACATAGACTTTAATTTCAGGAGGTGAAGTCACAGGACATGTTGTAGAATCTCTTCCCATTCCAATTTATTGATTCCTAACAAATATTTGTTAAAAGTATGTGAGGAGAGCCTCTCTCTAGACTGGGACTTCAGAAGAGCCCCCAATGCAAAGAAGTATAGAATGTGTTTTATTCTTCAATATTTGATTTGAGGTTTAGGAAGAAATGTTTATAGTCAATACCCCACATCCTATAAGTTTATGCTAAGTGCTCAGAGGCTCAAGGAGGTATGGAAAACTGCTGTGGGAGGATCTGGGAACTGTGTTCCATCTAAAGGAGACAAGTTACTGTATGACACAGCTGCTTCTGGGCAAGATGCCTTGAAGGGTGATTACTGCAGACTTATTTTGGAGCCAAACTAAACAGCCTCTTTTCTTTTTTTTTGGTCTTTTTGAGACAGGGTCTCCCTGTAGCCCCGGCTGTCCTGGAGCTCACTCTGTAGACAAGGCTGGCCTTGAACTCACAAAGATCCACCTGCCTCTGCCTCCAGGGTGCTAGGATTAAAGGCGTGCGCCACCACGCCTGGCAAACAGCCTCTTTTCTAAGCTATTTCAGGGTCCTCTCAGAGCCTTGCTCTGACAGTGCCCTTCCTTTCTGCTTCCCCACCCCCATGAACAGTTGGAAACAAAGGAGAGAAATGATGAGGAAAATTGGACTTACCGTTCTTACATGACTTTTTTTCTGTCTGATTTTTGTTTCTGGAACTTTCTGTGCCAATATGCTATAGAGCTTCTGTTTATACCCGGAAAGTAAACCATGATTTTAATCACAATATTTTCCTTTGTTTTGTTTTTTGAGAACTCCTCCAGAGCAGCCACTCACTTTCTTAATGAGGAAAGCATGGTCCCCTGAATTTCAGTGGCTTGCTGTTCATGCAGACTGCAAAGAGAAGGGGTTTCCAAGCTCCCAAACAACTGCCTTTTCCATGAAGATGCCATGCATGGTCTTAGCTCATATGCAAACATGCAAGGCTCTTTTCGGTCTTCTTGTCCACCACATCAGACTTCACTGGGAATTCTGGCACAAGTATTGTCATACACAAGGCAGACCATCTGTTCGGGCAGCAACTGTTGTATTTTTTCATATCATACAATTCTAGTTAAATTTGCTGGTAGCACTAGATAGACAAAATGCCATTTAATTCACTGAGATTTAGGTCTCTTTTATGAATGGGGATAAATAATGTTGAACACATTTTGGAAATATCTGATGACCATTAGAGAAAGAAGGTAACATGAGAATTCATGAAACTGAACTCCTGTTTGAATGGGAGTTGCAACAGAAAACTAGTCTGCACTGAGCAATGATAGATGTTCCTGAAGACATCTTGATAGTGACCATGTTCTCAGAGCAATTCTATTCCTGAAAAGTTTAGTATAGCAAAATGCCACTGTAGGGCAAAAAACACTCAAAAATATTTAAGTTGGATACTTGAGAAAGAGAACCTTTATTAAATCTAGGTTATAAGTTTGTGTTTGCTTATGAGTAGAAAACAATACATTTCTTATGTCAGTTCTTGAACCTTTATCTTTTGTAGGATACCTCTCTGAGATACAGAGAGGAAATGAAATGCTTAACTATTCCTTTAGCCCCTCTGTACTTCCTTTCTTCCTCCTTAATTTTAAGAATTTATGGCACTATACTGAACTTTCATAAACTGCAATATTTCTTCAGGAAGTAATAACAGCCATGTTAGATACTGTGCCTTTTTTAATAAAAATGATATACCATCTCTCCCTAACAGAAATCTCAAACCAAAAATTAAAATACAGTTAAGTATTGCAGATGATATTGATATGAGTGTCATTACTTTGTGAAAATGGAATCTTTTTAGAAGAGTAATGATGGATTCAATTTTGCTGTGATAAACTGATCTCGGGTGAAACTGTCAAGCAAAACTGGTAAGTTGAAATTAAATAGACTTTTGGTCATAGTTGTAGTGACTTAGGAAACAACAACTACTCTTCTGAGCATCTACTTAGTCTCAAGAAAGACCTTACTTGTTCTCATGGCCTTGTGATGTGGGATGTTGGCACAGGTAGTATCTTACTGGGTCCCCAGACTCTTCTCTAGGACAGGAATATCTTCTCTGTTTCATAGAAGAAAGGTGGAATCTGATATCAGGACAGCATGACACACTCATGGTCACACAGCCACTGGGATTAGACCCTAGTTTTTGTACACAGCTAGTGTTCCATCACTGTGTGTGTGTGTGTGTGTGTGTGTGTGTGTGTCTGCGTGTGTGTGTAGGTGCTTTCACAAGGGGAGCAGACAGTGCTAAGTCATGTGTAGCTCCTCAGGGTCCATCCACTCTTTTTTATTTTTATTGAGACAAGGTCTCTCATTGGCCTGGCACTCGCCAGGTTGTCTTAAGCTGGCTGGGAATCTGTCTCTCTAATGCTGGGATGGCATGGATTACCAGTACACCTGCCTTATTTATTTATTTATTTATTTATTTATTTATTTATTTATTCATGTGGATTCTGGGGATTAAACTCAGGTCTTCATGCTTATAGGGCAAGCACTGTAGTGAGTGAACCATCTCACCAGTCCCTGGTGCTTCATCTTTGTAACTCTCAGACAAGCACAGGAGTGAAGAAACCAACCTAGACTAGGGGAAGTGTTCCTCCCATGTCCCAGTTATTCTGGACAAATCACCAGTCCTCTCCTCTACCTCACTCTATTTTATATCTGTGAGTTTATATCTTTTTTCTTTAGATTGGATTGTCCTTTATAATATTCTCAGAGGGAGGCATGGAGGCAGGAGTTGGAGCAGAAAACTGAGGTTCACATCTTCAATCAGGCACAGGAAGCAGAGAAAGTGACTGGATACTGGCAAGGCATTTTGAAATCTCTAAGCCCTGCCTCCAGTGACTTGCTTCTTCCAGCATGGCTATACCTTATAAGTCCTTCCAAAACAATGCCACCACCTGGAGACAAAATATCTAAATACTTGGAGCCCATGAAGGACAGTCCCATTCAAACCACCACATTCCACTCACTCCCTGACCCCCATAGGCTCATGACCATATAAAATGCAAAATTCATTTAGTCCAACCTTAAAAAAGTCCCCATAGTCTTTACCAGTCTCAATACTATTCAAAAGTCTACAGTCCAAAGTCTCTACTGAGAATCAGGACAATCTCTTAACTGTAAGCTCTGATAAAATCAAAGGACAAATTACATACTCCCAACATATAGTGGAACTGAGTATACATTCCCATTCCTAAAGGGAGGAATAGAGGCATAGTGAGGAAATACTGGACGAAAATAAGACTGAAAACCAGCAGGGCAAACATCAAATTCAGTGGCTCCATGTGCAACTTCTGGGTCTTTACTTCCAAAGGACTTAGATGGCTCAACTTCTCCACTTTTGCACACAACATATATGTCTTTCTTAGGCTGGTACCTCTCCTTGTAAGCAGCTCTCCTTAGCAAATATCTCACAGCTCTAGCATCTCAAATGTCTTCTCGGGATCTCCACTATTGACCAGGTTTCACTTTCACAGCTTCACACAGTGGCCTATCAGGGCCTTCTTTATGCAGGAACACCCCTGCTGCACTCTGCCTGGCCTCAGCAGCTGTCTGAAAGAGTGGAGGAAGAACTGATGACCCCTTCATTCTTGCAACTGTCATGCCTTTAAATCCAGCACCACGTGAATGAAACTGCCAAGTTTGACTGCAAGTTTTCGATGGACAGTGGCCTGCTTCAACCACACTCACAGCTTTTCTCTGCCCTGGACTTGTTGAAGTAGAAAACCCCTTCAATATTTCAGTATTTTCCTTTCAAAAGTTGGAGTGTTATCTTGGTGTGGTCTTGCCCTGAATATACTCTTTCCATTGTTTACTTATAAAATGTCTAGGCCTCTCCTTAATCACTTTAATCTCCTTATCAAAGGGATCCTCTCCTTCAGAACTTGGCCCTGACATTAATTTTCCTAGTGCACTTTTTCTATCCAAAACTACATTCTGCATTTTTTATCTGTCCCATTTGCTCTTTTTCACTGTAGATCTGTATGATACTAGCCATTAATAGCCACAACAACATTTCTACATTAGGCTGTCTCAAAATATCCTCCCTCAAAGAAATTAGTCCATTGCTTTTCGACTTAGTCTCAGGCAGTATTTGGGCTGTGGGCAAATTCCAGCCAGACTCTTTTCCAAAATATCCCAAATTTCTGCTTAAGGCTTGTGCTGGATAGCTTTAGTGTCAACTTAACATACCTGGGTTGAGGGAGCCTCAATTGGGGAATTGGCTCCATTGGACTAGCCTGTGGCCACATCTGTGGAGTATTGTCTTGATTGTTGAGCAATGTGGGAGGGCCCAGCCCACTATGGGTGGTGCCACCCTGGGCAGGTTGTTGTGTATTGTATAAGAGGGCAGGCTGGGCATGGGCCAGGGGAGCAAGCCAGTAAACAGCATTCCTCCATGGCCTGTGATGGTTTGAATGAGAATGTCCCCTATAGGCTTTAAGTACTCAGATATTTTGTCCCCAGTCAGTGGCGCTGTTCTGGAAGGTCTTAGAAGGTGTGGCCATGCTGGAGGAATTATGTCATTGGGGGTGGGCTTAGTGAGTTTAACAAGCCCTGCAGTCTCCAGTCTCTCCCTCTTGACTTTCTGTGCTCATTGCAATATGTGAACCTTGGCTTTCTGCTCTAGCTCCAGCCACCGTGCCTCCTGCCACAATGGACTCTAATTCCCTGGAACCATCAATCTTAAGCTCAAATAAACTCTTCCTTTTTTAAGTTCCCTTGGTCATGGTGGTTTATCGCAGCAACAGAAAAGTGACTAATACAAGGCACTGCTTTCTTCCAGGCTCCTACTAGAATGACATGTTCAGCTCCTCTTACAGTAGTCAACAGCTTTTCTAGCTGAAAGTTCCAAAGTCTTCCACATTTTTCCAAACACCCACATGGTCAGGTTCTTCACAGCCAACATCCCACTCTTGGTACCAATTACTGTTCTAATTTCTCTTCAATTGCTATGGCAAAACACACTGACCAATACTAACTTGGGGAGAAAAGGATTTATTCATCTTACATCTCCTACATCACACAGTTCATCACTCAGGGAGTCCAAGGTGGGAACTTGGGGCAGGAACCTGGAGGTAGGAGCTGAAATACAGTCCATGGAGGAATGCTTCTTACTGGCTTGCTTCCCTGACCCATGCTCAGCACGCTTAATTATATAACATACAGCAAAATGCCCAGGGGTGGCACTGCCCACAATGGGCTAGGCCCGACCTAGTTCCCCAATTGAGGCTGCCTCAACCCAGGTGTGTCATGTCGACACTAAAGCTTTCCACCACAAATATGTACTTAAAATTCCTAGATTTCTGTATCTGGCCTGATATTTCCCCTCTATTCCAGACTTCTATGCTCACTTGTATACTTACCCACTTTAGTATAACAGACATGCCAAAATCACATCCCCAAAATAGAACTGATCTTGGCAACTATGTTCTAGTCTTCTCATACCTTCCCCACATTCTTCAGTCACAGCTCTCTTTTTGGTTGTTCAGGCTGGAAACTTGAGACATACCTTTGACCTCTCTATTCTCCATCTGCATTCCTGAAAGGTACAGAGTGCAAACAGGGTTTGACTTTTCATCACCTTAATTATGGTGTTCTAGCCTGAGCTCCTTCAATGTCTATCCTGGACTCACTTCAAGTCCCCAAGGGCCTCTTTGCTTCTGATCCTGGCCCCTGCAGTTTGTTCTGAATGAAGCCTTCAGACTGACCCTATGAAAAGAACTGTAACTCATCACTCTTTGCTCAGAATCTGAAAATGCTGTGCACTTTAGACAGTGTAAATGTGAGGGTCCTGTCTCATGGTACCAAAGCGGTACACACCCAGGCCTCCCACCACCCTGTAACATTGTCCTCAACTTGACCCCCAGTGCCAGGCACACTGATCTCCTTGTTAATCCTAGAAAATTCCTCTGCCTGCAAAATTCTTCCTTTGATACTCACATAGCTCTCTCTCCTCCTTCAAGCCATTCTTCATAAACGTATTCAACTTTTCTTTTTTTTTTTTTTTTTTTTTTTTTTTTTTTTTTTTTTGAGAAAGGGTCTCCCTGTAGCCCTGACTGGCCTGGAACTCACAATATGGACCAGTCTGGCCTTGAGCTCACAGAGTTCTGCCTGCCTCTGCCTCGTGAGTGCTGGGATTAAAGTGTGTGCCACAACTTCCTGCCCATATGGATGTTCTTAACCAGGGTTTCCTTCTGCTCTTTTGTAAAGGATCACGTACACCTCTTGAGGGGACAGAGTATCTTCTATTCACATCTATGGGGTCTATACACACTTCCCATTGTACATTTTGGAGTTTAGGCAAAATTCTGTATAAAACCCTTTGGCATCTAAGAAACTGAAAAATCATATGAGGCCAATTTAACCCTACTAAGTTATTGTAGGTTTGGGTGTGAGAGTCTGCTACAAGAGAAGGGGATTGGCCCCATTTTTCTAGAAGCCCAGCTCCTTATCAAGTACCAAAGCATAGCATGGGCTGGCTGCTGAGGGGAATGTTATGTTTTTGAAATAAGTCTAATTTAAAAGTCTGTTTGTTTTGCTGCTTGGCTCACTGAATAGTTGAGAAACCTTGACAACGGAAATTAAATTCTCTGGGCATTGGTTTCTTTGTCTGCAGAATGAAGATGTTGTGATAGAGGATCTCTAAGTTCTCTTCTAGCAGAACAATTCTTTTACAAGGAGGAAAAATATCGCACAATTTTCCTCCTATTCATGAGTCTCCATCTAGTTTTATGAAATATTTTCATGCTTGTTGATGAGCGGAGGCAATCTCTGGGCTTTGTCTGGGATGGGTCCATTCCTGTTTGGATATAGTTATAGACATTTGGTATTATAGTTGTGTTCATGGGCTAGGGACCTCTGAGTTTAGACTAAGAATGACTTTATGCCACATACTTGTTCTATTATTTTTGTTAGATAATTTCACAAAATGACAAAACAGAATGTATAAACAGGCTACCTATCCTGTTTCCAGCATCCGAGTGTGTCTTGGTAGAACTAAGAGACTGGTTGTAGATGATTACAATAATCAGAATGTAAATACTCCAAATGTGTTTGGAAGGCACACTTTCTCCAGTCTAAAAGAGTCCATACTTTCAATTTAGAGACAGATCATTCCTTCATTTTCTTTAACAAAGAATACTAGTGAATAATAGCCAACTTAAATTATGACTCACTTTAAAGTTGACTGTTATTCACAAAGTCATTAACTTAAGTTAATGAGTCATTTTTTTTCTTTGTGAACTCTCCTTAAACATAATTATCAAATCATAACCTTAATCAGTACATAAAGATAATCTTTCCATAGATTTGGAGCAAGTGCTCTTCTGTCAGCAGTACCTCTGAGACATGTGATTACTTAAGGCTTCTAGGGCATGATTATGTGACTAACCAGCAAGATTATAGAAAATTATCTGTTTTTATTATTTATAGAATTAATGTGGCACCTGATGGATCTTGATATTCACAGGCATGGTGTTTTTAAAATTTCATTTCTTGGCTTCAAAATAATTTTAAAGTGCTAACCACCAAATTTTTCACAAAGTTCCTTTGAGAATAAAGAGGAATAAAATTGGGGCTGGAGAGATGGCTCAGTGGTTAAGAGCACTGGTTGTTTTTGTAGAAGACCCACTTGTAAGTCCTAGCACCCACTTGGCTGATAGCAACCATCCATAACTCTAGTTCCAGGGGATCCAATGTGCGCTTCTGATTTTGGCAGGCATTGCACAACACAATTTCACTTACATACATGTAGGCAATACACTCATACACATAAAATAAAATGAATAAAATAAAAGGAGTAAAATTGAGATGACCATTTGCCATAGGACAAAACCTAGGTAAGCCAAGGTTTCAATAACTTAGCTATTCAATATTTGATTTCCTGTTGAGCCACAAAATGGGCATTAGACATTCACTCATTTACGCATCCATTTGTCAGTCAGATATTGCTTCCATAAAGGTCAGATATGAGTCTTATTGAGGTTTAGGGGATTTGATTGTTGTTATTTGGAATTTATCAGGAAAAACACATTGAAATATCTAAGAATAAATCAGAGCCTCCTTAGTAACCTATTCTAGCGCTTTTCCCATCTTGTACAGAGAATACTTTATGGAACTGTGAGCCTAATTGAAGCCATACGTCATTATGCTTGGAGTTTCCAGACAGGCCAACAGGCATCAGCTGCGCTATCAGCTCCACGTTCATAATGTTTCTCTCTTTATTACTAGGGAGGTTTTCAAGAAGGCCAAAAAGCTCATAAGGAGTTGTAGACTGAGAAATACTTTCAGTTACGAATCTCTAGGATTTTGTGTGCTTTTTCTTCTTTTGCAGAATTTAAGTTCATTTCCTTTAATATTTTTTCTTATTGTGAAAGTTATTTCTCTTCAAAACTTCAATATATTAATACATACATCTCATCTTGGAATTTCGAGTTTCTTCATTCTTCTGACTAATCAGTCCATGTTAAATACTTGTCCTTTTACTCCAATCCAGAATGAAGCTACACTAAATCTTGAGGTGCTTGAGCTTGTTTCTGTGTATTTGCCTTATTTTTGGTAGTTCACTCTCTTGGAGTGCACATTGGTTCTCTGCCACATGGTTCTCACGACGAAGTGCAAAGCATCTAGAACAGCAGCAATGGGGAATCAGCCTCCTTCCCTCCTTCCCTCCTTCCCTCCTTCCTTCTTCCCTCCTTCCCTCCTTCCCTCCTTCCTTCTTCCCTCCTTCCCTCCTTCCCTCCTTCCCTCCTTCCTCCTTCCCTTCCTTCCTTCTTCCCTTCCTCCCTTCTTCCCTCCTTCCCTCCTTCCTTCTTCCCTTCTTCCCTCCTTCCCTTCCTTCCTTCTTCCCTTCTTCCCTTCTTCCCTTCCCTTCCTTCCTTCCCTTCTTCCCTTCCTTCCCTCCCTCCCTCCCTTCCTCCCTTCCTTCCTCCCTTCTTCCCTTCCTTCCTTCCTTCCTTCCTTCCTTCCTTCCTTCCTTCCNCCTTCCTCCCTTCCTTGCTTCCTCCCTTCCTTGCTTCCTTCCTCCCTTCCTTCCTCCCTTCCTTCCTTCCTCCCTTCCTTGCTTCCTTGCTTCCTTCCTTCCTTCCTTCTTTCCTTCCTTCCCTCTCTCCCTCCCTACTACCCTACCTCCCTCTGTCTCTCCCTCCTTTCCTCCCTCCATCCCTCCCTCTTTTTCCCTTCCTTCACCCCTTTATCCTTCCACTTCTCTTTGTCTTTCCTTCCTTTCTTTCCTCTATCCCCCCTTTTTATCCTTTCTTCTTTCCCTTCCTCCTTTCCTCCCTCTCCTCCCCTTCCCTCCATCCTTCCCTTCCTCCTTCTTTTCCTTCCTTCTTTCCTTTTTTCCCTCCTTTTGTTCTATTTTTGTAGTTAGGCTGACTTTAAACTTGTGCTCCTGAGTGTTGAAATTACAGGTATTTTCTACCAAGTCCAGTTCATTTACCTGTATCTTAAAGCAAGTTCATAGGAGAAAATCCCCAAATTTGAATTTGTGTAGAGGTTTGGTTGTCACCATTAAAAAAGAAAGTTTTCTAAGTGAAAGTGATGCAAAATAAAAATTACAGAAGAAATTAGAATTTTTTTTGGGGGGGTCTTTTTGAGACAGGGTCTCCCTGTAGTCCCAGCTGGCCTGGAACTCACTCTGTAGAGCAGGCTGGCCTTGAACTCACAGAGCTCCATCTATCTCTGCCTCCTGAGTGCTGGGATTAAAGGTGTGCCATGACCAGCCAGAAATGAGAAATTTAGTTACTTGGAAGGAAGGGAAAAGGAAGAAAGAGGCACAGAAAAAGAAAAGGTTAGAAGAGCGAGAAGGTGACAGACGACGTGGCTTGGTAACTCTTGGCTCTCAAGGAGGCAGAAATATTGTGTGTGTCTCAGCTTCTGCATAATGAGCAAAGGTTTTCCAAATGATATAGGTTTGGTTCCAAGAGGGAGGAAGCCACGTTAGCACTCATTCCTTCACAACCACACTATTGCAGACTGTACTTGCATTGCCCATTTTCCTTCTCTGCCAAAAAGGGAAGGAGGAGTTACATTTAATTATTAACCATGAAAATATCCTCTTCATTATTTGTGGCCAGAGAAAAAGGAAAAGTTATACTCAATTCTTATTTTAGTCCTTTCTTTCAGTCTTTTCCTGCTAAAACTTCTACCTGAGTGAAACCCCACATTTTACAGACTTAGTAGCAATATAAGGGAGGAAATAAAGGAGGTCCATCTCTGGTAAGTCCAGAGAGGCTGAGGAATAATGTCTTGTGTCTGGATGTGGGAAATCTCTAACTGGCTGTAGCAGAGGAGACCTAGGCCTTAGACAACTGCATTTTATTTCAATAGTTTCAATTTTGTGAACTGAAGATTATTTCTGTATTATGCTTTTTCTATTATTGCTGGATGTTTTATATAACTTAACTTAGGTTTCTTTAATCAAACTAAAATGTCATGATTAGAAGTTAGGGGTAGGGGCTGGAGAAATGGCTCAGTGGTTAAGACCACTAGCTGTTCTTGCAGAGGAACTGGGTTTAGTTCCCAGCACCTACATAGTGGCTAACAACCATCCCAAACTGCAGTTCCAGGAGAATCCTGGAACTCTTCTGACCTCCCTGGGCATTCCATGACATGGGTTTACTTACATCCAGGCAAAACACACATACACAGAAAATAAAAAATAAGTAAATAAAATTTAAAAAGACAGGAGTAGTTAATGTTGAGAATGCAGACAAATTGGTTCCCTCATGCCTAATTACTTCATGGATTATTTTTTTACATTGTATGTCTCTGGATTTTCCTGAGTGACTGATAGTGTGAGTCTGAAATGTGAGAATGAGGGCACATATTATACTCCAGAGGAGAGCTATGCTAGGCTAGGAAATAACCCTCCAGTGCCAAGCCACAGGTGAGAGGGCCTTCCCAGAATTGAAACATTTTAAAACTATATTTATTTATTTATTTATTTATTTATTTATTGGGTGTGGGTGGGGCACATAGAGGTCAGCGGACAACTTCTGGGAGTTAACCCTCTCCTTCTACCATCTGGGTTCTGGGGATCAACCAGCTCCTTGAGCTCGCTAAGTCCCTTTACATAAGGAGCCATCTCAGTAACCCAGCATTTTTTTTTTGGGGGGGGGCTGGTGAAATAGGGCATTGGCCTTTAACATTCAATGTCCACAATTTATATATAAAAAGTAGTATTAAGCCTTGTCTTCACATGCATCAGCCATCGTTGTGTGTTCAATGGGTGGATGCCAAGTGGCATAAGAGAGAGCATAAAATCACATGAACATGGGATTTGGAGTTTGTCAGTTAGCCATCACATGTCTGTCTTGGAAAGCAGTAATTAAAATGGTGTGGTTTATTATTGTCTTGAAAATTCAAATTCATGCATGATTGAAATGATTATTATTTTGACACCTGGGAGATGACACATCTCCTACTCCAAGAGATTAAAGTTAGTGGCCACTTATTATTTATTAATTTCTTTATGTGACAGGTAGGTAACTAGAGAAATAAAGATTTATTTTTCATTATTATTTCAATATTATTATTTTTTCACTTTCTTTTGATTTTTAGAAGGATACAGTTAGGGGTGATATGTTTAAGGGTGCAAATGTGGGAAACAAGATGGAAACTTCAATGGATCTTGAAATAAGCATATTATGTAAATACACTCAACCTATATTTGAAAGCCATCAATGTAGCTCTATGATACTGAAGAAATGAGTGTCTGATGAAGCAATATATTTTGTCATGCAACATCATGTATTTCTCCTTCATATCTTTCTCTTTTTTGATAATAGTACCCTCCATCTTTTTTTTATATGGAGTTTTATTATGTAGCTCAGGCTGGCCTTGAACATGTCTGGTCTTCCTGAATCATCTTGCAAAGGGCTGAGATAACAGTAGTCTATCACCACCTCTGGGTCCGTAGCACCCTTTTTCATGTTAGTAAACCAGTCTAGTGCCAATTCTGATAAAGGCACCTACATGTGGCCCTTCTAGCCCAGATGGTAAGGCTGTGAGTAGGGCTCTGACTGATAAATCATAGGGATTCTTTCCTCTGGTTATAAGGACTGACCCAGAGCATTTATCTAAACCCAGGGTTCTACCTTCAGCTTTTACATGTGGATGCCAGGAAAGAGAGGGGCACTTTTTCCTTTGTGATCATTAAATTGGAATGAAGTCATTTGCAGCTGTTTATAGCTAAGCCACAGCTCTAACTTCTCTCATCAAACTTTCAGGAAGGTACTGTCAAGAAAAAGATGACTGGCAGATAGAAGCATAGGTAAACATTTGGGGACTAGAGATTGAAAAGCTTATAGAGACAACAGAAGAGGAAGGGAGAAGAGAATTAGCATGTGGACAGAGCATAAGGGAGAGAGATGGAGATAAGTTAAGAGCAGTTTGATAACCTTGGATAAGTATTTGGAATAGCCAAGACATCTCCTTTTAGCCTAAGTAAGTTTACTGAGTAGGCTTTGAGCCACCATGCAACAAGGGGAGACACAGCTAGTCTCAAGCAGAACCAACATCTCCTCCTAGGAGAGGGGTTAGAGAAGACCTGGAGTTGAGGCTAATGAGATGGGGTGTGTATAGAAACAGAGAACATAGTGCCAAGGAAGAATTCCCAAGGGATGTGACATTATACTCAAACTGAACCATGCCTAGTGATGGGTGAAGGCTAAAGAAGAAACTCTATACCTTGGAGGCAAACACCAACATCTGACTGGACTTAACACCTGCTCAGTAGGAGAGAATTCATGCCTAGTGTTGTAAATCTAATCGGGAACCCTTACCTGGAGAAGTCATAGACCGACCTTAAAAGAGAGATTTCCACTTACAGGTTAATGCAGCACTTCTCCTCAAAAAGCTGTTATTTTGCAGCTAATGGAGGCTACTTGAGAGAACCTTAATTGGTCAAAATGCAGAGAACAAGTGACTATGGAGTGCCCATTCCCAAGTGGGACATTAATAGTACAAACCTTACATTCAAGGCTCAAAGAACCTTGTGGAAGGTGGGGTGGAAAGACTGTAAGGGCCAGAAGACTGGGGGGACTGCTAGGAAGTAGAGTCTTCTGGACATGACAAGGATGTTGCATCCCAAAACTGAACAACTATGCTTGCCTGAACAAGACCTGCACAAGAACACACCAGTCAGCCTTCCAGTATGGGTAGGGGGAGGGCTCAAAAGTTCCTACCCCTAGTTGAGGAGCTCTAGACAGTGGGCGGCTGCTGAGGAGGGAAAGTCAGTTTTGTTTAGGGATGAGCCTCCTAATAGGTTGCCTGTATGCAAGAGGTCAGCCCAATATCTATGTGAATATGGGCAATACTAACTTGACTTAATAGCTTACATATATGTATATATATATATATATATATATATATTTATTTTTTTTTTTTTTTTTTTTTTTTTGGTCTTTTCGAGACAGGGTCTCCCTGTAGCCCCAGCTGTCCTGGAACTCACTCTGTAGACCAGGCTGGCCTTGAACTCACAAAGATCCGCCTGCCTCTGCCTCCCAAGTGCTAGGATTAAAGGCGTATGCCACCATGCCTGGCCTATATATATATTTTTTTTTAACAGAAAAGGAGGACTTGAATTTGGGGATTTTGGGGGGTGAAGGATGACACTGGAAGAGTTGGAAGGGGCCAGAGGGGTAGATATGCTCAAAATTCCCTATACTCATATATGAAAAATAATTTTCTAATAAATTTATTTCAAAAAGAGAGAGAATGCAGGTTTTTCTCTCAAGGCTCTATAGCACAATGACTTTGATTTACTACATCAAAAGGAACTCATAGCTTAGTTTATTTTTTTTCTGTCTTTTATTTATTTTTCTTCCCAGTGAGGGTTCATTCTTCCAGAAAATCAAGAGTGAAAATTAAAATTATTGTTAGGTGATCAAAAACCTATTGTGGCTTTATCAGTGCCTCATTTTCTCACCTGAAATAGGTGAAAATGAGTTGCCGTGGCCGCTTTGGGGAGCATAGCCATTTAGATGGAGGCCCCAGGATAGCAGCTGGCTGCCGTACTTTCCCCATACTTTATGTTTTTGCTGAATACTCCAGTTCACATATTTAACAATTAGCTATCAAGTTGTACAGTTAGAGCAAGTCTAGAGGAAAACAGCAAAAGCACTCATTTTCAAAGGCCCATGGTCTATCTGGAAGCATACATAAAACCCCTTCTGTTATGTTAAAAGATGCCCGACAAATTGGTCTGTCCAGTTATTTGACTGTGAAGAACTTGCAGACTAATCAGTAGTATTGACCAAGGTGATTGAGAGCGATGTCCTGAATTAATGACTTTTGTAAAGTGAACAAAGAAAAAATATGTTTGTGCATAAATTCACATACTTAACATTGATTTCAATTTTATTTTAAATCTATAGGCCCTGGAGCAAAGGACAGGCGGTTGGTAAATTAATCAGTGGTGAAGGGTAAAATTACACAGACTACAGAATTCTACTTAACAAAAGTACCCCCTTTTTGCCTCTTTGGTCTAATGACAAGAAAGCTGAGAAGCAGGATGGCCATCACACGTCACACTTCCTGAGAAGTGCTACTCAGGCCTTGATTACAGGAGGCCAGCCCTGTGACACCATCTCAGACACTCATCTACTGAAGTGGTGAAATAATGACCACAGTGCTCTTATCAATCTAAAGACTGTGTTGCCAGTTTTTTCAGAAAAAGAGAATTATAGAACTAGCAAGGACTCAGAACTGACAGTTTATTTGTCTTAGCAACCACTGATCTTGTTTGGCTGAGTTTTTAAGGGACAAATGTTTCTGCCTTTTTCCTGTAAAAAGTGTTTTAGAATTTAATGCCTGGTGCTGTCAAGGGCAGTAATCCTTCTTCATTCAGTCATTCACTTTATTTTTCAACATTTATGCATGCAGGGCCTGGAACCAACTAGGCTATAAGGATATGTGATTACTGGAATTTTACAATCCAGTAATAAAGAAGGGCAATGAAACAAAGTTCTTTCAAGGATGCCCAAGTGTTCGGGAGGTCTCACCTGGCCTAGGGAATCAGGGAAATCTTAGAGAAAATGAGTTAGAAGGTAAGTCTGAAGCCAAACCAAGGATTTTCAAGTGATGTCAAGGTTAGGGTACAGAAAGGCAATGGGACTACATGTAGATGGGCATAGTCCTGAAGACCTGTAATCTTAGCACTTGTGTACTGGAATGGAGGCCAGCCTGGGCTACATAGTGAGACTCTGTGTTAAAGAATACACAAACACACAAACAAAATTCAATGTCTAGACATAGGAACGGCATGACTATGGGCTGGAGGAACAAAAACTGAAGCCACACCACAAGGTCTTGACTGCCTTGCACACCTGGCTAAGGATGGATTTCTGGGGGTGGGGTCAGGATTCCTTTTTGCTTTATTTTATGGTCCAAGCTTGTGCACATCATAAACCTTTTGTAGTCCGTTATTTTCCCTTCTGTATGCTTGGCTGCTGGAATTCCCCTCGGCTGTCTGGGCCTGGATTAGATCCAGCTGGGGAGAAGGGGTGTGGGCGGGCGAAGCTCTGCATGGAGGTTGGGGGACCTAGCATGGCAGGACTCCAGTGAAGAGGAGGTAGTGATTATGAGCACAGGCTCTAACATAGCAAAGTCTCAATATCGACTATGCCCTATGACTTTGGTTCATTCACATCCTACATGTCTTCACCATGGATACAGTACCAACAACAGCAACAAAGTCTTTCTTATGAGAATTGTTCAGGTGATGGGAAGAATTAATGAAACAACTTAGTACATTCTCAATAAATGCTGTCCTTATTTGTTATTGTCCTTCCTGGCCTACCTACATCTGATTTCATGGGGCATGCAAAACCAGTTTAATCTTAGCTACTGAAAAAAAAAATCAAAAGCACCACTTCTCATTTTCTATTCTTTAAATTTATTTAAAAAAATCACATCTCATTCCCTGACTTTGATTTTGTGATCCCAGTCATAGGCAGTCCATTACCAGATATACAGCTCTGGTTTAAAATTTCTGGGTGGTTTGAATTTGAGGGAGTTATTATAAACCCCCCAATCCAATTAGTGCCTAATAAGGTGTGTGTGTTTCTGACAGCTTTAGGCTGGAATATGTCTTTTCCCTCCAGGTATGAGAAAAGGTATGCTGTGCTCCATCAAAGCTCCTTTGAGGGGAGGGAGGGGGACATGCTTTCACTTTTAGACCTGATCCTGTTTTCTCAGGACTAGAGTTAATGCAGTATGTTTTTCTCTTCCTGAGGGAGGATACAAAGAGCAAACCTAAGCATACCATAACCATGAAGTACTGATTTTTATGTTTTTTCCCCTGAGAGGTTAGGAAGATTCAGGAAGGGAGAACCAGAGGCTACAATGCCTAATTCCGAGTCCTGCTGAGAATGATAGGCTCTTATTTACACAGAGTGGCCTCAACTCAGAGACTACCTAAAATAAGAGGCATAAAGGTCCCCATTTCGAATTACCAGGCTTCTGTGGCTAATAACCGTATTCAGTTGTAGTGCATGTGGCAGGTGAATGTCCCCCTCTCAGGCTTGTTCTGCTATTATCCAGAGAGCTACTCTTGTTTTCCCTTTTTGCAGTTTTTCCCTGCTAAAATCACAGAGCTGTGCAGAGCAGTAGAGGCCATCAGAAACTGCTAATCAAATCTGAGAGGCCGCTGCTCCAATCTAAGCCCATCAGATGACTTAAGAGGCCTCATTTAGACAGGATCTGAAAAGTCTCCTTCTAAAGCCTTTGCAAAGTGAGAATAATCGTCATTAAGTGGTACAGATTTCACAGGAAAAAAATGGATTAGGGGCTTGTCACAGGAAAGATAATTAATGTGCTAGAGAGAAATATAGGCAATAGAAAGAAAAAATTTCTCCATAATAAGCAAAGAAAAAAAAATTATAACAACCAGGGTGGATAATGATTAAGTGTTAAGAAGCGTTCCTGCTGGCTTGATTTTTACAGTGTAATTAAGTGACAGAGAGCGGTAGGGTGGAAAGGGACACAGATACACATACAAAAGGAAATAGCTCACACTTACAACATAAAATCTCAGAAGTAAAATGCACATCAATGGCTTTTTGTTGTTGTATTAATATTTATCTCTCCCTGATCTGAGAAGATGGCGCCTTTTACTATAGAAAACCATTTAAGGTGTCTTGCTTGCCAAGTTGCCTCAATATCTTCTTGGTCAAAATGTTGTTGTCTGGGAAATTGTTTCTAAGTTATTTTATAAGTTCTTTTATGGCCAGAGAAGTAGAAGTCATCATTTTTCTTTTCTGCTTAATTCCACTGTCTTGTTGCTCATAGTTGTTGCTGAAATTGATGTGATTTCAGGCCCTGAAGCAAATGGTCCTTTGCTTTCTTGCTCATTTCCTCCTTTCTAGACAGTGCGACTTGGATTTTTATCAAGGAATCAAATGCCCACCCTACGGGCCTGCTGGGACTTTTTCCAACCAAAACACATTTCTTTCCTGTGAATGTGTAATCATTTGCAAGTGAGTACACAGCTGAAAACCTGTTGATAGGAAATGCTGGGAGAGCCAAATCTTTTTCTGTCTTGCTAGATGTATCTGGACAAACATAATTAACAATTAGGATTTGGTATTTATTGAATTATAATTGCAATAAAAATTGGGAAACTGGGAGGGGAGATTTCTCTTTTTCTACGGTGTCACTGAGGCCTGCTCCTTGGTAGGGGTATACTGGATTCAGAATGGACTCCTCGGTTTGCATTTCAACTGCATTCTGTGTAATTGAAATTGCAGAACATGGCTAGGAAGTGTTAGGCACAAAAATTTTTCTAAAAATGAGTCAGAGAGAATTGCTTTCTGGTTTATTTGGAGGAGATAAACACAAGAAACTTCAACAAGATGAAATGACCATTGTCTAAAAGGTGAAAAATTTAATGGCATGCACAGAGGATACTGGCTGGGGTTGTACAGCACTTTAGATTTCATGGAGGAGATGGTATTGTGGTTGCAGCTTTGTGAATTGTCTAGGAGGATGGCCTAGTATACATGAGGAGGTAGGAGGAAGCCCCAGCCCAAGCTGAGGGTCTATTGGCAATAGATGGATGCTGAGAGAGTGAGGAGAGTCAGTTTTCCTTACTTGTGTGATACTTGGTATGTTGACCACACTCCAGGAGATGGACCCAGATTCGGGAGCACTTTGGAGGCATGGACTGGATTCTGTAGCCCTTTAAAAAGCAAAAACCAAAACAACAAAAAAGTAAAGGGGAGATAATAATGGAAGACATGAAGCCTGGGGGAGAGGGGACTAGTGGTGAGGGGACAGAGAGAGAGGGGAAAGGGGGTCTGAATGTGAACAAAATGCACTGTATAAGATTCTGGAATGAATAACAATACTAAAGCAGATCTCTGTGAGGTTGAAGCCAGCCTGGTTGCCATAATGAGTTCCAGGGGCAGCCACAGGAAGACCCTATCTCAAAAGGACAAGACAGGAGAGAGAGAGAGAGAGAGAGAGAGAGAGAGAGAGAGAGAGAGAATATTACTCGGAAATGGAAAGGGCTGGGATATGTCTGTTAGTAAAGTACTTTCTGTGTTAAGTGTGTCAATCCCCAGAACCTGCATAAAATCACCAGGTGCAGTGGTACGTTTGTGTATCCTGGCATAGGAATGGGGTGCGGTGGGGTGTATGTGGGAAAACAGGCAGATCCCTAGGGCTCACTCACCAAGTTTACTTGCTGAGTTCCAAGCCAGTAGGAGACTTGTCTCAAAAAACAAGATGTTTTATACCTGAGGAACAACATCTGAGGCTGCATGCTCAGACATGTGCACCTTCATGCACATACATGGACCCTCACATACAAGCACGCAGACACACAGTCATAAGATACACACTGACACACACAGACACAAAAACACTCTCTAAATAAAAAAGAATTGATAGGAAATCACCTAATTGAAAAGTCTGAAAAGTCACTGTTTTTGGTATTCCCCAAACTCAAAGTGCTAATGGCATTCTCTGGCTCCAAAGCTTGGATTATTTATTTATTTATTTATTTATTTATTTATTTATTTTCTATTTACTTATTATTTATTTAATTAATTAATTTTGGGGGGGTGGTTTTGAGACAGGGTCTCCTTGTAGCTCCAGATATCCTGGAACTTGCTCTGTAGATCAGGCTGGCCTTGAACTCACCAAGATCTGCCTGCCTCTGCCTCCTGAGTGCTGGAATTAAAGGCATGTGCCACCATGCCCTGCCAAAGCTTGGATTTTAAAATTATTATTTAACTTATTGCAAATATATCTCAATTTTTTTCTCTTTGTCTTTTGCATTTATTTTAGAAATCTTTTTACTGTATTAAAATATAGCATTTTCAGCAATCATTTCAAGAATGTGTTTGAAACATAATTAATTGTTTAAATATTTTAAATGGAATATATGAATTTAAAGTGCCTAAGTTTTGAATCTTCAACTAATTAGCAAATAACATCTTTTTAATTACTTGAGTAAATCTTAAGTACATTAAACTTTCAAATACGAAGCGCATTTTCAAATGCTTTGGTACTATTTATTAACTTACTAAAAGTCTCATGTCTTTGAATTAAAATGAAAATTGTAGCAAGTTATTCAATTATATAATTTAAATAGAAGTTGTAGAACCAATTCTTTGTGTATTGTTCCAATACACCAAATTCTCTTATACATCAAAAATATAAAAATGCTAAATATATATTCTCTTATTTATCGCTACCAAGTTAATAATATGGCTTGAGTCTGCTTCCTCATCTGTACATTTGTCTCCAAATTCTCTAAGGTTGAAGGACAGTGCAAGGGTTGCTTCTAGTAACAGGCTCTTGTTTTTATTTCATGCAGCAGCCAGTCAGATGACTGACATTCCCTAAACTGTTCAGTATTTAGATATGGCCAAGAGACCAACATTGAGCCAGGAAAGTGGAAGTACTGTGCATAATTTTCAGAGACCCGATTAGAAAAAGGTGACTTATGAGAGAACTGAATTTTTCATTTCTTTATTTTTATTTTATTTTATGTGTATGAGTGTGCTGTTTACATGCAAGTAGGTGCACCAGTGTTGTGCAATGCTGCGAAGGTCAGAAGAGGGCGTCAGATTCCCCTGGAACTGGAGTTAAGACAGTCCTTAGCCACAATGTGGGTGCTGGGAATTGAACCCGGGTCCTCTGCAAGAGCAGTCAGTGCTCTTAATTGCTGAGCCATCTCTCCAGCCCTGAGAATTGGATTCTTTAAATCAGCCTTTCTTCTTTTTTAAAGAAGAATTTTATTATTTTTATCTCATGTGTACAAGTGTATTGTTTGCATGTAGGTAGGTGCACCTGTTTTGTGCAATGCCCACAGAGGTCAGAAGTGGGTGTCAGATCCCCTGGAACTGGAGTTATGGATGGTTAACTGCCATGTGGGTGCTGGGAATTAAACCAGCATCCTCTGCAAGAGCAGTCAGTGCTCTTTTTTTTTTTTTTTTTTTATTTTATTTTTTTTTTTTTTTTTTTTTTTTTTTTTTTAATTTTATTTATTTCTGTATGTGTATGAATGTACTGTCTGCATGCAAGTTTGTGCACCCGTGTCGTGCAACGCCGCGGAGGTCAGAAGAGGGTCTCGGATTCCCCTGGAACTGGAGTTCTCCTGGAATTGGAGTCTCAGACGGTTCTCGGCCGCCATGTGGGTGCTGGGGATCGAACCCGGATCCTTTGTAAGAGCGGTCGGCGCTCTTAACCACTAGGCCATCTCTCCAGCCCCCCAGTCAGTGCTCTTAATGGCTGAGACATCTCTCCAGCCCCATTTCTTCTTTCTTTTAGGATCCATGTTGGCCACAGGCTGACGTTGAAGATCAAAGCCAGGTTCCAGGATGTTGAAGGAAAAGGAACTAGAACCCTTGATCCCCACAGATCTTCTGTGTAGTCTGAACTGCCTGTTTGCTATCTTCTCTTCAGAAAAAAATGTTACTTTTGGTTATTTATTGCACATAACCAATTCCAATCTGAGCTGATCTCCCTGCCAAAGGGACCATTTTATCATCCTGAACAATGTCATTTCCTATTGCAGTGTACTGGTATTGCTTATATATCAGGTTCATGAATCACTTAGATAATTGATCACTTACATGTTGTTTCTACTAGATGCTTGATCTTTACTGACACAGAGTGAACATGATGAATAGTACTTGTACTCATTCTAAGTAGGCTCCCTATTTTACAAAGGTCCCTAGATTAAAGTTAGCACATGACTTAATTATAAAATATGATTTAAGCCTGCCATCTCTTACTCAAATTGCTTCACTGCTTGGTAATATTCAAATAATGTATTTACTGACTCATTCTATTAAAATTTCTTCCTGTCCTGATCATAATTTTTATGATAATTAAATGACCTCTTATTGTATTCTGAAGACTTCTCACATATTCTTTGATTTATGATCAAATGAAGTCCTATTTTTCTGAATGATCACTTAATTTCTCTTTTGATAGACTATGCTTTGGCTTTGAGTTTCCTCAAATGTACAAAGTACAGTAGTGGGGCTTAGATATACTTTGTAAAAAAAAAAGTCAACAAGTCACATAAATTGAGTAAATATAAATATTGCATTATTTTTGCAAATCCATATAATTGTTATCATGTTAAAGACTCTGAAAAATTGAGTAGAAACTTGTTTAATTTTAAAGCTCTATTAAACAAAATTTGTGTTCAAATTCCTTTTAGCTTCAAAAAATATTACAGAATCTGTAGAAAGCTTCGGGACATGTAACTCCAGTGCTGTAGAACTGTAGAGCTGAGCATGGGGCACATAGAACATGGAAGGAAAGCTGAGACAGAAGGTGATGACCCGGAGGCTAGCCTGGGTTAGTCAGACTGAAGCAAGCCAACAGATAACAACAAAACAAAAATAAACTAAACGGACCAAACAAAAAATACTCCACCAAACCCAATCACTCCTGGCTATTTCTCAAGCTTCAGTACTTAGCTCTTTTCATTCTGTGCTGCCTAAATTTCCTTAAGTTCTCAGCTTCTTTCTCTTTTCAACATTGTTGTCTGTTTCCTAATACTTTTAAGGATAGTAGTCCACCACAGAGTTCTATTTTTCCTAATTTCCTATTTGAAAGCCATGTCTCAAATATAGTCAGATTCTGAAATAGTAGGATGTCAAAGGTTGCATCACAAGAGAAATGTGGAATATACGGAGGTGTGGAGGATAGAGGCAAACAAATATAAGATAAACGTTGTTAGAGGGAGATACGGTCCAAGGGGGAAAACAATACTCATCCCAAAGGTCTCTGGTAGGTGGAGGGCATAGGGCCTAATTAAAGAATGAGGGGTGCTTGGGAAGGCCATGAGCTTGGTGAGGAGAGACAAGACAGGGGCAGGTGGGTGAAGCACCTTTGCTTCCTCTCAAGGCAATTGGGTCTTTTGAAAGTTTGAAACATGTGCGCGTTGATCAGATTTGCATTTTGAAAAGGTCACGCTGCCTGAAGTTTGGAGGAGAGATTGCAGGAGTGCCAGCATGGAGGGGAGGAAGAATAGAGAGAGAAGCAAGGAGTAGAGCACAGCCCAGAGCTAGTCGGGTACACAGCTGATGGCTGGGAAAGGGATGAGCTTAACGGTGTCCTGAGTTGTGGACTCAACACTGTAGAATCTATTTTCTCTACTTCATACATGAGCTCACCATGTGGCTCATATCAATGGGCTTTGAAGGATGGAGTAAAGATTCAGGGAGAACTTTTGTAAAATATTTAGCAAAAGGTCATCAGAGAAAATAAGAGTGTAGGTTAGAAATCAATATTAAGATACCTAGAGCCAGGTAAGTTTAGTGCCTATTTGATATGAAGGTTTTGAATTTACAAGGAAATCTGCTATTGCATGTGATCTCCTCCTTTCAGTCAGTAGTAATCTAGGAGTCAGGTTTTACTGGTTTAGAAAATAAATAGCAATGAAGTTTATTGATAAGAGTGTTCTCAAAATAATAAATAATGAGATGAAGTTATCTCAGAAAGGGAATAAGGACGTGCATAGTTGGTCAAGTGGGAGGAAACAGTGGGATAGTGCACTGGAAGTTCAGAGGGAGTTAGTAAAGGCGAAGGATACCTCATCAGTTCACAGACCGTGGGAGCAGTGGCAGGAGGAAGTGGTTAAGAATTAGTGATTGTGCCCGGCATGGTGGTGCACACCTTTAATCCCAGCACTCGGGAGGCAGAGGTAGGCAGATCTCTGTGGTCTATAGAATGAGCTCCAGGCTAGCTGGGGCTACAGGGAGACCCTGTCTCAAAAAAAAAAAAAAAAAAAAAAGATTAGTGATTGTTAGGTTGGCTGGATGGTTCAGCAGTTAAAAGCACTGGCTTCTTTAGCAGAGGACTTGAGTTCAATTTTCTGCACCTACATGGCTAACAATCACCTATAACTCAAGTTCCAGGAGGATCTGACACCCTTTTCTGACCTCCTTGGGCATTGCATAACACAGGTGCACTTAAACACTTGCAGGTAATACACTCATATGCATAAAATATGTCAAACTGCTAAGGAAGGTGATGGCATAAATGACAGGCCGAAGTAGAAGAGAGAAGAACCTGGAAAAGGACACAAATTTGAGTGTTCATTATGCTGGGTGGGCCAGTGGGTGATCTGCGTGGTTACTGAGAGTCTTCAGGCTTTCAAAAGGCCTGGAGTGAAAAACCAAGTTAGGGCTTAATGATTAAGCTTTTGATAAGAGAGAACGTCTGACGGAGGAGTGGCTTGAGTAGAGGCGGGGCTGGTTGAGTGAATGGTAAAGCTCACTTTGATGAGCAGGATTTGAGAAAGCAGGTTGGAAGGATATTGGTCTGAAGGCAATAGTAGGGAGCTTGGCCCTATGGTAGTCAGAACAGGAGATATACAATGACTCACGAATGTGTTGCAGAAAAACTATCATCAATGAAGGGGTTCATTTTACTTAAGGCAGGTAGGAGGAGAAAATCCTTGAAACAGAGATAGGGTATTCTGAGAGTATTTCAGACACAAAATAGTGATCAAGAATAAAGGAAGTGCCTGTGTCTTTCCTACCTTGGGAATGTCACTCAAGGCATTGGTTACAGAGATCTTGGAAAAGAAAGAGATGGAATGGCTAACGGACTATAAAGGGAGAAGTAGAGTCTCAGAAATCAGAAGTTGCTGATTCTCATAAACCAGTCCTTGCTTGGGTGTTGTTGGGAAAACAGTTGCAACAAGTATTGGACTTATCTCAGCCAGGACTAAAATGTCTAAGAATGTGCTGCCCTTCTGGAGCTGCAGGAGCCCTGAATTCCCTGCTTCATGCTACTCCTGCCTCAAACGCCAACCAACCCCACACTGTCAGAGTTAGAAGCAGGAAACTGCCTCTCCTTAACTTCCCATCTTCTCTATAACCTTCATTAACAGAAGGAAGCCAGCTGGCAGTCAAGAGAATGCAAAGCCCTGGGTGCAACTCACAGTCCCATCGAAGTGGATTCACACATAGAAGGGCAGGTGTAGTTGAATGAACCGTGGTTCTGGGGGTGGCGGGTTTGCTGGCATGGAAAAGCTACTTCAGCAGGCATTCTGGAGGGTCTGACTAGTGATGGAGAGGTCACAGCTGTTCCCTAGGCCGAGCATGAAGATTAATGAAATTATCTCCTATCCACTCAGTTGGAAATCTGAGAAAATAGAATATGTCTGGAGCTTCCACCATGCCCTCTTGAGAGCTGTCAGCAGCTTCACCATCACACCTGTATGCGAGTGGATGCACCATGCTTCCTGTCCAGGGTACAGCCCCACCCATCTCCCCTCCCCATTGTTACACTTTTTCAGCCACGTTCCATTATGGAACACCATAGTCTGTCTGTCTCTCTCTCTCTCCCTCTCTTGCATTCTCTCTCTGTGTCTCTGTGTCTCTGTCTCTATCTGTCTCTCTCTTCTCTCTCTCTCTCTTGTGTTAGTCCCATCAACACACAATCATGGAGTAATTATTCTCATTAAAAATGAGAAAAAAAAACCGTGGAAATGTGGCTCAGTGGTGCAGTGCTTGCCTACCTAGCATGCTTGAGGTTCGATTCCTAGCACCACAAGACAACAATTTTATAACCAGCCAATCCACGCACCAAAGAAAAACAAAACCCAGAAAAGAATCCCTATGACTTCACCATAACCTACATCACAATAAATGATCTCTCTCTCTCTCTCCTTTCTCTTCAGTTGCTCAGGCAAAGAACCTTGTTCTGATCTTTTTCTTTCACTCACTGTTTAGCTCTTGTACCATTTGAGGTGGATTCATTGACTCCTCCTGTCAGATCTGCTGTCAAGAGATACATGAGAATCTACGTTTCTCCAGTGTCATTACTAGTATTTCAGCTAATTCTACATACAACAGCTGGCAGATCCTTTAAAAATATTTAAGGTAGGGGTTGTGGAGATCACACAGTGGAAGAGTGCTTGCTTAGCCTACATGAGGGTCCTCAGTTCAAAGCCTATAGTACTGGTCATGCCATGCTACTAGTTTGCTTTAAGTGATCCAAAACTTTCCCAGGCCCAAATTCTATTCATTCATGGGTAACTTCTACAGAATGTACCTGTCCCCTATGTCCCCTATTTGACTTGTGTGCATGCACTTGTGTGTGTGCGTGTGTGTGTGTGTGTGTGTGTGTGTGTGTGTGTGCACTTGGGCCACTGTCCTTGGTTTCCTCTGCCTGAAATAGTCTTCTTCTATGTTCCAATGTGCCTTAGCCATTCTCTCTTTTCTCTGCTCAAAGGTCTCCTCTGTGAGGTCTTTTCTGAGTAGCCCACACAGAGCACCACTGCCCCTGTCCTCTTACACCTGCCACTACCTTCTAACCATCTTGCTTTTTTCTGCCTTGTCTGTCTTCTCCATAGAAGGTAAAGTAAGAGGGCAGGAGTTTACTTTGTTCTTTGCCAAGAACCCCCAAAGTAATTCAGATGTTAGAAGCATGGAGTCTGTAGCTAGATGACTATGTAAAGCACACAGGACCATATGTACACCCCTAGGCTGTGTTTCATGAGGAAGACACTGCCACCTCACTCTAGCTGAGAGCTGTGGACACTTAGCTCTAAGGAACCCTTGCTCTCTACAGTCGATCCCACCCACAAATCCTCAGAGGACTTGGTCTTACCTCCTTCTGAGACTATGTTTTTCTACTTTGAAGCAACCAAATGTGCTCCCTGAATTTCTAGAGGATATCCTTTTAAAAGGTTAAACATTGATTTTTTTTTTTCATTTGCTTCTGAGAAGGGATATAAACAGTTAATACTGACAAAGGACAATCTCTTAATCCATAAAATGTTCTGACTTTTAGTAAAGTTTTCTTGGTTGAGTTGGTTATTTTGGTTAGAAATAATGAAATCAAACTGCAAATACTGGATTTTATACAGGAAAATCTCCACTTCTGCACACGTTGATTTACTGTGTGACAAGCAGCTGAGGCCTATGTGATTTCCCCACCCAGGGTACACCTTTTCTTTTAACCTTACAAAGGGCAGGATGATTTGTGTGTCATTTTGAGTTGTTCAAAAACTATATTTTTGTTTTCTTTTGTTTAATGCTTTGGTTATTTCTGAGTGCTGGTGAATTCTTCCTGTGTCTGTGCCACAGGATCTGAGCGCTGCTGCCTGACACTTGTAGTTCACAAGTTAGGATCCAGCAATGGAAGGGTGCAGGCAGAAAGCAAGCGAGAGAGCAATAACAGAGATGGAAAGTATGCCTCAGGCAGGAGAGAGTTCTGACTGCCAGGCACTGGAAGGAATCTGAGAGGCCTGCTTTAGGGGGTGAACAGCTGGATGCCAGATTGCTTTCTGACAGACCAGTTGAAGCACTTCAGTCTTCAACTCTTCCAGCAAATACAGGGTTCATTTTTGGGGTAAGGGCTAGTTCATTCTCTGAAAAGTTTTTCAGAAGACAGTGTTTAATTAAGGGGAAAACAGTCCAGTTCTTGTGAGTGAATTAAATTCCACCTTTAGGGAACTTGGTAAAGTGTTTGATAAGCCCAATGGAAAATAAAGACTCTAGTAGCTGCTCTGCTGAAAACAGATTAAGGTCTGAGATTTTTAGAGGAATGGACAAGAACATTTTGGATCTTTGTAATAAACCTCTTTTGTATTGATTAGGCAAACCAAATCAGATAAACAGACATACTTGGCCAATTTAATTTCCCAAAGCATGTCACCACATTTAAAAGGTGGTAGTCTGGAGATCAAGGTGAGGGGGATCAGAATTTCTGGGAATCTGGCTTGATCTGATTATTCACGTTGCTCTCTGTAGTTGACAGATCTGTCTGGCCCATACCTAACATGTGGCTGTGTTTGCCTTGTGATGTTGTCTGTGAACACTAAGGAAACTTCTTCCAAATGGTGGGAGCAGTTGATTAAGGGAAAAAGCACTAAAGTGAATAGTTTTTTTTTTTTTTTCTTATTTGGGGCAGGGGGGCATTAAGGAATTATATGCTCACAAAGAAATGAAGATTATAATAGATTGGGGGATATGATATCAAAAAGATGTAAGACATAGCTTTGATTGAGAGGCATAAGGCATGAACATAACTACGACCGAGGCCATCTATCCACTATCTCTATGAGAAAATACCCTGGAAGGAACTTAGACAGCAGCACTGCACACCTTTGGAGAAAGAATATGTTGAGATGGGCAGAGGATGGGGGTAGAAAGTCCTTTCAAGAAACAATACAGCAAATAGGTGGATTCAGCTGGCTCTAAGTTTACATGGGCATTAAAAATGAACAAGAAGCCAGGTGTTGTGGTACATGCCTTTAATCCTAGCACTCAGGAGGCAGAGGCAGGCAGATCTTTGTGAGTTCAAGGCCAGCCTGGTCTACAGAGTGAGTTCCAGGATAGCTGGGGCTACAGGGAGACCCTGTCTCAAACAACACCCAAAATAAAATTTAAAAATAAATAAATAAATAAATAAATAAATAAATATAAATAAATAAAATAGGACAAGAGTTTAATTTTGTTCTTCTACAAATGGTGATCCAATTTTGCCAGCACCATGTGCTGAAGATCCTATCCTTCCTCCCTGAGGTTTTTTTGCCCCTTTGTCAAATATGAGGTGGCTGAAATTGTAAGAGCTCAAGTTTGGATCTTCAATTTTGTTCCATTGCTCAATGGATCTCTTTTTCTGCCAGTACTAGGCTGTCTTTGTGACTATGGCCCTGTAATATAGTTTGAAGTCTGCTGGAACAATTTCCCCTGTATTGCATTTTTCACTCAGGGTTGCTTTAGCTATTCAGGGTCTTTGTTTTTCCATATGAATTTAAGGATTTTTTTTTCCTAAGCATGTGAATAAGCTCATGGGGATTTTGATTGGGATTTCGTTGAATCTGTATATCAATTTGGGTAAAATGGACATTTTTATATTAATTTTTCCAGTCCATGAGCATGGGAGATCTTTCCATCTTTTGATGTCATTTTCAATCTCCTTCTTCAGGGGTTTAAATTTTTTGTTGTAGAGATCTTTGGTATCTTTGGTTAGGTTTATTCTCAAGTATTTTATTATTTTTTAGCCTGTTGAGGGTGGGAAGGTCTTCTTATATTCCTTCTCTACTTGTTTATTGTTGGTATAAAGAAAGGCTACTGATTTTTCCAGGTTAATTTTTAATTAATTAATTAATTAATTAATTATTTTTATGTGTATGAATCTACTGTCTGCATGCATGTCTGTGCACCCGTGTTGTGCAATGCCATGGAAGTCAGAAGAGGGTGTCGGATTCCCCTGGAACTGGAGTTCTCCTGGAATTGGAGTTAAAGACAGTTCGCAGCCACCATGTGGGTGCTGGGGATTGAACCCGGGTCCTCTGTAAGAGCAGTCTGCGCTCTTAACTGCTAGGCTATCTCTCCAGCCCCTCCAGGTTAATTTTGTATCCTGCCACTTTACTGAAACTCTTAATCGTTTTTAGAAGTTTTCTGGTGGAGCTTTTAGTATCCCTTAGGTAAACTATCATATCATCTGCAAAAAGGGATAGCTTAACTTCTTCTTTTCCAATTAGTACTCCTTTAATTTCCTTCTCTTGTCTTATTGCCTTAGCAAGCATTTTAAGCACTATGTTAAAGAGGAGTGGTGAAAAGAGGCAACCTTGCTGGGTTCCTGCCTTTAAAGGAAATGGTTCCAATTTTTCTCCATTTAGGATGATATTGGCAGTGGGTTTGCTATATATGGCTTTGATCAGGTTGAGAAATGTTCCCTTCAGTCTCATTCCCTCTAGGACTTTAAACATAAAGGGATGCTGGATCTTGTCAAAGGCTTTTTCTGCATCAATTGAGATGATCATGTTGTTTTTGCCTTTCAGTCCATTTATGAGTTTTATGAAACTCCTACCTCTCACCCTGTACAAAAATGAACTCCAAGTGGATCAAAGATCTCAGTGTGAGACCCAAAACCCTGAAAGTGATAGAAGAAAAAAAGATGCAAGACATGTATGGCAGAGTGCCACCCACTCAGGTGGGGTGGGAGGCATGGAAAGGGAAATGACTCTAAATTGGATTGAGAAATGATGTATGACATATGGAAAAAGTTTAATAACAATAAAATAAATTTTAAAAAAGATAAAAAGAAAAAATTGGCAATAACCTACAAGACATAGGCATAGGAAAATACTTTATAAATCAGACAGCAGCTGCACAAGAAATAAGGTCAACAGTTGACAAATGGGACCTCATCAAACTCAAAAGTTTCTGTACAGTGAAGGAATCAATCAGGAAGTGAAGAGAAAACCCACAGAGTGGGAGGAAATCTTCACCAGTCATACATCTGACAGAACATTAACATCAAGAATATATAGACTACTCAAAAAACAAAGAAGAAAACAAATGACCTACTCAAAAGATGGAGTAAAGAGCTGATGGAGTACTTCACCTATGAGGAATTAATTCCTCATAGGAATTTAATTCCTCATAGCTGAAGGAGACTTCACCTATGAGGAATTAAAGATGGCTGAGAAACATCTCAAAAAGTGTTCAACATTGTTAACAAGGAAATGCAAATGAAAACCACTCTAAGATATCATCTCACTCTGATAAGACTGGCTAAGATCAAGAAAACAAAAGACACCAAATGCTGGAGAGGTTGTGGGGGAAGGGGAAAACTCATCCACTGCTGGTGGGAATGTAAACTTGTACAACCACTATGGAAAGCAGTGTGGAGAACTCTTAAAAGACTCAAAATGAGCCTACCACCTTACCCAGTCATAACACTCCTAGGTATATACCCAAAAGATTCATCCTACCGCAAAGATATGTGCACATCCATGCTTATTGCAGCGAAGAGCTGGAACGAACCCAAATGCCCCTCAACAGAGAGTAGATGACAAAAATGTGGTACATTGACATAATGGAGTACTATTCAGCGGTAAAGAAAGATGACATCATGAACTTTGCAGGTAAATGGATGGAACTCGAAGCCATTATGCTAAGTGAAGTAACACAGTCCCAGAAATACAGAGAATGGTTTCCCTCATTTGTGGATGCTAACACCAAATCCCCAGATGAAAGGCAAGCTGAACAGCATTATTGTTCTATTTCTGTTTATTTGAAAGCAACTATGTTGTTATAATGTAAATCTTTTAACAGGCTCTAGAATAGACCCACCACTTACTTTCAGACTCTGTAATTACTGTACATGGGTAGAAAGTATGTATTCATATTTTAGAGTAATAATAAAATTAAAGGAGGAAAATGTGAATTCCTAAACATACAAAAAAAAAAAAAGACTTAGAGAAAGATGCAGGACAGTTATGGCAGAGTGCATGATCTGGGGTGGGGTTGGGGGAAAGGGAAAGGGGAATATGTCTAAATTGAACTGAAAAATGATGTCTGAAATACACAAAACATCAATAAAAGCATTATAAAAAATAAAATAAAAATAAAATCCAAATGTTATAAAAAAGAACAAGAGGCCTGGCATGGTGGTGCCCACCTTTAATCCCAGCACTTCAGAGACAGAGACAGGTAGATCTCTGTAAATTCAAAGAAAGCTTGATCTACGTAGCCAGTTCCAGGTCAGCTGGGACTAAAGGGAGACACTTTCTCAAAAAGACACACACACACACACAAAAGGAATAAGAGGAAATGTTTTTTGGAGAAAGAAAGGTTTTAACCAGATCTTGAAATATCTGAATTCCAGACTAAGGAATTGGTTGGAGGAAGGACACCCATGGAAATGTCTTTAGAAGGGTAAGGAAATCAACAGTTCATTGTAATAATCTCTGGTTTGTACCTTAGTGTTAGGGACAGATTTTAGTACTCCGTAAATTTATTGCTAGGTTAACAAGTTTAAAACTATAGAAGATTACACTGTTACCAAAACAATCTAAGTTGTTAAAAGTTACACCTTAGATTATTTTTTTCTTAAATTAAGAATAAATTATTAGCAGATCTTTAATTACCATTTTAGTGTTACAACCTTAAGTCAAAAAATCCAAATAGTAACACAACATGAACCAACTAAATATCAACACAAGTTTACAAGGGAGTGTTGCACTAAAACTACATGATATAAAACTTAACTTTAACCTCTGTTTTTTTGGGTTTTTTTGGTCTTTTTGACACAGGGTCTCCCTGTAGCCTCAGCTGGCCTGGAACTCACTCTGTAGACCAGGCTGGCCTTGAATGCACAGAGATCCACCTGCCTCTGCCTCCCAATTGCTGGGATTAAAGTCATGTACTACCATACCTGGATAGGAAAGCTTTTTACTTATGTAACCAATCTATATCATTTACTCAGTTTGGGAGTACATAATTAAGTCTTATTTCCACATAATGTTTGTGTTAACATCAATTATTTCTTTGTGAACAAAAATGTGTAATAGTTTTCTCACACCAGTGTAGGACCCAGGGGAGAAGAAGCGGCAGAGCCCCGTTATGTTTAAGTATGGGGCTCTTCTTCCCCTCCTCTTCCTCCTCCCCTTCCTCCTCTCCTCTCCTTTTTCCCCCTTCTATTCCATCCCTCCTCTCCCCCTCCTTCTCCTTCCTCTTCCTCCTCTTCTTTTCCTTTCTACTTCTTCCTTCTCTATTGACCTAGTTTTAGAATTTTGTTTCTGTTGGTGCTGGGACCTGTTATGAGTTTCCAATGAGTTCACAATGACTTTTGCTGCTGGTCTTTTGAATATTTTTCAAAACTTGTCTTTGAGAATGTTAAAAAAATGGATTTGTGGGAGAGAAGGAGAAAGAAATTTGTTTTGTTTGCTCTTTCAGTTTAAAATCTGGTTCTTTCTCCCCCCCCTTCACTTCTCTCCCCTCCCTTCTCCTTTCCTGTCCTTTCCTTCTCCTGTCCTCCACTCTCCTCCTCTCCTTCCCTCTTCCCTTTCCTCCTCTTTAGTCTCCCACTGAGGAAGAGGCGTAATTCCTTACATACTTTCTTTCCTGATTCTTGTGTTAAAATGTTTTGTTCCCCTAAATGCTTATAGTGTTGTAGTGTAGGAGAGAGAGAGAGAGAGAGAGAGAGAGAGAGAGAGAGAGAGAGAGATTGACTGCAGTCCCCCCCACCCCTGTCCACCAGGGCTGAACTTGGCATTGTCCATGTCCTATTTCCCTAGATGGTCCGAGGTGATGAGCGAAGGACACGTCTTACTTCTTCCTGAATTATGCTTTTAATTTCTACGAGCTTTAAAACCATCGTGGCCCTCTCTGTAAAGAGTACAGTGGCGTGTGTGGGCAGAGGTCGGGAAGGGAAACATTCCCCTTGGGCCCTGGGACAACTTTTCACTGTGGAGAGCTGCTTGGCTCTCACAGGGGGAAGATTCATTTGTCAGAGCTGCCCAGTTTGACTCACTGCCCTGGGTGTGCAGAGTTCAACTTCAAGGAGCTAGGGAGGTCCCACTCCCTTAAAGGCACAGTACCTAGATTCGGTTGAAAAGCCTGAAAGGGGCCACCCCTGGGTCCTCTGTCGCTCCCAGATGTGTAGTTTATGATAATCCCCAAATTCCAGTGTGAAAAAGCAAGAGTTTTCTCAAAGATCCCCATGCTTAGGAACAGAGAAACACATACTGGATTTCACCTGCATCTTCCATGTGATGAATAAGGATATTTATTTTGTGATTAAAGTTCTGATCCATAGGGGGAGGAAAAATCATTTGCATGTCACGATTTTTCTGCCTCCTTAATTCTCAGCCCACTCACTTCAAAAATTTACAACAGGTAGCATCAATCTCTCCTCAAAATGTGTCATGCTCATGTAACCTGGGGGTCTCAGGTTCCAACAGCTGGTGAAAACAGGTGTTGTCATTAGCTTGAACACCCACGTCTTAAAGTCAAAGGCCCAGCCTGCTCAGCTGCTGCTGAAGGTGCAAGGCTTCAAAGAGCACTCTGTTCTAAGCACTGTGCCAAGGACTGTGTGTGTATCCACACTTGTTCATCCACACGTGTTCTCTTCACCACTAGCTGACCATTAGCTCAATGCTTTGACAGATCTGGAAATGCCTTTTGAAGCTGGCTTCCTGATTGTGTCTTGGGTACTGCCACCTGCATCTGGATATGCTTCAGCCATTCCACCATTGGTGCTGGGGGTGGCTAGAACCCAGTGCCACTCTTACGCAGCTGGAGCTGTCATGCCTCCACTGTCCCCCGGGCCATACCTGGGAAGTGAAAAGACCGCCAATTACTTCTGTGATAGGTTCAATTAAGAGGTGGGGGTGGGACAGATTATTTTCCCCTGTACATGACAGGTTTCAGATATGTATAAAGAAGTAACTTATATTTAACATTTTTATTTGAGAAACTTTGATGTGCTCTTCAATTTACTAGCTATCACCTTTAAAACTCTTTGACATGCAGAAATTATCTGGTTGATTTGTCATTGTCTTCTGTAGGGTGACTCATCTCAAAATGACATGGCATTTGCCTTTGAAATCAGTACTGTATTTATTTCGTTGTTCTGAGCCTTCCCAAATAAATCTGTTTTTTTGATAGAATAATTTTGAGAAAAATAATAATGTAGCAACTACTAAGTAGTATATGGGTTATCCACAGTTCACACTCTTTCAACTTCAGTCTTGCAAACTCTTCAGAGAAATGACCATATTCTACCAAAGGGAAATCTATGTTCCAGCTCAGTGGCTATGGTGAGACTGAAAAGGTAAAGTGGAAAGAATAGGCAGTCTCGTTCTGTCTGTCTTCCCTTGATGAGGAAAAATAATAAAACTAATCTTTCATGAGGGTGAATAAAAAAATCTCCTTCATGAGGATAAATATCTGTGACCAGGAAAGGCTAAGACTGGTTGAAATGCTTCAGTTTGTGGCTCTGGAGTTTAAAGAAAATGCTATTTGTAATATTTTTGAAAAACAATATGGTTGTTTCAAACAAAATCTTTTAAAGTCTATTCTTATACTTTTTCCTTATTCTTGATACCCAGTTAGGTGGGTATAGGTAGACCACTGACTAAAAAGAAAAAAGTTTGAAATAAAAATTGGAGTGGTGTTTCAAAGTCCCGGTGGCAGCCACTTTTGCTTCCCTAAGCTCAAAATTTAGAAATGAAAAACACTCATACAACAAACTTTAATTGAATGTCTCTTTATGTATAGATTTCTGATTCTTTACAGGAGCTCTGCCACTTATTCATCCCAACAATTCCTTGGGGTTGGATCATTATAATCATCTCCATTTTATGGGTAAGGGAAGTTTAATTTGACATTAAACTAGGTACTAAATGGACACTCACGTTAGAACACTAGAAAGTGGGATGGGCTTTTAGGGAGAGGAGAGGCCGATATTAGTTCTATCTTATTTTATAGAGGAATTTCTTAAGGTTCCATGATGTGGAATAAATAAGTGTTAGAGCCAAGGAAGATTTAAATACCAAATTTACTTCAAGGTGTGTGTGTGTGTGTGTGTGTGTGTGTGTGTGTGTTTTGTGTGAACGAATGTATTGTGTGCATCTGTATGGAGAACTTGTCATTCTCCATCTTGTTTTTATTTTTTAGACATGCTCATTCACTAGCCTAGAACTCACAAAGTAGGGCTAGGTGGTCAGAACCTCAAGGATCCACCCGTCTCTGCCTCCCCAGCAAGGGTTTAAAAGGATATACCGCCCTGCCTGGCTTTTTTCTTTGGGTTCTGGGGATTGAACTTAGATCCTGTACTTGCTAGCTAAGCACTCTACTAACTGAGCTACCTCTGGAGTCTAACTTTTCCTTCTTCAGAAACTTAGGACCACTGGTTAGGATCTGATCTGTTTGTCAGCTCTGGCTGGAGGACCCTGTAAGACTAAGGTGCAACTGCCTTGCTGCCATCTGCAGATCAGGTTGCCCCAAAACAAAAGCTGGGGGGGGGGAGCAGCATCCCCATCTCAAAAATAAGAGAGAATAGTTCAGGTGTACGGCAGGTAGCTTTCTCGGGAAGACCACGTCTGTCAGGCCTGCTACTTCTACACAGCTCCTTGGAGGGATTAGCAAAAGGTTACATCTGAGAGGTGGTTCCAGTCTCTGGAGGAACTTTGGATAAGGTCTCCCTCCTCAGGCCTCCAGTTTGGCAGCTGACAGCCCACTTTGCACAGTGCATCCCTACATCAGGGTGTGTGGATGCGTGGGGAGGCTTCAGTCCCTTAAATTTTGATGAGCCAGATAAGAGCTGAATTGGTCCCTGTCACTTTCTACAATTCTGGGGGAGTAGGAGTGGGAATGAGAGCCTCTGGTGCTTTTTGGGGAGGGGGTTACTGTAGATCACAGGGAAGGGTTTCGCCGCCAGGAGACCTTGTCTCTGGCCTTTCTGAACCCACAGCTCCCCCACATCACTTTAGAGCTAACGTGGCAGAGGTGGCTGGGAGGTGGCTACTGGCTTAGGGCCCTGAAACACTGAGTAATTCCTAGCGTGGCTGGGGCTGCAGGCATCATTCCAGACACTTCCACGTTGTCTTAAAGTAAGAGAGAGAAAGAGAAGAAGAAAAATATCCCTCCACTAACCAGCCCAAATAGTGGGAGGCAGATCTCTGGCTCTGAAACAAGATACATCCCTTTTATGGAAGGACATGGCTGGAAAGTTCCACCTCTGAGGGAAGCCACGGCTCCTTTTCTATTTTCCTTTTCCTTTCTTTCTTTCTTTCTTTCTTTCTTTCTTTCTTTCTTTCTTTCTTTCTTTCTTTCTTTCTTTCTTTCTTTCTTTCTTTCTTTCTTTCTCTCTCCTCTCTCTCTCTCTCTCTCTCTCTCTCTCTCTCTTTCTTTCTTTCCAGAGGAAGAAAGGGAGTCTGGAGGTGCAGGACAGGGGGGAGGGGGATTGAAGGGAAGCCATTGCTTCTCCTGAAATTCCTGCATTATTCCTTGCTCATGGCTATAGAATGACACAGATTTTAGTTCCCCATCAGATCTTCTCCAGTGAAACAGCTGACCATTTTTAAGAAGCCCCTTAAGTTGTGTTAGTACCTGTGGACTTAAGGAGAAATGAAAAAACATGGAGTTTATGATTTCAGTAGAAACAAAACAAGACCTATTGCACACCAAATCTTATACACCACGACCCCACATGGCCAACAAAAACAGGCCCCTGTCACTCTGGATGACTATTTATTGGAGAAGACGAAGGTACAATTAAAGGAAGGGGACTCATGTCAAGATGTTATTGGAGTCAAGCAGATTGACTGCCTGGAGTGACATCCCCCGCCGGCTGGCCATGCAGGGAGGGAGGCCGGCTGTGGGGTCAGAACATTTGAAGCACAGACTCAGAGCCCGGGTATCGATTTTAAATTGAATTCCAGGTTTTAGTGCAATTAAAAGCTACTGCGAGCTGTTGAAGAGAGAAATGGTATGATCAAATTATTAGAGCAGCATGATTTTTATTTTAATTAGGACAAACCACAGGGACTAGAGGGATGAGAGGACAGCTAGGGAGGTAATTCACTAACCAAATAAGCACAGGAGCTCAGAAGGTCTTTGTGAAATCAACAAATTAAAGCAATAGTGTTGTCTGACATTACAGACAAGAGAGCCCCCCCTTCGTTAATTTTACCTGATTTACTTACCTTGTTAGTTCTGACAGACTTAGATCCTCAGCTTGATTAGTTCCCTTTTATCCATCTATAAACACCGATATGACATCTTTTTGTCAATTTATATCTTGGTTTATGTACGCAATTTAAGTAAAATGTCCATACCAAGAAATACTATTTTTCCATCCTATTTTTTAAAGCAGGAATTCAATTCTTTTTTTTTTTTTTTTTCCAGTTCTCATCAACCTTTTGGAGCTTTTAGTCTGAAGTCTGAATGTGTTTACCAGCTGGGAAAAATCTGATATCTACTTGATTTTGCCTCTTGGAAGTAAAAAAAAAAAAAAATAAATAAAGAAATAAAGAGAAAATCGGCAGCACTATTAAGCAACAAGCTTATTTATTTCTTAAATCCCTCCCCAGGTCGCAGGCTTTTTTCAGAGCTCTGATAGACTTGTGACCAATTTTTTTAAAGATAATTTCCCGGAGTGCTGCCTTTTGCTATAGAAAATGCCACGTAGGTTGCCTGGGTTGCCTGGGTTATAAAGGCTGAGAAAGCCATTTTGGTTATATTTGTAGGCTTTTCTGTGGGTCTGTGCCGCACAGCCCAATTGCCAACATTATCCCTTCCTTCTGGGAAGAGCCTTAATTGTACTTGGCTTGGTTGACACAAAGGCCTCTGAAAAGTATGAGGCTGATCCCTCTAGTGTTCCTTTGTGAAGACTACAGTGTAAGATGCTGGATGAAGGAAAACAGCAGCAAAGGACTGCAGACAACGGCTGGAAAATCAATCTGCCTTAAAAATGACGTTAATGAACAGACTCGCAACAACAATGCCCTGTATTGTGTGGAGCTTTTAACAAAAGCAAGTGCGGCACTTTGCTCCGATTGACGTATCTGTTTCAGGTATGCGATCAGTGAACACTGGGAGAGAGAGGATGTGTGGCATGAGAATTATGTGAACAAACAATAAACAATTTAATAACATTGGCCAGAGTTATCAGAGGGGAAGAGGCAATGTATACTTGCCTCAATTTCAGAAATGAATTTATGACCCTGGTTAGGATTGTCTGGCTATAGTCACAGGCTTCCATAGTCATAAAAGAGGAGACAAGATTTCATATATACTTTTACATTCTTTCCCTGATGCTCCGCGATGTTCAATAAAAAGACCATGCTATCTTCTTCATGTTTTTCTTTGACATTTTCCTCTACATTCAGACATTTTTAAAACAGCTATTCTATTCAAGATTCTGAAGATAGAAAGATGATAAGATAGAGTCACCTCCCTCCACAGATGACATCATCTCACTGGGAGACAAGCACTTAATGACAATAGAGATTTTTTTTTTTTTTTTGGTCTTTTTGAGACAGGGTCTCCCTGTAGCCCCAGCTGTCCTGGAACTCACTCTGTAGACCAGGCTGGCCTTGAACTCACCAAGATCTGCCTGCCTCTGCCTCCCAAGTGCTAGGATTAAAGGCGTGCACCACCACTCCCAGCTTGACAATAGAGATTTATACACACTGCCAATGACACGGGGGAAATGATATTAATTATTAATATTAGTTATCAAGGAGGTTGAGATATTTAAGCTGGGGTTGAAGGAGGAACAGAAATTAGAGTCCTCATATCAGAGACAATGCATGGTTTGGTATTCTTGACTAATCTTCAGTCACTGCTAGCTTGGTTACTTCCTGTTGTCTTGCAGCCTGCATTTCACCTGCACAGCAACTCTGATTTACTCTATTGTTTTCTACTCTCCATGTGAAATGAAATAGAGCCATACAACAGAAAGGCTAGATCTCCATTAAATGAACATAAATCAAACTTGGAAGCTTTGTAGGAGATATTTGGATAGCTGCTACAACTCCCTGCAGTAAAAAAGAGGTGCAGTATTAAGTATCATAAACAGAGAAGACCCAGATCCACTGAGGGGCTAAGGAGCAGGTTCTGTTTGAGGGAGTCAAGTTAAAAGAGATTATTTTTTTCTAAGATCTCTTCTAGTTCTAAGAAACTGCAAACAAGTTATTATAAATTTGTAATAATGTTAAAAAGGACTGTTTGCTCCCAGAGAGTCTAGGTAACCCCAAATTTAACTGACTCCCTGCCACACTGACATTTCTACCAGACATTGCCTTACAACTCCTGTAGGAAAAATACCTCCTGTGGATATGATGGTATTAGCAGTGGGCTTGATATGGAAATTCACCAGCCAGATATCATGCAGGGAGTTTTCAGAGGCCTTTGACTCTCTTAGCATGTTGTTAAATCCATTGAGATCATTTTGTTCCTTATATAAGACACTATCTACTTTTGCTATATTTCCACTTTTTACATGTAGAATCAGAACCAAATCACAGTCATAAAATCTGGAAGCAAATTAAAGGTCTTAAAAATTTGTAGAACACAAAATTATTCTGATTCAATCTGAATGTTAATACAGTAAGCAACCTATATTTTATCTATATTTAATCAGCAGCTAAAGTAATATCGTTATGATTATTTTATGGAGACTTAATTCTAGTATTTTGGTAGCTCCCTATGAATACAACAATATGGTTTGGTAGCTGGGGCGGTGCAGAGTATGTGTATAATGAAATTACTCAAGGGGATAATGCCACGGGAGGCAGTGTTGAACCACACACTAAATATGAACACTGAGAACTATAGATGTAAATGGACCCTGCTTGTTTCCGGTTCTAGAATCCTTTGACCAGCAGAGCTTCTCTTCTTTCTCTTCTATACTTTGAGTTGATGTTGGAGCGCTGAGATTACCATTGTCTCTAGGATTTTTATTCCTGTTTTAAATCACGGTGCACACTCCTACCTTCATTCTGCCAGGATAATTTTTCTCTGTGATCTCAGAACATATGGGGGTGATAAATTAAATCTGAAATAAAAATTCAAAAGGAAGTATACATGCTGGGGGGCATGTACTAATTATGGAGGGGTGTGGAGAATGAGAGAGCATACATTGATACATTGGGATAGGAAACCCAATTTTATTTCGCTGCTGACATCTCAGATTATCTTTCCTAACTCACAGAGATCCATTAGCCTTTGCCAATAAATGAGCTCTCACTAATGTCCATTATCTCATTTTCATTGGTTCCTTTTATTTATTTGAATGATGTCAGACTTGAGCACCTACAAAATCCTCATACTACCAAATATTTTATAAGTGTCTCCTGGGAATGTTTCCTTTGTGTGAAGGGACAAGGAACTTTTCCTTTTAACTAGTGGGCTCATGGTGCTCTCTGAAGCGCCCCCTATGGGCATTGCCCTGTGTCACATCTCATTTAGCCATGGGGATAGTCTCTGGGAACAAGGGCTATCAAGTCTGACACTGCTAACTTTTTCTGGGTACTGACACAGGTCCTTCAGAAACTTTAGTATGCCAAACCAGAGAAAGAAAAGAAGGATGAGAGGAAGGGTGGAAGAGAATAAAAGATTTTTTTCTCTCTGATTTTTTTTCATAATTGAAAGCATGCCTGTGTGTTATTGAATAAAGTGTTCTTGCTTATAAGTCATTTTTAATTGAAATCCAGTCTTAGATAGACAAGTGAAAGATAAAAAGATAAGAAATCTAGGTTCAGAATTATTATCTTTTCTATATGTGAACTTTTCATTTAAGAATTGAACAACAATTTTGCTTAAAAAGACAGAGAGACACATACAGGTGGTATCTCTGGGTTCTGGGTTTTAGAATTAGTTCCAATTACTAAAGCTTAACAAGAAGAACAAGCTGGTTTGTGATTCTGATTTAATTACTATTAATATGTACTTATCAATTGCTTATTTATATACAAAGAAGATTCTGTGATAGAAGAGAGAAGAGGTTAAAAGTGAAAGAAAAGGATCAGAGAGAAAGAAAGAGGAAAAGAGAGAGGAGAGAGAGAGAGAGAGAGAGAGAGAGAGAGAGAGAGAGAACAGCTTGGGGGTTGAAATGAAAGTAATTTGCTGTGATGAAAAGGAATTAGAAAAGACTAATGGAAAAAACCTTGTCATATAGGAAAGTAAGAAGTCAGGAGACCCTGTCTGTATCGATAGGCAGCTCTCTGTTTGTTTTCAGTGGCATTAGGTTGTTAAATCTTGCTTGCTCTTTGATAGCTCACCTCAAGGGCTAAACTAAGAAATCCAATTACTTTTCTAGAAGCCGTAGTGATGACCAACTAAACTGTGGCCCTTGGGGACAGCATTTGTATCCTTTGACAGCAATTAATGAAACCAATAAATCAATTAGTTAAATTAAATTAAGGTCCACCCAGCTGTTTCCACAGCCTACCCATGTGTAACTAAATGTAATTATATGGTTGCCCTTGACGTGAAACAGAATTCAAGTGATCTTTGCTACCTTTATGTTCTAATGTCCACCCCCCCTTTATAAAATTATAGTTGTTCTACCTTTGTCTTGACTCTCTATTATATGAACTTTGCTTGGGGGAGAGTTCATAATAAAGGCAGTGGAAATACTCTTTGTACTATGGAGTGATAATGGATTACACCTGGGACCTGTTCTTTCTATTTAATCCTTTCCTGGATTTAATAGACCTCATTTCTCTTACAAAGTAATTGTTGCATCCATACCCATTTTCTATTTCGAGGAGAGGAGAAAGTTCTCTTCCTTGACAGTGCTGATTCCTCCTCTGTCTGCCTTCTCTTGTTCCAGTGTGATTGCTTCCTCACTACCCTGAGTCCTGTGCTCCTGCTTTGGAAACAGCTAACCTGTTCTTCCTGCTTCGTTGTCTTTCCTACCTCCTCACAATTCATGATCTCTCTTCTTCAAATCCTCTTCTGCATATTATTCCTATCAATACATCATACCAATTGCTTCCATCATTAAGTTCAGCAAGTCCTCCATTCTTTCCTTGACTTTTCCAGACTTGGACATGGGAGACTATTCTTTTAAACCTGCTTCAGATTATCATGCTATTTGACTAGATCTTCTTTGTTCCTCCTTCATTGGAAACAAGGCAGCTCAAGGTGGCCTGGAATTCAATATGGAAACCAGACTGGCTGTGAATTTATGATGTTCCTATCTCAGTCTCATGGCCTGAACATGTATTCTTTTAAGAGATACTTTTTATTGAGATTTTTTTGCATTTCATATAGACCTTAATCAAATTTAGACACACCCCATCTGTACTCTTCTCAGAGCCCCCCTGCTGGATTTCATACATCCTGTCATATTTGTTAGGTCCTACCTAGTCAAGAATTTGTACCCAGATGTCCCTCAGTGCAAGTTCATCCACTGGAATCTAGTCAGCTTATCTAGAGTCACTCAAAGAAGATCTACTCTCCCTCACCCAGCAGTAATCAGTTGCCAATTCTTTTTTTGTTTGTTTTTGTTTTTTTTAAATTTTATTTATTTCTGTATGTGTATGAATGTACTGTCTGCATGCAAGTTTGTGCACCCGTGTTGTGCAATGCCGTGGGGGTCAGAAGAGGGAGTTGGATTCCCCTGGAATTGGAGTTCTGGAATTGGAGTTTCAGACGGTTCTCAGCCGCCATGTGCGGTCGGCGCTTTTAACTGCTAGGCCATCTCTCCAGCCCATCAGTTGCCAATTCTTTGGCTAGGGTTGGGACCCGCTCCCCATTTCCCCAGTTCTATACTGGATTTTTGTCCGACCGAGTTGGCATGGGTCTTGTGTATGCTGTCACCATTGTCGCAAGTTCATATGTACAAGTTCCCTGCAGCCTGAAATCCTGTTTCCTCATGTTCTTGAACCAACAATGGCTCTTACAATCTTTCTGGCCCCTCTTCCACAGTGGTCCCTGAGCCATAGGTAAATAAGGTTTAATATAGGATTCCTACCCAGGGCCACATATTCTGCAGTCTCTCACTTTTAATTAAAAACTTTTATTGAGCTTTTGGACAAAAAAGTACATACAAGAGTTCTTTATCAAATTTAGACCCCCTCCCTCTTCCATTCTCCCACCTACACCACTGGACGTCATGCATTCCACTGTACATGTTAAGTCCGATCCTGTCGCACATTTGTACCTGGATGTCCTTTGGTGCCAGTTCATCTGTTGGAGTCTAGTCACCCTATCTAGAGATCTTAAGAAAACTCTCCTCACGGTTTCCAGCAGTGCCCAGGCTGCGGTCAGCCTACCATTCATTTCCTTTCTCCACTATGGCCCTTGTCGCATGAGTCTGGTCCTTGATAGGACCACTGACACAAGTTCACATAAGCAAGCTTCCAGTGGCCTCTACTTCTCTATGTTCACGGAACAACCCTGGATGTTACAAACTTTCTGTCCCCTCTTCTGCACTGGCAGTGCGCCAGGGGTGGGTAGTGTTTAATATAGGAGTCCTGTCCAGGGACACCTTTCATGCAGTCTCTTGTTCTCTAGAGCATCCAGGTGTGGCTTTCTTTGTGAGTCACACTCTGTTGTGTAGGAAACTTCGCTGGAGAGAGTTGAGGGATGCATTAGTATTCGCTCCACCTCTTGTTGCACTATGTTCCATGAGCCTAAGGTGTAGAGGTTCCACTGTGGATATGTCACCTGGGGCTGGGCATCTCTCAGATGTATATTCTCTGTGTGTGACCAGTTGTGGAATTCTGCAGTGGCCCCATCTGTTGCAAAAAGCTTCTTTGATGAGTGGTGTACAGTATACTTGTCTTCGAGTTCTGAGCGTTAACCAAGGGTTCTGACAATAGCCTATTTAATTTTGGAAGACTCTTGGACTACTTTGACCAACCACTTGAAGGGAGGTCTCTCCTGTCTGTTGCTGTGCTCCTTGCCCTAGATTCCCTACTGTATACACATGTACACACTAATGTTTAGATAACCTATGTGTATTTCTTAGGGGTTTCCTGAGCCAACTCATTTTCCTCTGGCTTATCCAGGGTCTTTTGTGATTCCATTTAAATTTTTTTTTTTTTTTTGGTCTTTTTGAGACAGGGTCTCCCTGTAGCCCCAGCTGGCCTGGAACTCGCTCTGTAGACCAAGCTGGCCTTGAACTCACAGAGATTCGCCTGCCTCTGCCTCCCAAGTGCTAGAATTAAAGGTGTGCATCACCACCCCCGGCTTCCATTTAAATTGTAGGAATTTTTATCTAGCACTGTGAAGAATGTCATGAATATTTTGATTGGCATTTCATCTATGGATTGGTTTTTTTAAGATGATCATTATTACAATATTCATTGTAAATCATTACAATAATTCAACCAGTCCATGAGAATTGTAGGGCCTTCCATCTTTTGGTGTCTTCTATCTCTTTCCTTAAAGATTTAAAATTCTCATTGTACATATCTTTAATATTTTTGCTTAAGTTTATTCCTAAATATTTTATTTTTTTAGGTTATTGTGAATGGGAGGGTTTCCTTGATTTTTTTTTTCTGACTGTTATTGGTTTATAGAAAGGCTTTTTAAAGTTTATTTTCTAACCTGCCACTTTACTGAAATTATTAATCATTTCTAGCAGTTTTCTGGTAGAATTTTGGGGATCCCTTATGTATAATACTACAAATAGTGATAATTTGACCTCTTCTTTTCCTCTCTTGTCTTATTGCTCTCTCAAGAGTTTCAAGCACTATATTGAGAAGGAGTGGAGATAGTGGACAGCCCTGCCTGGTTCCTGATTTTAATGAAAAATGCTTCCAGGTTTTCCTCATTTAGAATGATGTTGGCCATGGGTTCATTATATATAGCTTTAATTACATTGCAGTATGTTCCCCTCAGTGAAGTTCCCCTAGGATTTTGTCAAAGGCTTTTTGTGCATTTATTGAGATGACCATGTGATTTTAGTCTTTATTTTTTCGTCCAAATATGTATATATATTTAAATGGCAGGATACAAAATTAACCTAGAAAACTCAGTAGCCTTTCTTTACACCAACAACAAGCAACTGAAGAAAGAATTCAATGAGACCTTCCCACTCACAATAGCCTCAAAAACAATAAAATACCTAGGAACAAACCTAACCAAAGACAACAAAGATCTCTACAACGAAAATTTTAAAGCATTTATATTTTTAATTACATGTATTGACTTACTTATATTGAACAATCTGTGTATCTTTGGAATCAAACTGAATTGATCATGATGGATGATATTTTTGATGCATGTCTACATGTGGTTTTGGAGTATTTTGTTGAGAAACTTTGCCTTGATGTTCATTAGAGATATGGGCCTAGAGCTTTCTTCTTTTTGTTGTGTCTTCATCTGATTTTGATATTAGAAGGCAAATCTCATTACAACATAAATAGAAATGTGTGTAAAGTTATGAAAGTCCACAGTCTGCTCTGCTCTGATGTCTGGTGACTTTGAAAGTACTCTTTGTGGAAGGTAATATTGAAAAGGTAGGTTGTGACAAAACTCTTAGAAGTTTTAAATGTGGGACTGGATGGTTTTGAGCTTTTCACCAAAAATATGTTGGCTAAGATATCTGATCCAATTCATACAACTGTATATGAGCAGAAAAAGACATTTGTGAATAGTGAGAAGAATGGATTGGGGAAAGAGACTATTTAGAAGCTTGTCTCAATGGTACAGGACCTGTGCCAGGATAGTGACAGTGGAAGTGACTGTTTGACATCTTCTGAAGGTAAAATGGATTCACAGATTCCTGATTTGATAATAAAGAATGAGGGTACCTAAGAAATAGAATAGGTAACCTTGGTGTTTCAGAAATAATGAGAGAGAGAGAGAGAAAGAGAGAGAGAGAGAGAGAAGAGAGAGACAGAGAATGTGGTGTGTACATATATGTACACTTTGTGTAAAAGCACATGCCCATGTGTGTACATGTGAAGGACAGAGATCTATGTTGTGTCTCTTCCTCTCTCACACTGAACCTGAAGTTCATTGATTCAGCTAGAATGGCTGACTAGCAAGCTCCAGGGATCCTTCTGTATGTGCCTCCCAGCACTGGGCTTATAGGTAGGAATCACTATAGGGTTCTGGGGTCTGTACTCAGGTCCTCAAGCTTGCATAGCAAACACTTTAGCCACTAAGCCATCTCTCTAGCCCTGACATATCTTTATATGATTTCATGCCTTTGTACAAACATCTCAGTACTTCTTCCTCATTGTCTCATTGTGGTGATGGAAATGGAGTTTTTGTATCAATCAACTTTTTTTGCTTATAAGTAATCTATCTGTACACCTCACGTTCTGACTGAGCCTACCTGAGCTAGGTGTTACCCAGGGCCATTCAGTCTTGACTACTGGAACAAGAACAGAGTGTAATGCTCTGGCCCCTAGAGGCCAGCAGCTTGTGTTTGTGTGTCAAGGCACTGTCTAAGGAAAGAAGAGCTGTGAGTAGGCAGATCAGAGGGCTGTTCTCTAAACTGAAGGAAGTCACAGACCCCATAATCTGAGATCTCTATTCCTAGGAAAACTATATAGTCACAGAAATGGGTAACAGGTATTACTAACCCCTTGAAAATTATGTACAAAGCTACATTAAGAACATTTGCCTAAAGATTAAGGTTCCCATGTCTTAGACTCTCTTCCGGAAGCCGTAGGATTTATTTGGTTTGAGAGCCTCTTGGCACTTTTATCCCACTCTTGTTGCCTCAGACACAGCCAAAATCAAATTACATTCTCAACTCCGAGCCTGTATTCACATCATTCTCCTCTTTATAAGAAATGTCTAAATCTTTGTGACATCCTACTCATCCTTCCGTGGCTGAAGTGGAAACCTGCTCCTTTAATGAAGTCTTCCTTGATTCATCCATCAGCACAACAGGCATGATGGCCTCTCTCTTCTCACATATAATTCTCCCTCCCTTCCTTCCTTCCTTCCTTCCTTCCTTCCTTCCTTCCTTCCTTCCTTCCTTCCTTCCTTCCTTCCTTCCTTCCTTCCTTCCTTTCTTTCTTTCTTTCTTTCTTTCTTTCTTTCTTTCTTTCTTCTTTTTTTGACACAGTCTCTTTATTCACCCAGACTGTCTTTGAACTTAGAATCCTGTTGCCTCAGTGTGTGTGATTCTGGTATCACAGGCATGCACCACCGTGGCTGCACTGTTACTTCAGCTTCTGAACTGCCCAGAACCAGGAGCCAGGGTCTGGGAGTTATTCAGCCTCATGCCACCATCAGAAGGGGTCTGTGCAGAAGTGTGCCATGCTAGATACCAGGAAAGGATGGCCTCCTATCTGCTTTCATCTTGCTTGTATTGTCACAGCTCTTCTTTTGTGTGAGACAAGTCCTTTTCTTATTTCCTTTTTTTTTTTTTTTTTAATGCACTCATTTGGAATGGGAGGGGCCTTACTTTTTTTTCTTTTCCTCATTTTTGCAAATTATATCTTCTTTTTAAAAATTTCCTTTGGGGATACATTTTTCAGCTTTCACTTTTTGTTTCGTCTTTTCGAGACAGGGTCTCCCTGCAGCCCCAGCTGTCCTGGAACTCACTCTGTAGACCAGGCTAGACTTGAACTCACAAAGATCCACCTGCCTCTGCCTCCCAAGTCCTAGGATTAAAGGCGTGAGCTACCAAACCCGGTGTTCAGCTTTCAGTTTTTAAAATGACCTTGTCGTTGTCATCGTTTTATTTGTTGACATGTTCTGAAGGCCACGCAACTCTCTGTTGGTATGAAATCCCAGAATTCACCATTTCTACTTCACTCTAATATTCTTCCTTAAGATAAACAGACATGGGTTTCACCACTAAAATATTTAAATTAGCCACTGAAAGAGTCCCTTTGCTTTGTATAAAGTACAAAAATCACACTTAAAAATGGGTTGATTGTAATCCTTTTTCCTGTATGGATTGTTTTCTGGTAGAACTGGGATGGGGGTGTATGGATGGTATGCCAGACCACGTATGGAAGAACAGCGTCCTCTGCTGGTCATAGCACGTCTGAGGCCATAGAAACTGGAATGTGAAGAGTCAACAAAGTTTTGAAAGATTTTTGGCTGACATTTCTATTCCAGATTGGGAATCACTTCCAGGTTGCTAATGGTCACCACCCATACAGATAACTAAAACTAGTTGACTTCACATCCTAAAAAAATCATTAGTGAATCTCCCTTCCCTTCTTTCTCTGCTGCCCAAGCTTTCCAAACTGTTAGGTGTTGCTCTTGTTCTTAACTCCTTGGAGAGTCTCATTATGAAAGGTTTTTAGTTTACTTTTTAAACAGTGTACATTGATTCAGAGTGACTGGATGTCATCGTCATCATCGTCAGATATTTTGTTAGGAACCAGCACTGGTGGTATTCTGGAGGATCTGTGTGTGATTGCTTTATTAGTGAGGCCATCTCATATGATGATATCCACTTGGTATTTACAAACCCTTGGCTGGAATCCACAACCAGCCATCGTTAAATGAAATTTCCATCTGTAGCAAATACATGTGAAAATTAGTGTATCTTGTGTTTATTATAAAATGCAGCACTTGACATTTTCTTCTCTCTCACAAAGATCATGTTGACTCAACTTGCCTTCTCCTACCTTGCATGCCTAAAAGTGAACGGATTCCAAATTGCCGGCTTTACCATATTGTTCCTGGAATCTTGCAAAACAACATGCTTCCAGGAGATAAGGAGAAGTATGGCGATTAAGAGTTAAAGACAGATAATCAGTGAGCAAGTATACTGATTTTGTAAGATTTACTAATGCAAAATCGCACCCATCCATCTCTATAACTATCAGGCACATATAATACCTTGTTGCCATAACTGGTGAGAGACTTTCTGCAGTATGAAGGAGAATATTACAGAAGGAGGAGGAGGAGGAGGAGGAGGAGGAGGAGGAGGAGGAAGAGGAGGAGATGACATTCTAGAATTCTTTTTCATAGAAGTGTCCCCAGTGAGTTCCATTAGAAGGTATTTCCATGTGCTCCTGATGGTTTGAAAGGTTCTTCCTCAGGGTGCATCAAGAGCTCCTATTTTTGTTCACCTACCATTGAAGAAGATGCCATAACCATGTCGGCACATTTCCTAAATTTAAAATTAGTTTTAATTAAAAGCATTAAAAAAATTAAGAATGATATCCATTTTTCTCTCCTGGAGGGGCACAACATCTCATCCAACTCTGGTTTTATCAAAAACAGTTATTTGATTGCATGGAAAAAGTAAACATCTGGTAACCAATATCCACAAAGTCTTCTGTCTTTCTGTCATAACTGTATCCACTTACAGTTCTATATTCTAATATCTTTATGATGGAGTAATTAGCATTAAACCGCCCTTGAGCTTATTATGATTACAATGGCTGCTGTAATCATAATTAGTTATAACCATAATTATTATCATAAATATAGTGGCTATTAAACTAAATTTTAATAACTCTATGATTAATATAATTGTTATTGTTAACTTCATGCCCTCTTATAAGCTGTGCAATAATGAGTAATTGACAGAGATGTGAAAATATCAATCATGAAGCACAGGACACGAGAAATCTCATTCTCTGAACTAATAGATTAAATACCAAAAGTTTACATATTAGTCAGTAGTTTGAAACTCAACACATTGTTCTCGGTCGTTTTATGAATAATGTTTCGTGTGAGCTCACTTCTGCTTCAAGATCTGTGTTAAACTATAATACAGAAACTATAAAACTAATAGGACAAGAGCAAATTGGGGGCTCCAGGTTACAAAAAGCTATATAGTATGGGAGAGGGAAGAGAAAGAAAGAAAATTCCGTTCTTTCCTGGAAGCCAAGCTGATTATGGGTAAAATTTAGTGATAGTGAAATCTTATCTCATCTCCAGTCTTTTGCATCCAGCTTTTTCCACCCTCAGCTAAGTCCTCAGGGTGGAATCTCATAAAGAGATAACGCCAAGATGGCTGATAAAGTTGCTATATCATTTCCACTTAGGATCACCCAGCAAAGGAAAGGAGGGTTAACCTTCAGAAAAGGGTCCACCCATACAGAACTTGTCCTTGTCTTCCCTAACTGGCTCTCAGCTTCTGAGTGCTACGGGATTGGGGACTTCCTTCAGTTGCAGAAAAAGATTTTGTAGTGTTGGGGAAGAATTTTGGAGCTTGGCTGAATTTTGTGCCTCCACTTTTCTTTGCTCTTAATTTACCATCTGTAATGGTCTCCGTAGCCTCTCCTAAATGCCCTCTACTGGACCATTCTAAGTATCACAGCTTATTGCCGCCCTTTCCATACCACTGCCCTGGATTCAGACTTCCATGTTGTCCGTTCATCCTCTCCCATCTTCACCCACTTTGTTTCTTCAAACACATTTCTATGCCACAATGTACTCTGTGATTCTATTCCTCTGCTTAAAAGTCTTTGCAGCTTTCTTTTGTTGTTTTTGACAATGCCTTGAAGAATTGTTTACCTTATGTCTTCTTCCTCAGCAACTTGGCTGTCTGAAAGTAGCACTCGTTTTCAAAGCATTTTTATATTTGTTTATACCATTGCACCTGCAAGAACATCGTCTTCTGATTTTCCTGGTGTATTTCTGCTAGTCTTTCAAGACATTTTTTTTTTTCATTTTGGGTTTCCACCACTCTTTTCTCTTACTTTAAAATTACAGATATTGGTTAATTCTGATTCTAGAGATGGAGGATGAATTACTAAGGCAAAAACCCTGATCAAAATGAACTTAGATCTTTGGATTTTGGTCTGAGCAACTACAATAATAGATTTTTCCATTTTTTCCTAGAGAAAAACTTTAAGGGGTGCAGATTTGGGATCATAAATCAAGAATTCCAACTTTTGAATGAATTATATATCTATTTTACAATATGGTGACTATAATAACAGCAGCATATTATACAGTCGAGAATCGCCTTACAGTTTCAAGTGTTCTCACCACAAAAATGATATGTTTGGAGATTATGAATATATTAATTAACTCAATTGAGTAACTCTACAACATATTGAGACTTCACAACATTGTGAACAGTAAATATTTGCAATTTTTCTTATCTTAAAGTAAAAAAAAATTAGTAGATAAAGCAAATTAATCTTCTGACCTGTTGAACTGGATACATTCATAGAGGCATGAGACCATAGATGGATGCCTGAGTCTAATACACAAGAGAAAACATATATAACTGAGAATCTTCAAATACATGTATACCGGCCCTTTGAAACTTATGAGATGGACTAAGAGTGAGAATAGACAAAGAAACCATTTTGGGGTTGAAACTTGGAGTCACTTTGAATGCTGTCCTGTGAAGACAAAGAAACATCTATCACAGGAAATAAGATGATTTGGGTGAAGGAGCTGGAAGAGAGCCCAAGGGGCAGCTGCTAGGTGCAGAAGGTGTTTCAGAAATGGAGCTTGTGTCCAGTTTTGTCCTTTGAAAAGTTCCAACTTTCAAAGATGCTACAATATTGGAAAGAAAGTCTTTGTTTTGCAGCATTGGAAAACTGAGTGATACAAAGTGCAGCAGTAAAAGAAAGGGCTTCTCTCCAGTAAGGAGTGTTCTTTAACAGAGAAGAGAAGGTGGGCTGGAGAGATGGCTCAATGGTTAAGAGCACTGGCTGCTCTTTGCAGAGGACCCACTTGGTGGTTAACAACTATCTATAACTCTAGTTCCAGAGGAACCCAATGCTCTCTTCTGACCTCCATGGGCATTGGACAACATGGTACACTTACATGCAGACAATACACTCAAACACATAAAATAAAAAATAATAAAACATAATAAATAAAATGAAAATGACAGATAAGAGAAGTGTTGATACACCTTAGTATGCTGCCCATTTATCCACAGTCATGGGGAGGAAGATGGAGAGATGGGTCCAGACCATCTTGGCATTTTGTCGGTAAATTGGAGGTGACAGTGATAATGGAAATTCTTACTTTTCTCTCTCCTTTCCTCTCTCTTTTCTTTTTTATTCTCTTTCTTCTCTACCAATTCCTTCCCTTCTCCTTTTTCCTCTCCCCACCTCTCTTCCTTTTATTATGGATGAAATAAGAAACCAGTTAAATTGAGAGTTGAAAAAAAAAAGGGAAAAAGAAAAGAAGTTTGAGGGAAGAACAGAAAGAGGGAAATTGTGATTAGAAAGGAAGTAGCACTCATCTTCCTTTGTTTTTCAAGGTAGCCTTCTCCAGTTGAATTCCTCTCACTAAATCTGCAGCAGGACATCAATTCCAGAGAAGGCACTTAAAAACATGGCTGCATTAGGGGGTTCACAGTTCAGATAATTAGGCTACTATCACTTTAAAAAAATCCACAACTCCTTCCATGTTTTGTGTTTTAAACTAGCAGTTTAACACTTTTGAATCTGATGCACATTTTGCAAAAATATGTTTCTGTTGACATCAGTAAGAGGGAAGTTGTAAAATACATCTCCTTAAAGAATTAAATATGCTTCCAAAAGGGCTCTTTGCTGTGAGATTTGCTACCAGATGGGAAATTCTAGGCTCTGGATGTTAACATTATTCCTACAATTTCAGCAAAATAACTTCACTTTGTGTAAGCAAAAGGAACATTTATATGTAAAACATGATGACATTTAAGTGTATATGCAAATAAGCACAGAACACAGTTATGCTGCTTATGGATCAGAGGAATGGAAATGGGGAAAAAAATGCTTGTTAATGAATTAGAGCATGCCTAGAAAATACTGTCTCCCTCCCACTCACAAACTCAGAAAGGTTCTAGGAGTTGGGCTGGCCAAAGAAATACTTGATGCAGTTCCCCTACTTTCAAAGATGCTTTCAAAATCTTGGAGAGAAAAATTCATTGTTTTGCAGTATAAGTGATACAAGTGTGGCTGGAATTTTTTTTTTTTTTGGTCTTTTTGAGACAGCGTCTCCCTGTAGCCCCAGCTGTCCTGGAACTCACTCTGTAGACCAGGCTGGCCTTGAACTCTGTAGACCGCCTGCCTTTGACTCCCAAGTGCTAGGATTAAAGGTGTGCGCCACCACGCCTGGCTCATGGCTGGAATTCTGAAAGTAGTAGACGTCCTGTTTAGGTTGGAGAAGTTATGGAAGGCTGCCTGAAAGAGCAGGCTTTGGACATTGCAGAACTCTTATTTAATTGTGTTAACTTTGCCAAGAGGATTTGCTTCAAAAAAGTGGAGAATCTCTGACTTTCAATTCCTGTTGCATTGGGCTTATTGTCCAATTAAATTTTTGCATGTAGAAATCACACTACTTTGGTGATCTTTATTTAAAATCCCACTTAGTACTGTTGTGGGAATGTCCTGGTCAACATGATGTTTACCTTTCTCTCTCCTCTTCCCTTTTCTTCTCTTTTCTTCTCTCTTCTTCCTTCTTTCCCTGTTCATTTCCTTCTCCATAAGTCCCCTCTCCTCCTGTCTTCTTTGTCCTTTTCCTTTGGATGAAATAAGAAACCTGTTAAATTGAGAGTGACAATATGGAAAATAAAAGAAGCTTGAGGAAAGAACAGAGAGAGGGAAATTGTGATTAGGAAAGAAGCATTTATCTTCCTTGTATTCTATTTGTTTTTTAAGTATTGAGACAAATCACAGTACAATAGATGGAGACTGGATAGTATGCTTCCTCTCCTCTTGCTGGATCTGTGTATTTTTAGTGTGTGCATGGGGTGAGTATGTTTTGAATTTAGGGTCCAATCAAGATATGAATTTTCCTGAATAATGAATGGGCTTTCCTGCTGAAGAAGATGATGAGTAAGAGGCTTCACTGTAACAGAGTCACAGTTCTCTGGAATAAGGGACAAGGGGCAGTGGTTCCATTTCAAAAGCAGGCCTTCATCAGTGCTAGAAACTAACATAGACAGGGAAGATGAATGACACAGACAGAGGTCCTGCTCTCCAGGATCTTGTATTCAATTCTGGGAAGCAGACAATAAACAGGTTAATAGGAAACTTCATACTGTGTCCGCCATGTACCGATTACTGCTATCAAGAAAGTAAGGATGCATAAAGCATAAGATGCATAAGGAATCAGGGGGACTGAAGGAGAAGTGTCGTTGCTGCTTTAGAAAAAGCCCCTTTGATGGAGTGAGATCTGAGCAGAGACCCAAAGAATGCAAAGAAATACAGAGCATGTGGAGCTGTGCAGAATCTTATCCAGAAAAGCAAGACAGTAACTGAAAGCTGGGATCAGAGCCATTGGCCACCCAGCATGGGCAGAGGAAGAAGAGGTGCTTGTTGAAAGCTTTCTTGTGAGCCTCTAAGTCACCCCACACAAGGAGGCCTGAAACTTTCCTCATAATCCTATAAACTAAGGTTTCCCTGTGCCCGCCCCTCCCCATGAAGAAGGTGAGGACTTAATCTGTCACAGTCTAGCCCCACAGTTCTTAGAGTCCTCTTGTCATTTTAGGAAGGTATGAGGTCATTACCACCTCCTGCTTACTATCCTTGTTAGAACCAGGGCCTTCTGGGTCCTTGGGATTGAGTCTCTCACTTCTTCAGGTGGCTGTCAGCTTCCTGATAGTCTGGGTCTCATTATCTCTCCTTCATCTCCTACTGCAGTTTGCCTCTCCTCCTGAGCAGCCACACAGGTCATCATCACCTTTCCTCCACAAGGGCTGCTTCTATTCTTACTCAAACTTTTAATTCTGGAGGCTGACTGGGCCTGTATCACTCACCAAACCTCGAGATTTGTGCTTGCTCCCACTGTCTCAATGTCAGCTTCATGGCCTCAGAAACAAGTCCACGGATTGCCCAGCTAAATGACTGCGTTCCTTGCAGCATCATGATGTTTATTCTTTCATAGCTCCTAAGGTTAATAATACTGTGAATGGCATTATTTATATATTTACTAAATATCAGCTCTGGGAGTGAATGGCCTTATTTGTCTGGTGTGGTGCCAAGGACCCATTAGGATGTATACTAGGGGAGTCATTGTACATTAAGTATAAATACTGGTGCCTGTGAGAGCAGAGATAACCTGAGTTTGCTTTTGTTGGTTCATCACAGTCAAAGTCAGGGTTCTGGTGGGTGAAACTAAATGAGCAGTATCCTCAAAGAGTCCTCTCTCAGCAAGACTTCCTCTTGTCTGATTGCTCCATTACACCTTCCAGGTTTGATCCATTGACCAGTTTTTACTCCAATAAAGAGAATATTCTGCATCCGATTACTTTTATTTTAATGTCTAGACTTAGTGTGACTGAATAAATTAACATAGGCCCAATGTGGAATTACTTGGAGAAAAGTATTGGCATTTTGAAACTGCGAGACTCAGTTTATTTAAACAATATATTGTTCAGGCACTCATCTGATGACAATATGAGAAATTATTTTCCTGCTTTTGGCATCAGGTAGTCTGCTGCATTGAGATACAGAACGGGTAGGGGAAGGCGTGCCCATCAGGAGGGAGGGAACTATGAATGCATCAGTTTTTCTGAAATCAAGCAAAAAATAAAATGAAATATGATTTTGTGTTTATTCAGCCACTGGGAAACAACACAGTGGTAACAATAACCCATTAGAGACGGACATGTGAGTTGAATACTTTCTCCTGGTAAGCTGTGACTTGAACTGTGGACTTGTCTATGAATTGCCCCCATGCCTCAGTGCCTTCATGTTTCAGAGTGGGAAGATGTCCCTAGCAGAGAGGGGCTAAGATGACTGGACTTTCTCCAAAAGAGGTGGAGGAGAAACAGAGCCCCAGCTAAGTGAGCCTACTGATAAAAATAAAGGGCAAAATGAGCACACGGAAATCAGCTGTCCATTGTCCCATTCAAAGGACAAATGATGCTACCTGTTTATAAACAAGATGAATACAAAGTAGCACAAAAACAAAGAGACCTGAGATGTCAGCGAGGCAAACTGCCATGCAGGGAGCACAAGCATCCTTAACACGGACTCTCACCTATCTATTCTTGGAAAAATCACATCATCAAAGGTGAAAGCCCAATGGAAGCTACATTATCTGCTGGCTTCCTAGTTTGAAGGGAAGCCAGGCTAGGCTTCTATTCTTCTTGGTAAATAATATTCTCTACTTTAAACTGAAAGCTTGTCCTTGTCATGCCTCAGTTGTGGGTAACTAACCCTAGAGCCTTCCTTCCTATAGCATTTCAGATGACTGGACTATGACTTCATGAACCAATAAGCCAGTCACCACTTGTGTCTCTTTAAAGTTACAATTTATTACAAGAGGTAATTCATTTATTTTATTATTATTATTATTATTATTATTATTATTATTATTTTTGGTCTTTTTGAGACAGGGTCTCCCTGTAGCCCCAGCTGTCCTGGAACTCACTCTGTAGACCAGGCTGGCCTTGAACTCACAAATATCCGCCTGCCTCTGCCTCCCAAGTGCTAGGATTAAAGGCGTGCGCCACTATGCACGGCACAAGAGATAATTCATGTACTCAAAGATAACCACTAGGCAATTGCTCAATAGCCATAAATGGCTCCTGGCCATTGTATTGAACAGTACATAGAAGGGAATGTTTACTATCTGTGAGCATTTTATTGTCATATTCCCCACTGTGGAAAATAAGGCTGTATGCTGGGTGCAGCACTGAGCAATCTTGGCTAGGACTTACTTCTGCTTTTTCTTTTAATTTTAGTTAATATATTTAGTGTGCGCACACGCGCGCGCACGCGCGCGTGTGTGTGTGTGTGTGTGTGTGTGTGTGAAGTGTATATGTGTGTCCCATAGCCTGCATGTATGGAAGTCAGAGGACAACTTTTTTTTTGGTCTTTTTGAGACAGGGATTCCCTGTAGCCCCAGCTGTCTTGGAACTCACTCTGTAGACCAGGCTGGCCTTGAACTCACAAAGATCTGCTTACCTCTGCCTCCCAAGTGCTAGGATTAAAGGTGTGCACCACCACACCCAGCTTTTTTTTTTTTGAGAGGACAACTTTAAGGAGTTCAGTCTTACTGGGACTTGTGGAGTCTCAACAGGTCCCCTGCAGGTCTGCTGTCATACCACATACTCCAGGTTAGCAGGCCTTCGAAATTCTGGGTGGTTGTCCTGTCTCTACTTCCCATCTCACTGCAGAGGGGCTGGGAGTACAGATGCACACTGCCATACCCCAGTGATCAGATTTGGGTCATCCAGCTCCACTTTTACCCAGTGAGTCATCTCTCTGGCCTGCTAATTTCTTTAAAATGGAATTAGGGTTGGAACAGTGGGTTAGCAGTTACGAATGCTTGCTGTTCTTCCAGAGGACCCGAGTCTCCTCATCTGCATTGGGAGATGCACAGCTGCCTTTAACTCTAACTTCAGGGGATCTAATGCCCTCTTCTGGTGTCTGGGGACACAAACACTCACATTGTGGAGATACATAGAGGTTGACATCTAGACATCTTTCCTAAATCATTCTGTATTTTTCTGAGACATGGTCTCTCACTGTTTTGCATACCCTGTCTAGCCCAGTAAGCCTCTAGGATCCTTTTACCTGTGCCTGTCTCCCCAGTGCTGATGTTACAGACGTTGGCTGCTCTCTCTAGTTTTTATTTGAGTCCTGAAGATACAAGATCATGTTCTCATACTTCTGTAGTAAGCATTTTATCCACTAGTCTTCTCTCCAGCCTAGAAATAATTTTTTTAAAAGATGTAGTGTTTTGCCTGCATGTATGTAAGTGTAGCAAGTGTGTGCAGTGCTCATGCAAGCCAGAGGAGGGAGTTGAATCCCCTGGAACTGGAGAGTTATTTGAATCCCCTGGAAATAGAGAGTTGTGAGCTGCCATGTGGGTACTAGAAACCAAATTCCAGTTCTCTGCAAGAGTGGCAAGTGTTCTTAATCAGTGAGCCATTTTGTTAGTCCCAAGTTTCTTGAACAAGGTTATATATTGAAATTCAGTATACAAGAGTGGTAATTATGAGCCTACTCTTTCTCAAGTTGAAATGGGAAGATTAACCAGGCACTGACCCCAACCCAGGTAAATATCCCTGGTGTGGTAGTTGGTGGCATCATCCTCCTTACTAGTTTTGTGAACTTGGCAGCTTTTGGAACTTTCTGAACATCTGTTTTCTTTTTTTTTTTAATTTTTTTTAAATTTTATTTATTTTTGTATGTGTATGAATGTACTGTCTGCATGTAGGTTTGTGCACCCATGTCATGCAATGCCGAGATTCCCCTGGAACTGGAGTTCTCCTGGAATTGGAGTTCTCCTAGAATTGGAGTTCTCCTGGAATGGAGTTACAGACGGTTCTTAGCTGCCACATGGGTGCTGGGGATCGAACCCGGGTCCTCTGCAAGAGCAGTCGGTGCTCTTAACCGCTAGGCTATCTCTCCAGCCCCTGAACATCTGTTTTCTAATCTGTAGCACACATCAGCAGTCTCAGAAGGTTGTGAGGGCAGGTTTAATTTTCTCCTTTCTCAGATGAGGAGCCTAAGCTTGGCAGGACAGCATGCAGGCAGAGGCAGACCCAGGTCCAAGCCCAGCTCTCTCTCAGTGCAACGACACTCCTTTGCTTTATAATTTCCTGTTTAAATGGAAAGATTTCAAGCCAAACCACTGAAAAAATAAACCCCAGCTACCTGGATGCTGCTTGTGATTTTTTATTTCCTGTTTCAACATAGAGAGTGGATATCTCCAATGAACTGAAGATGTTGCCATCCTTGAATGAGCAAGAGTTTTGATTAAGTAAAATCTTTTTTGATGACCTTCCTACTTCTTGTTTATGCTTCTTGCCCTTAAGACAGCAAGCAAATAAAACTGTGTGATTCATCATGCATATTCAGAAGAGAAGGGTGCCTTTTTCAAAATGCCTGACTTTCAGCACTGGGATTGAAGTCCACCTGGAGCCTGAACTTGCAAGATGTTTGCTGGTTCTGTGAAGCTGATCACAAATGCACTTCCCTGAGCTCTCCATTCCTCATAGGCAATGGCATGGAGTTTTGACAGATCTCTGTTTAGTGGTTTCAATATTAAAATAATCATTTAATGCTTTCAGTGCAGCATACTCAGGAATTGAAGGACTTTTGTGCTCAGCAGAAAATCCTTGTAACTTCCTTTTGATCCTCTTTAGTTTCTCCTCTCTCTAGCTACTCCCTGGGAACTTGTGTCCTAAATTGGTTTTGGAAACTTTGTCCCATGTAGAATATAGCTTGCTGGAAAGAAGTGCCTGGTAAATCATGAAAGTGGTCCCGAAGGGGCAGGTTTGGGGACCAGCACTCCAGCACTCTTCGGAGTGTGCCACTTTGGACCTGAATTCTCAGCTCTGTGACTGCTCTGTACCCTGCTTCCTGTCTCATCTGCCCTTCACAATATAGCCATCACCCCCAATCCCTCTCTATCTGAACAAAACACACACTAAGATACACATTTCAAAGGGCTAGACAGGAAGCCCAGATAGCTGCCCAAAAATGGCTTGTTTCCTTTGTGTTCACTGACTGTGAATTGTTTTTATGCTTCAACGTTATCTTAATGTCATTTCAAAGGCAATTGAGGAAGCATCCATGGAGATGGATGGCGTCGGCAGCCTGTTGCTGAATGCATATTAAGTTCTATTCATGGATTTCCTAGCAACCAGAGCCCAATGACGCACATAGCCAGTGAGCTTGTGCTATGCTCATGTAGAGAATTCAATCACAGGCATTTTATTATTAATATTTTTAGAAAGCCTCACTAGATTAGCTGTTTGAAATGCGTTATCTGAGTTACTATCAGAAACTGGTTCCAGTCACATCTGCAGTCATGAGGACACTGTGATTTTCACAAATGCTTTTGTAAGAGATTACTTGCATTTTAATACTTTTGACAGTTAAAGATTTGTTTGAGAAGGAAATTAAAAAGAAATTAAAAACTTTGCTCTAGAAGCTTGTGATCTTTGCAAAATTCTCTGAGACAAACCTCATATAAACAGGCACTGGGCATCTGGGTGAGAAACAGCCTGTGTCCTCTGGCTTATTTGCACCATAGGGTTTTGTTGAAATCAAGAACATAAATTTAATGCATGCAGATCTTCACAAGACCTTATGTAAGACCAGGAAAGAATAATGTATATTCATTCATTGAATAAATGTGTTGACAGAGGCTTAAACAACACAGAATTATTTGTTCTTCATTTCAGCCAGCCCAAGTAGTGCAGATTGGTTGTCAGTTTTTCCACAAGTTTTAGTTTGTACTTTATTGGGCATTTAAGTTAAATATGCAGTCTGCTTCACTGGTATGTGCAATGTGCAAAGTTCTGGTCAAACATATATGCACGAAAGGAGGAATATTCAATGTTAGTGGAATGTAAACTGATGTAGCCATATGGAAATGAGTGTGGAGGGTTTTTTTTTTTTAAAGCTAAAAATAAAACTACCACATGATCGAGCCATACCACTCCTGGACATATATCCAAAGGACTCTATTCTGCTACAGACATGTTTTTTCATCAATGTTTATTGCTCTTCTGCTCACAGTAGCAAGGAAATAGAAGCAGCCTAGATGTCTATCAACAGTTGAATGGATAATGAAAATGCTGGTACATATACACAATGGAGTTTTATTCAGCAGTAAAGAAAAATGAAATTATTAGATTTGAAGGGAAATGGATGAAACTGGAAAATACTATATACAGGAAGCAGCCCAAGCTCTGAAAGACATGCTCTGAATGTTGTCCCTTACGTGCAGATATTAGCATCTATTTTTATGTATGTATGTTCATGTGGGAGTGAGTATGGATAGTGGTCAGGAAGGAAGAAAGGGTTCAGTGAGCAGGGGATGGGGCAGAGGGGAGGCTTTAAGAGAGAAGGGTGGGGAGGAAAGGGAATATATGTGATGAAAGCAGAAAGGGAAGTGCTCAGAGTAGAAAGATTTAAGTAGGGATAGGGAGCTGGGAGAGTGTGGGGAGGAGGGAATACTGAGGGGCATGTAGGAAAATTTCATAAGGAAAACTACTGCTTTGTGAGTGAATTAAAAAATGAAAAAAAGAAGAGAAAAAAATCTACATACACACATATACATATAACTTACTAGTTAGGTATGTCAAAAATTTAGGCATTTGGCTTCTGACCTTACATTCTGTGTGGATAATCTTCTAAAGGGTTGAAAATTTTAGAGAAATACAACTGAATTAGATATTGAATATTGATATTCAATTGATAAGATATTTTAAAGCACTCAGCTTGAGAATTTGGCCAGTTAGCCCACCAGTGCTTCCTAGTAATTAATTATATTTTTATACAAGGTCTTTGTAGCCCAAGGTGGTTTCAAAGTTACATTCTTTCTGCTTCAGTCTTGCAAGTACCCAGATTATAGGTGTATGGACTAACAATTGTACTTTGCTCAGAATATTTTTAATGACCTAACTTTGTTCTTTGGTAATGTCATATATGTATACAGTTGCTCTCATAGCCACCGTCTCGTCTCTGATCTTCCTCCCATTTCTGTCAGTTCCCTCTCCTTCTTTCAAATCCCTTCCCTACATTAATGTCTTTTTGTTTTGTCTTTTAGTATTTTATTTATTATTTAAATTTTATGTGCATGAATGTTTCACTTACATGTAAGTGCACCATGTGTGTGTGTGTGTGTGTGTGTGTGTGTGTGTAGTGCCCAGAAAAGACAGAAGAGAGTGTCAGTTCTCTGGAACTGGAGTTACGAATGTTTTTTTTTTTTTTGTATTTTTTTTTTTTTCTTTTGGTCTTTTTGAGACAGGGTCTCCTTGTAGCCCCAGCTGTCCTGGAACTCACTCTGTAGACCAGGCTGGCCTTGAACTCACAAAGATCTACCTGCCTCTGCCTCCCCAGTGCTAGGATTAAAGGCGTGCACCACCACACCCGGCTATGAATGGTTGTTAGCTGCCATGTTGGTGCTAGGAACTGAACTCCAATTCTCTGGAATAAAAAGTGTTTTTAAGTGGTGAATCATCCCTCCCACTCTTTGTTTTGTTTTTTTAAACCTTCGATTTGGAAGTTGCTGGCACATTGTATTAACAATTCCTTGACAGTGAATAATTTCTTTTTGGAAATAATTTTACTTGTGCTCTTTGAGAGATGACTAAAACTGAATATTAGTTAAGAGTATTCCCATTACCCACCACTCTACATTATTATAATTGGGATGGATTTGGGGGTACCAGTGCATGTATAAACTTAGATGGTCACAATGAGATGATAATCTGAAAGGGCAGTGGAACCCACCAGTGTGTGACTTGGATGTGGAATCAAAAGCTTTGAGAATAAGTGCTCTTATAATAATGAAGTTGCTGCCGGGCGTGGTGGTGCACGCCTTTAGTTCTAGCACTTGGGAGGCAGAGGCAGGCGGATCTTTGTGAGTTCAAGGCCAGTCTAAAAAAAAGAAAAAAAAAAAAGAAAATGAAGTTGCTTATATGATAAATATAGAATGAATGTAGAATATTTGTGGGGAACAATGAGAATTGGAAACATAAACTGACATTTTTACAAGCTGTATACTGTCATTGGATATTTGGGATAATAAACAAAAAATGAAAGGACATATTAAATCGCTACAAAAATTTCTAAATTTTCTGTTTTAGCTCTTTGCTTTTTCATAGAAGCAGAATCTAACAGAGAGTGTCAAAGTATTGGTGATGAAAATGTACCTCCTCCACATTCATTATTTTCAAAAGTAATTTGAAGACTTGGAATAAAGTGGTAAGACATAGGTAAGAGGAACAGGAGTTATGACTGTGCTTCTTGTAATCCTAGCTCCTTGGAAGGCTGCAGCCAAAGGGCTGAAGTTCCAGCTCTGGCCATTTAGAGCACTGTCTCAAAATAAATAGAGATGGTTGAACTTATAGCCCATAGGCAAAGAGTTTTCATGTGCAAAGCCTAATTTTTCAAAAGGAAACAACAAGAAAGATGAAGTAAATACTTACACACTTGTACTGAGAAAAAAGGAAAAAGTCTGAGCAATTCAGGTTACTAGAACATTTCTATGGACTACTTAATATTAGAATCTGTTAGGAATAGAGATTTTAATTTTTAAAAAATCCCATCAAGAGGTCCACATAAAAGGATTTATGTGGACTAACATTTACTCTAATGTCCCCACCCCCAAAATTTATGCTATATGCATTTTTTGGTCTTTTTGAGGCAGGCCTCTCTTTAGTCTCAGTTGGCCTGGACCTCATTATGTATACCAGGCTGGCCTTGAACTCATGGAGATCCACCTGCCTCTGCCTCCTGAGTGCTGGGATTAAAAGTTGTGTGCTCCACATCTAGCAACGATGCTAGACATTTTATTAAAGTAGTTTTCTTATTGTTTCATTTTCATTTTCTTTTTTTTTTTCTCACATGGTTTGTATGTATGTCTGTGGTATGTGCGTGAGGGGTATGTAATTGTTGGTGTAGATGTGTGGTTGTGTGTGTGTGTTTGTGTGTGTGTGTGTGTGTGTGTCAAAGCTCAGTGTCTGATATATTTCCTTGGTAGCTCTTCATCTTCTGTTTTTGAGACAGAGTCTCTTACTGAACCTGATGCTCATCAGTTTGGGTAGGCTGACTGGCCGATGAGCTTCAGAGACGCTATTCCTCTGTCCTCTCTCCCCCATGGCAAGGAGGTTACAGGTGAAAGCCCCATTTCTGGCTCTTTATGTGGGTGCTGGGAATATGAACTCAGTCTTCATGCTTGTGTGTCATATAATTTACCAAGTGATCCTCGCCCCTGTACCAAGTTATTTCTTAATATCAATTATTGACCAAAGCCAGGGCAAAGTGCTTACAAAGAATCCATCATTCTTTAGAGCCTCAGGTGGCTAAAGGGTTTAGTTCCATGGACTGTTATGTGTGGGTACTGGGTTAACAGCTCACCAAAGCTTCTCAGGGCCATTTTGAATGGAGGCTGAAAGATTTCTACTTTCACTGTTTCAGCCTAAATGTGCAGGTTTCTTTTGAGCTGTGGTAGGTGAAATGTACTCCATGACATCCAGGGCTCCTGGGGTGGAGGTGGGCTATCTTAGCACTCACCATGTTTTCAGCTGCAAAAGTCCTCATTATACCCATTATTTTCACAAGTCAACCAATTTCTACAAAATAAAAATGTCTGGAAATTTCTTCTTTCTGGGCTGCTGTCAGTAGCTTGCTCTTCTTTAACAGTTTAGAGTGAGGCTTGTTTCTTTGGGAGCAGTTTTCAGCCTTTCCAACTCTTCCCCACTTTCCCTAGACTCGCTGATTATGCAGGGATTTCATTTCACTGTTAGTTTAACATTTAATATTAATGGCCACCTGTTGCCAGATGGAAAAGCAATGATGGTGTCCAGTGAAGTATGCCCTTGGTAGTGCTGCACACAGCCCACGGGGCTGCCTTGGGGGAACAGGCCTCTGAGTGTTTTCAGCAAAATTAATTATTTTGGAATGAGTGTGCCAGCTTCTCTCCAAGTGGGTAAATGTCAATAAGCTGGAAATAACTTGTCTTCTGAGGGATCTGATGTCAATGCAAATTCATGCATATATTTTTTCAGGCTAAAACAAATTATAAAGTAGATCAATGTCCTTGGATGGTGGATCAGTTAGAAGGGTCTTATAACCTCAGTGAATGATTGATGTCATGTAGAATGTGGTGTTAGATTTGGACTATTAGGGAGATTCTCCTTATGGGGATTCTTTTTTAAAAAATAGATTTCTTTATCATATATATTTTTTGTACAAGATTATGTTACTAATCAAATTTAGCCCCTTGTCCCCCACCCTATCTCCCCACCCCACCAGAGCTCATGGATTCTCCCAAACATGCTTTTCATCTCCTTCTCAGTCTTCTCAAAATTCTTCATGTGGAAGTTGACTGTTTTGAGCAGAATTGCAGTATTTCAGTCAGCTCTTTGATGCAGTCCTTTCTGTCGTTGTTGTTGTTTCCAATATACATCACTCCCAACTACTTGGACAAAAGCTCACGTGGCCGTGCACAAGAAATACTTACAACTAGGTAATTGGCACTAGCATCCACAGATGAGGGATTCTTATAGATTTTCTTTGATGGCTGGTGTTAAGTAAGCTGTCTTGTTAAATTTTTGTTGTTTTATATTTTGTATTATATCTCCCTATTTTTAAATACCAACTTTAAGAGAAATAGTTTAAGCCATTTCCTTAAGCAACAATTACCTCATTAAAATAAAATACTCTGATAAAATGCTGTGATTATTTTATTATCTTCTTCTCTACTCTGAAGTGTATATGCAGCTAATATTTCTTCACGGTTCTATCTACAAATTTGGGTTTTATAACTTTTAGCAATTTAGCAACTTGTCAGGTATACTTCCAGCCCATAAAGCCAAGTGTAGGACAATATTTCTGTATTAAAATCACTTGTGAAGGTGCCTGTTAAACACTCCAGAAATATGGCTTTCTTGAAGATCCTCTCAAAGGGTGTCTTGAGGCACAGTTTGGAAATCCTCAGTGATCAAGCTTTCAAGGCCATTCTTAAGCAGACTAAGCTTCAGGGTATCTCTCCCTTATAATTATCTTCATTTCTTTCTCTTTAACCAGGAGGAAAGCTTAGCGTAATATCTTAGACCCGAAGTACCATAGGGAACAAGAAGATTTTTATAGCAGTAACGGGATCTTCTAAATCCCTTTTCCCTTTGTCCATATCCTTCTCTACTGTGATCCAAACTAACATATATGATTATCTCCAGCAAACTAATATGCTGATTGTAGTTTGACACAAAGTTCTTAAGAAGACCTCATATTAAAGAAGCCCAAATCTTAACATTTCAGGGGTCTAAAAAGGAGAGTCATATCTGATTTCACTTTCCTATGCATTCTGTTTCTCTGCCTGCACAAGCTAGTGTTGGAAAGCAAAATGGGAGAGGTAGTCATGATGTCATCAAAACTAATTGGATGCATATTACTCAAGGAAAAGAAGTTTTCCAGAGAAAGAAGAAACCCAATATTCTAATAAAAGAAGATAATTTAAAAAATGGGACTAACCAAAGACTTGACATTTTTAATACATAGGGATGAAACTCAAAATGAAGAAAGTAATGAAAGAGTAAACTCACTGCTAAGCCTGTGGAAGCAAGAAGAGAGTTACTGTAAAAATCTAAAGGAAAGAAGAACTGGAGACTGGAGCTTCAGCTCAGTGGGTAGAGTGCCTGCTCAGCATTCATGACACCCTGAGTTCAATCTCCAGCAGCATATAAACCTGGTCACACCCATAATCCCAGCACCTGGGAGATGAAGGCAGGATGGACAGAAGTTTAGACAGTAATTTTAAGGCGAGCCTGGACTGTGTGAGATCCTATCTTAGAAAAACATGGTGTTAATGAAGCAGATTGTCAAGGAGGCCATTTGAGAAATAGATTATAAGTACAGAATGTAAGACTGCGTGTTCCTTGTTTTCTCTAGGAGAGATTCACAATGGAAAACAAAAGTGAACTAGCATTCCAGAGCCTATGTAAACAGAAAGTAACTAGCATTCTAGTGTTGTATGAACAGAAGTAGCATTCCAGTGTCTGTGTGAACAGATTGGAACTAGCATTCCAGTGTCTGTGTGAACAGAAGGAACTAGCATTCCAGTGTCTGTGTGAACAGACAGGAACTAGCATTCCAGTGTTGTGTGAACAGAAGGAACTAGCATTCCAGTGCTGTGTGAACAGACAGGAACTAGCATTCCAGTGCTGTGTGAGCAGAAGGAACTAGCATTCCAGTGTCTGTGTGAACAGACAGGAACTAGCATTCCAGTGCTGTGTGAACAGAAGGAACTAGCATTCCAGTGCTGTGTGAACAGACAGGAACTAGCATTCCAGTGCTGTGTGAACAGAAGGAACTAGCATTCCAGTGCTGTGTGAACAGAAGGAACTAGCATTCCAGTGCTGTGTTAACAGAAGGAACTAGCATTCCAGTGTCTGTGTGAACAGAAGGAACTAGCATTCCAGTGCTGTGTGAACAGAAGGAACTAGCATTCCAGTGCTGTGTGAACAGACAAGAACTAGCATTCCAGTGTCTCTGTGAACAGACAGGAACTAGCATTCCAGTGCTGTGTGAACAGACAGGAACTAGCATTCCAGTGCTGTGTGAACAGAAGGAACTAGCATTCCAGTGCTGTGTGAACAGAAGGATCTAGAATTCCAGTGCTGTGTGAACAGACAGGAAATAGCATTCCAGTGCTGTGTGAACAGACAGGAACTAGCATTCCAGTGTCTCTGTGAACAGAAGGAACTAGCATTCGAGTGCTGTATGAACAGAAGGAACTAGCATTCCAGTGCTGTGTGAACAGCAGGAACTAGCATTCCAGTGCTGTGTGAACAGACAGGAACTAGCATTCCAGTGTCTGTGTGAACAGAAGGAACTAGCATTCCCGTGCTGTGTAGACAGACAGGAACTAGCATTCCAGTGTCTGTGTGAACAGAAGGAACTAGCATTCCAGTGTCTGTGTGAACAGAAGGAACTAGCATTCCCGTGCTGTGTAGACAGACAGGAACTAGCATTCCAGTGTCTGTGTGAACAGAAGGAACTAGCATTCCAGTGTCTGTGTGAACAGAAGGAACTAGCATTCCCGTGCTGTGTGAACAGAAGGAACTAGCATTCCAGTGTCTGTGTGAACAGAAGGAACTAGCATTCCAGTGCTGTGTGGACAGACAGGAACTAGCATTCCAGTGCTGTGTGGACAGACAGGAACTAGCATTCCAGTGTCTCTGTGAACAGACAGGAACTAGCATTCCAGTGCTGTATGAACAGAAGGAACTAGCATTCCAGTGCTGTGTGAACAGACAGGAACTAGCATTCCAGTGCTGTGTGAACAGAAGGAACTAGCATTCCAGTGCTGTGTGAACAGAAGGAACTAGCATTCCAGTGCTGTGTGAACAGAAGGAACTAGCATTCCAGTGTCTGTGTGAACAGAAGGAACTAGCATTCCAGTGCTGTGTGAACAGAAGGAACTAGCATTCCAGTGCTGTGTGAACAGAAGGAACTAGCATTCCAGTGCTGTGTGAACAGAAGGAACTAGCATTCCAGTGCTGTGTGAACAGAAGGAACTAGCATTCCTGTGCTGTGTGAACAGACAGGAACTAGCATTCCAGTGCTGTGTGAACAGAAGGGAATTAGCATTCCAGTGCCTCTGTGTGCCTAAGGGGACTAGCATTCCAGTGTCTGTGTGAATAGAGGGGAAGTAGCATTCCAGTTCCTGTGTGAACAGAAGGGGATTAGCATTCCTTTGCTCTGTGATCTGAAATGAAGTAGTATTCCATTGCTGTATGAACAGAAGGGAACTAGCATTACAATATTGTATGAACAGTAGGGAACTAGGATTCCAGTGCTGTATGCACAGAAAGGAGTAGAATTCTGGTGCTCATGTGAACAGAACAGAACTAGCATTCCAGTGCCCGTGTGGACAGAAGGGAACTAGCATTGCAGTGTGGTGTGAACAGAAAGGAACTATAATTTCAGTGCTTCTAGGAAAAGAAGGGAACGAAATTTCCAGTGTCTGTGTGAACAGATGGGAAAAACCATTCCACTGCTGTATAAACAGAAGAAAACTAGCATTCCAGTGTCTGTGTGGTCAGAAAGGAACTAGCATTCCAGAGGTCTATGTATAGAAAAGAACTAGCATTCCAGTGTCTGTGTGAAGGGAAAACAATTAGCATCCCAGTGTTTTAAAACAATTTATTTATTTATTTTATTTATTTATTTATTTATTTATTTATTTATTTATTTATTTTTATCTCAGACGCCAGATCCGTAATTAAGGTTTTCAACAGAAATTCAGGTTCGGGATAGGATCATCACAGATTCCAGTGTTTTATGAACAGAAAAGTAGTAGCATTCCAGTGGTGCGTGAACAGAATGGAACTAGCATTGCAGCTCCTGTGTCAACAGAAGGGAGCTAGCATTGCAGTTTCTGTGTGAACAAAAGGGAACCAACATTCCAGCACCTGTGTGAACAAAAGGGAATTAGAAATCCAGTACCTGCACGAACAGAAGAGAATTAGCATTCCAATGTTGTATGACCAGTAGGAAACTAGGATTCCAGTGGTGTGTGAAAAGAAGGGAGCTAGCATTCCAGTGTTATATGAATAGAAGGGAACTAGCATTACAATGCTGGGTGAACAGAAAGGAACTAGAATTTCAGTGCCTTCTGGGAACAGAAGGGAACGAAATTTCCAGTGTCTGTGTGAACAGACGGGAAAAACCATTCCATTGCTGTATAAACAGAAGAAAACTAGCATTCCAGTGTCTGTGTGGTCAGAAAAGAACTAGTATTCCAGAGGTCTATGTACAGAAAAGAACTAGCATTCCAGTGTCTGTGTGAAGGGAAAACAATTAGCATCCCAGTGTTTTGTGAACAGAAAAGTACTAGCATGCCAGTGCTGTGTGAACAGAAGAGAAATTGGTTTCCAGTGCTTATGTATAGAAAGGAACTTGCATTACAGTGGTTGTGAGTACAGAAGGGAACTATCATTCCAGTGCCTGTGTGAACAGAAGAGAAATTGATTTCCAGTGCTCTATGTATAGAAGGGAACTTGCATTACAGTGGTTGTGAGTACAGAAGAGAATTAGCATTCCAATGTTGTATGAACAGTAGGGAACTAGGATTCCAATGTTGTGTGAAGAGCAGCATTCTAGTGTTATATGAACAGAAGGGAACTAGCATTACAATGTTGGGTGAACAGACAGGAACTAGCATTCCAGTGCCTGTGTGAACAGAAGGGAACTAGCATTGCAGTGCTGTGTGAATAGAAGGGAACTAGCATTGCAGTGCGGTGTGAACAGAAAGGAACTTGCATTGCAGTGCTTCTGGGAACAGAAGGGAACGAAATTTCCAGTGTCTGTGTGAACAGATGGGAAAAACCATTTCATTGCTATATAAACAGAAGAAAACTAGCATTCCAGTGTCTGTGTGGTCAGAAAGGAACTAGCATTCCAGAGGTCTATGTACAGAAAAGAACTAGCATTCCAGTGTCTGTGTGAAGGGAAAACAATTAGCATACCAGTGTTTTTTGAACAAAAAAGTACTAGCATTCCAGTGCTGTGTGAACAGAAGGGAAATCGATTTCCAGAGCTGTATATACAGAAGAGAACTTGCATTTCAATGCCTGTGTGATCAGAAAGGAACTAGCATTCCAGAGGACTATGTACAGAAAAGAACTAACATTCCAGTGTCTGTGTGAATAGAAAACAATTGGCATTCCAGTGCTTTGTGAACAGAAGAGAACTAGCATCCCAGTGCTGTGTGAGAAGAGAACTAGCATTCCAGTGTTATATGAACAGAAGGGAACTAGCATTGCAGTGCTGTGTGAACAGAAAGGAACTAGAATTTCAGTGCTTCTGGGAACAGAAGGGAACGAAATTTCCAGTGTCTGTGTGAACAGATGGGAAAAACCATTCCATTGCTGTATAAACAGAAGAAAACTAGCATTCCAGTGTCTGTGTGGTCAGAAAGGAACTAGCATTCCAGAGGTCTATGTACAGAAAAGAACTAGCATTCCAGTGTCTGCGTGAAGGGAAAACAATTAGCTTTCCAGTGCTTTGTGAACAGAAAAGTACTAGAATTCCAGTGCTATGTGAGAAGAGAACTAGCATTCCCATGCCTGTGTGGACAGAAGGGAACAAGCATTACAATGCTGTGTGAACAGAAAGGAAATAGAATTTCAGTGCTTCTGGGAACAGAAGGGAACGAAATTTCCAGTGTCTGTGTGAACAGATGGGAAAAACCATTCCATTGCTGTATAAACAGAAGAAAACTAGCATTCCAGTGTCTGTGTGGTCAGAAAGGAATTAGCATTCCAGAGGTCTATGTACAGAAAAGAACTAGCATTCCAGTGTCTGCGTGAAGGGAAAACAATTAGCTTTCCAGTGCTTTGTGAACAGAAAAGTACTAGAATTCCAGTGCTATGTGAGAAGGGAACTAGCATTCCCATGCCTGTGTGGACAGAAGGGAACAAGCATTACAATGCTGTGTGAACAGAAAGGAAATAGAATTTCAGTGCTTCTGGGAACAGAAGGGAACGAAATTTCCAGTGTCTGTGTGAACAAATGGGAAAAACCATTCCATTGCTGTATAAACAGAAGAAAACTAGCATTCCAGTGTCTGTGTGGTCAGAAAGGAACTAGCATTCCAGAGGTCTATGTACAGAAAAGAACTAGCATTCCAGTGTCTGCGTGAAGGGAAAACAATTAGCTTTCCAGTGCTTTGTGAACAGAAAAGTACTAGAATTCCAGTGCTATGTGAGAAGAGAACTAGCATTCCCATGCCTGTGTGGACAGAAGGGAACAAGCATTACAATGCTGTGTGAACAGAAAGGAAATAGAATTTCAGTGCTTCTGGGAACAGAAGGGAACGAAATTTCCAGTGTCTGTGTGAACAAATGGGAAAAACCATTCCATTGCTGTATAAACAGAAGAAAACTAGCATTCCAGTGTCTGTGTGGTCAGAAAGGAACTAGCATTCCAGAGGTCTATGTACAGAAAAGAACTAGCATTCCAGTGTCTGCGTGAAGGGAAAACAATTAGCTTTCCAGTGTTTTGTGAACGGAAAAGTACTAGAATTCCAGTGCTATGTGAGAAGAGAACTAGCATTCCAGTGCCTGTGTGGACAGAAGGGAACAAGCATTACAATGCTGTGTGAACAGAAAGGAAATAGAATTTCGGTGCTTCTGGGAACAGAAGGGAACGAAATTTCCAGTGTCTGTGTGAACAAATGGGAAAAACCATTCCATTGCTGTATAAACAGAAGAAAACTAGCATTCCAGTGTCTGTGTGGTCAGAAAGGAACTAGCATTCCAGTGCCTGTGCGAATAGAAGAGAGCTGGCATTCCGGTGCTGTGTGGACAGAATTAAACTGGCATTCCAGTGTCTGTGTGATTAGAAACAAACTGACATTCTAGTGTCTGTGTGAACAGAAGGGAACCAACATTCCAGTGCCTGTGTGAAAAGATGAGAATTAGCATTCCCATGCTTGTGTGAGGAGGAGGGAACTAGCATTCCAGTGAGTGTGTGAGGAGAAGGGAACTAGCATTCCAGAGCCTCTGTGAACAGAATGGATGTAGCATTCCAATGCCCCATGTGTGCAGAAGGCATCTAGTTTTCCAGTGCCTGCTTGAAGAGAAGGGATCTAGCTTTCCAGTGCTTACGTGACTTGTAAGGAACTAGCATTCCAGTGCTTTGTGAACAAAAGAGAGCTAACATTCCATTGCTGTGTGAACAGAAGGGAACTAGCATTCCAGTGCTGTATGTATAGAAAGAAACTAGCATTCCAGTGCTGTGTGAACAGAAGGGAACTAGCATTCTAGTGCCTGTGTGAACAGAAGGGAACTAGCATTCCAGTGCCTGTGTAAACAGAAGGGAGCTAGCATTCCAGTACCTGTGTGAACAGAAGGGAACTAGCATTCCAGTACCTGTGTGAACAGAAGGGAACTAACATTCTAGTGCCTGTGTGAACAGAAGGGAACTAGCATTCCAGTGCCCGTGTAAACACAAGGGAACTAGCATTTCAGTGCCTGTGTGAACAGAAGGGAACTAGCATTCCAGTGCCTGTGTGAACAGAAGGGAGCTAGCATTCCAGTGCCTATGTGAACAGAAGGGAATTATCTTCCCAGTGCTCTGTGAATAGAAGGGAACTAGCTTTCCAGTTCTGTTTGAATAGGCACTGAGCTAGAAACATTTTTCCTCTTTCAATTTTTTCAAAGAACTGATGATCACAGAATCACATCCATATTTCTAGGTGCTAAGCAATTAGTTCTGCAATCTCAATCTCATATCCTGATCCTCTGAGCTGTTAGTTAATGTGTTTTTGATTCCCTATCATATCCCTCATCTATGAAGTCTCTTCATTTTTGTTTTTTATTTTATTTTATTTTAGTCTTTTTTGAGACAGGGTATCCCTGCAGCTCCAGCTGTCCTAGAACTCTCTATGTAGACCAGGCTGGCCTCGAACTCACAGAGATCCACCTGCCTCTGCCTCCCAAGTGCTGGGATTAAAAGCATGGGCCACCACACTGGCTGAGTCCCTTCATTTTTATCCTCAGTCATCTTTATTAGTAATGATGTGTGTGTCTAAGAATACATAATTGTAGGTTTATTTTGTGAACTAATTTTTCATCAATATATTTGATCTCAATAAATCCTTTTAACCTGCCTTCTTAATGCTTTAAGTGTATTCTGTCCATGTATAGAAACTTATTTAATTTGGAGAACTTAAAATATAGAGTTAATTAAAAGTCAAGATTTTTTTTTTTGAGACAGGGTGTTGCTCTGCTATGTAGCTGCGTTGCCTAGGCAGCCCTTGAGTTGTTCTTGAATTGTGTTAATTCTCTTGCTCATCTTCCAGAGTTCTGAGACTACAGGCATGCACTACCATACCTGGCTTAGAAAAATATCCGAGTGGGCTTATTAACATTTATCTTTTTGAATCCATGTTGTCCATCTTCAGCTTGGCTTGACTGTGGGCTGATCACACAACATATCTCCCTCATCTCCCTGCAAGCAATTTGGCAATAGCTGCAGCCTTGCATCAGTAAACCATAAAAATGTAGACTTATCTGAATGACAGTGATTTAGACTTACAGACCTTAGAGATATAATGGATTACTTTTCTGAATAGTGAAATAATAATCATCATGAGTAGCATTTATATCGTGTTTTCAAACCTACTGTTTTCTCTGATTGGATTCCATTAACAACCTTCTCTCTATGGTAAGCCTCACAATCCCTGATTTCCTCCCATCAATAACTAAGGTGAAGAGTAATAATTGTGGAAGTCCCATTTTGTGTCTGGATCCATGTCCTATACTAGGAAAAAAAATCAAGAGGGCTGGGGATGTTGCTCAGTTATATGACAAGGAATTTTCTTAGCATGCAGGAGGCCCTGAGTTCAAGGCCCAGAGTTACAAAAGAGTCAGCCAAGAAACAAAACTCAAACCAAAACAAACCAAAACAAAACAACTCCTCCAAACTAAGAAGAAATAAGACTTGATTTCTGACCAAAGAGGTTTAAATTGACATGTAAAAAAATGTAACTTTGATAGGAAGAATTATTAAGGACAAGTGGAAATCATTTAGTTTATATCACCAGCTTTTTAGCATTTGGCACTCTTTTTAGAAATCTGTGACTTGTACAAGATAAGTTTGGGTGGGCCCAAAGAATCAAGCTGTGAATCTAAGTTGAAGTTCAATTTCTGTGGTTGATTCAGTGGTTAACTTGCCATATTTCATATTGTGCTATTATCTTAATATTCCTGCCTGATCTCATTTATGAAAAGATGACGAGATACTAACATGTCACATGTGACAGCTGTAATGGTTGATAATGAATATGACTAGAAAACGTTTGATCAACCTTAAAAGCTCTAATATGCAGTTGTAATCATCTCATTAATCACGGACTAAATACAATTCATATTTCAAATTAAACTTTTGGTGTAGACATTTCTATGTGGGTTGATATGACAAAATACTATGTATGGACCAGGCAGTTCAAACAGAGAAATTAATTCTTTTATAGTTTTGGAGGTAAGACATCCAAGACTAGGTGACCCCAAGTAGTACTGGTTGCTCCCAAAGGCCTCCTCTGCAAATACCATTACACTGGGGCTTAGGGATTTAACATAGAGGTTTGGGGACATAATTAAGGTCATGAAGTGTGATTGTACAATCAACAGCATGGAAATCAACCATATAATCATACACCTGCTATTCTATTTCAAGCTTGAGCAAATTTCATTATCTTGTGCTTATGTGTATCTTAATTTTTTCCTGTGATATCTCTGAGAGATTTTAATGAAAAATTTCTACTTGCAGAAAAGTTAACATGAATGGCATGAAGGAACTGACAGGAAAAAAGTGAGGAATCATGCCCTTCTGAGGCCCAAGTTACAAATGAATAATGTCTGCCCAAAGCCTTGGATCTACATTAAGAATTAGCATAAGAAGTTAAATACAGAAGTCATGCCTTGAAGCTGCTGTTAATATATGGCAGTGCTCATCTCATTTGGGAGATATGTTTGCCGTAGAGGTAAAGATTTTATTACAGTGAGCAGAATAATAAAAATAATAATCAGAATAAGAGACCAGTAAAGAATTGAATACGAGTGTCAGCAGTGGAGAACTATCTGGAGATAATAAATAATGACATTGTGATTGGCTGGAAAATGCAGTGTCTTATCTTATTTTCTAGCACAGTAAAAGAAGTTTTGAATAATAAAAAATAAAGGCTTAAAAGACATGACATTTCAAATTGCACCAATAGGAACCACTAACTTCTTATCATTTCTTCTGTTGTCAGCCTTTCCCCCTTCCCCATGGCCTTCTCTTTCTTTCTCATCCCTTCTTCCTTCTTTACCTCCATCTCCTTCCTTTTTTTTTCTTTCCTCTTACTTATCAAGGGTTTGCTATGTACTCATTAAAAATACTTATGTTAAGGGAGAAACATTCAAATATAGAAATTTTGTTCTCCTAAGGTAAATTTAAATCTGATTTTGTATGAGAAGGAATTGTAAAAATCTTCTGAATTAAATATATTAAGTGCTTCTCCTTTTAGAGTTGACTTCTAATTTCAGGATTAATGAGCAGGGGAGTTTGGCTCATGTGCTTATTAAAGGAAATGTGATTAGTGACTTAGATAAGTTAAAAACTGAGTTCCTTAAACTAAATTATTGTGTGTACTTCTTCAGACCTTCTACATCTTCAAGGCAATTCAATAAACAAAGTAATACTTATTATATGTTGTGAATATTAGAAAAAGTTGAAAATGCAACTAATTCAATCTTTTCCTGTGCTGTGAAAGTTACCATACGAAACCACTGAGCTGCAGAAGTTTTGATAGTATGGGAGACTTGACAGTAAAGTTTCCTAAACAGATACACATTTGTTCTCATTTGCACCTCTGCTTTATATTACCTGAGCACCTTCAAGCTGTTACAATACCAGTCATGGGACTTTGGGTCCTGGGTGTTGAGTTCCTGGGGTGTGATAATGGTGATGCTGTAAGTCCACCTTTTCCACCCTTGCCCATAGGGTAGCATTTTGTGCTGCCCTAGTAGGCTCATGTGTCTAACACCTGATCTCTAGTCAGTGGCAGTGTTAGGGAGGTTAGGAGACCTTTAGAAAGTAAGGTCTCCCTAGAGGAGGCGAATCACCAGGGGCAAGCCTTATTTCTTATAGGCCAGGCCTGGTTTTGGCTAACTTCTCTGTGCTTCCCATTCTGCAGAGATGTGAACAAGACATTGCACATTCCTGCTGCAATAGAGCCACCCACTCCTGTGCTTTCCCTGCCACACTGCATCAAGCCATGAACCAAAATAGAGTATCCTCTCTTTAAGTTCCTTTTTGGCTACAGTGGTGAGAGAAGTAACTAAAACTCCTGCCTTAGTGCACTGGGACAAGACAAGAGTGACACAGACAATGGGAAGAAATTATTCTCCCTTGTTTCCTCTTGTTTCCTCTGAGAAGCTTCTTGGGAAAGAGAGAGAGAGAGAGAGAGAGAGAGAGAGAGAGAGAGAGAGAGAGAATATGACTCTTTGCTTATTAATACACATTTTCCATAAATGCCTCTGAAGTGAATGCTGCTTCTGAATCACTAAGCCAGTTATATCAATCTATCAAAAAGTGATAAAAAAACACATTTCTTTTTCCCCAGAAACACAAAGGAACATGTCCCAAATGTATACTATAAAATACTTTCTCATAGAGTTAAGAGCTACATAAATTGAATCTCAAATTAAATGGGCTTACAGATAATTGTTCAAAATGTGATTTCATGTTTGAGGTAGTTGATGCTATGGGTGTGTTTATAAGGTCTAAGTGTGGCCTTGAAATTTTGACTTCTTCTCTTTTAGGGAATCTAAGTGCCAAACACATAATTATATAAGTACATGTCTACCTCAGTTAGGTTCTGACAGTTCATAAGGATGGCTACCTGTAATTCAGATGTTCTGATCAGATTGAATAGCCCAGTGTTGTGGTTTGGATCTTAAATATCCTCTAAGGCCAAAAAGCTAATGGTACCCTGGTACACTGCGTTGGGGAGAGATGATGAATCTATCAGGAGGCTGTGCTAGTGAAGGAAGTTAGGTCCCTGGGGGTGTGCCATTGCAGGTGACATTGGCACCACATCTCCCCTCCATCACTCCACAACACTGCTGCCCAGACACCATGAGGGGGTCCTTTGCTTCACCATGGATTTCTGCTACAATATTCTGATCTCAATGAGGCCATCTGACCATAAGCTGGAACTTCTGATACTATGAGCCAAAATGGTTTCCACTTTTCAGTTGATTCTTTCATTTTAGCCCATCAATAATAGGTTTACAATCATACCCTACATCCAAAATGCTAAGATTCAACTGTTTCCAAGTCTGGGAGCTTGTTTCGAAGATCTGGCAGGTGAGTAGAGTCACTCATGTACCCTTGTCCAGAGAACAGTTCTCCTCTTGGACTGCTCCTCAGGAGAGCCACACCTGATACCATGAGGGAGGAAGGGGAAACCTGCCTGGCCATGCAGATAAGCTGAGTCAGCCCTGGTGGTCAGTGGAGTGACACATTGCAGCCAGATCGCCTTCAAATTTTCAGATGAGTCTGAATATACTGGAACTTTCTGGAAGAAGAGAGTTTTGAAGCAATAAAAATTCAGTCAAAAACTCTGCTAAAGTTTCTTGTTTGCTTACTAGCTTTTTACATCAAGTTTCTGATTGAAGAGTACAAAATATAGAAGAATTCTACCTTAAGCACATTCTCTTGCTATTGATAGTCTCAAGAGAGGGAATCAGTTGGTTTCTCTAAGCAACTGGCTTGTTTTTATCTCTGGATTCTGAATATTTTATAATAGATGTTTGTCTGCATTTTATCTGCTAGAAAGATTAGAGCCTCAATCCACAGTTCACTTATTCCAAATTTATCAGACTTTACAGAAAGGACTCTATTATACTACCATCACTCCTGACTCTATCTTTACTTTTCACTTTTATCAAATTCATCTCATTTATAACAAATAAGTTTTATGCTATTGCATTATATCTTTTTCAGTTTTATTAAGTATTTTTCTTGGGACAGAGTGCAATATAAATCAATAATGGCATCTAATTGGATTTCAGGTCTTTTCAGTAGGAGAGAATTCTTGCCTGATTCTGTAAACCTAACTAATGACCAGAGGCTGGAGATGTAATAGAATCAAGAGGAGAACTTACTACTGTCATTTTCCCAAGTCAACATAATTTCTAACTGAATTCTATACTTATCCTTAAGCTCATAGATAATTGTAGCTCTCACCTCTGTTTCTTTTTGCAACAGATGGAGACTATTACAAAGATCTACACCTGGTCAAAATGCAGAAAAGAAGTGACTGTGGGGTGCCTAGCCAGAATTGATACATTGGTAAAATAACCCCTATACCTAGGGTCCAGGAAACATCATGGAAGAGTGTAAAGATTGTAGGAGCCAGAGCATCAGGATGCCTGCTGTTAGAGATTTCAGGACATGACAAGAAAGCTGCATTATTAGACTGGTGGCCATATCAATATGGATGGATCACAGATCTGAAAAACTGAAATCAAGTGTTATTCAGGAAAATTTAAGGGAAAAATCAAGCTTGAAACTCATATGGTGTTTAAAAAAGAGCCAGCTAGCCACGCATGGTGATATAGGACTTTAATACCAGCATTTAGGAGGCAGAGGCAAGAGGCAGTGGGTATTTGTAAGATAGAGGCCCTGTGGCTACAGGGAGGCCTTGTCTCAAAAAACAAACAAAATGTATCTGTGGGGTAACTTACAGGCTGTCAAGATGGCTCAGTGGGTAAAGGTACATGCCTACTTGTAGCTTAAGCCTGAAATCCTGAGTTCAATACCAGAAACCCACTGTGGAAAGAGAGAACTAGACCCAGAAAGTTGTCCTCTGACAGCCACAAGTGCCTTGTTATGTCCATACCAACCCTCTCACTAATAGTAAATTAAAAAAAAAAAAAACTCTCAAAGGCCTATCATATGCCATCTTAATTACAGAGATGTAGTTGAATCTGTTTTCTAAAGGACACAAATCAGCTAGGAGGTCTCTTCATCACACAGTGTGTTAGGAAACAGCTGCTCAGCTACAAGATGCTAATACTGACTTTGGGATGGATCTTATCATGTTTGTACTTGTAAATGTCTGTTGGGTGGAAAGTTTGGATAGAATGCCATAGAACTGATCTGTAGGCTCCTGGGTTTGAATTAAACTTTAGTTCTTTTGCTTTGTGTTTGGTTTTCTTTCTTTTACTCTCTGCTGTCTTACTGAATATGGAAATTAAAACTTCCCAAGAGGTTTTGAGGGAGAAGAAATGTTTCTCCAAATTGAGTGAAAATGTTATCAGAGGCATGTGAACTGTTTCCAGGGGATGGTGGCATTAGAACACTGTGAGGGAATGAATGGGAGACAGGGAGAGTAAAAATAAGGGGAAACATATCCCTTTCTCTTGTGTTAAGACGTTGTTTTTGGTGCAAAAGTTACTGTATTTGGGAATTTTTTATGACAATTTGTTAGTCTGAAAAGCAGAGGTCAGACCAACTTGTGCCTTCAAACTTGTAAAAGTTCTGATGTAGGGGGCTAGAAAGATGGCTCAGCCATTAAGAGCACTGGCTATTCTTGTAGAAGAGCAGGGTTCGAATCCCAGTACCCATATGGAAGGTAACAACTGTCTCTTAACTCCAGTTCCAAGGAATCTGATGCCTCTCTATCTTCCATGGGGACTGCATGACATGGGTGCATGTACACACATAAAATAAAAAGAAATACGTTTAAAAATTTTAAAAATTCTGATATGGAACACTGGCAGGATGTGTAAGTGCTGATATGGAAAAGGGCTCTATTTGCTTTCTTACTTTTTCATTGTATTATAAACTTGGTAAGAGATTGAATTACCCTTGGACCCCAAGCTTACATAAATATAATATTGAACAAGATAACCCCAGAGAAGTTTTACATTAGAATATTTGAAGAATTATTTAAGTGCTATGCTTCTTTTCCAGGATCTTTTATATTGCACATAAACTGGTTCATCTCCCCAATGGCACTCGGATATAATGGAATCCGAACAGAGGAAGCACCAGTGCCTCAACAGCACATTATTAAATTCTTAAAAACAGCACCATGCCCTTCACATTGCCTTTGGTGTGTCTGACAGGAGGCCCACTAGAGTAGTCAATGATCACTGGCATCATTTTTCTATGCATCTTAGAGATCAATATTTGGGTAATCAATTTGATCCTGCAGGCAACCTAATTGGCCTCTGGTTGCTTTTGGCCTACCAGACTAAGCCTTGCATATATTATGCCTCAGTAGGCATCCTTTTTGTGCCTTTTCATTTATTTCCAGCTGTGGGTGGAAACATTGAATATTAGGGTTTTGAGAATCTTAAATTGATTTTGCTCTACAATATGTAACCAAGGATTTGTCTGTTAGAAGCTTCTTTTTTTAATGAAAAAGTTAGTTCTGGTCTTCCATGTTGTCCTGCTCTGAATGTTAGTTCTAGTATGTTGGTGTAAGTGTATTATTGTAAGTTTGTTGGAGATGATAATTTTCCAGCACTGAAGGCAGTTATGCTTATGAAAGAGTCCTTTCCTCGCTTTCTTACCTGACTCAAAATAATAGCAAAGAACTTCTTGCTTTAGTGTTCTTCATTCCAACTTCTTCCTTTTTTTTTTTTTTTTGATCTTTTTTGAGACAGGGTCTCCCTGTAGCCCCAGCTGTCCTGGAACTCATTCTGTAGACCAGGCTGGCCTTGAACTCACAAAGATCCACCTGCCTTTGCCTCCTAAGTGCTAGGATTAAAGGCATGCACCACCATGCCGGGCCCAACTTCTTCCTTTTAAGACTTCTATCCCACCACTTTATCTAGCATTCTTTCATTTTTACTTCTTATTTTTTTTAAAAAAAAAAGGTTTCTGATTTACTTATTTTGATTTTATGTATATGAATGTTTGCTAGTGCCTGCCAAGGACAGGAGAGGGCTTCAAATCACTGGAACTGGAGCTACAGATGGTTGTTAGCCACCATGTGGGTGCTGGGAATGGAACCCAGGTCCTCTGCAAGAGCAGTTGGCACTTCCAACTGCTAGGCCATCTCTCCAGCCCCCTCATTTTTACTTCTATGTTCAGATATAATCCGAACGGTATTAACACAAAGGGTATTTCACAAAGTTATTAGTTACATGGAAATAAAAGGACTGATAAACGCAAAAACTGAGGTAACACATGTCAGGAGGCCATTGCCATGGTAGGACTAGGGGCCGAGCATTCACAGGAGGGGGGCCTGGCAGACCTGAAGAAGGTGCTGGGTTGGCTGTCATGCAGTGGCTCAAGATGGGGCCCTGTGAGGTTGGCAGTAGGTTAACCCGGAAGGGAATAGTCCTCCCTGGGTGGCACCTAGGAAGTCCAAAGGAAGGCCTCTGCTATGCTGGAGCTGAGCTCATGAATTCTGGGAGTCCCCATGGAAGAAGGGTGACCTTAATTCTGAGAGAATGCTCAAAAAGCCAGAGGGCAGGTCCAACAGGAAGAAGCAAGCAAGCACCTTCCAAATCTAGTCTTTCTTTTTTTTTTTTCTTTTTAAATATTTTTTAGAATTTTATTTATTTTTTTATGTGTATGAATGTACTGTGTGCATGTAGGTTAGTGCACTCACCTCATGCTATGCTGTGGAGGTCAGAAGAGGGTGTCGGATTCCCCTGGAACTGGAGTTAAAGACGGTTCTTAGCCGCCATGTGGGTGCTGGAAATAGAAGCAGGGTCCTATGCAAGAGCAATTGGTGCTCTTAACCGCTGAACCATCTCTCCAGCCCCAGAAATCTAGTCTTTCATTCTTGCACCAGTGCCCTTGTTGTGGGAACCAAACAGGATTCATCTGGTAAAGGAGAGATGCATTTTGGAGACATCACCTTCTGAAAGTTGAGCAAAGAAGGATGGACGTGAAACAGAGAAAATAACTTAGAACTTTAATACACATTTTTAAGACTTTAAGCAGAAACTCAAATAAAAATGGATCCATTTTAATTATATTTAAATGAAGGATTAAATTCTTTTTTTTTTTTCTTCGTCTTTTTGAGACAGTGTCTCCCTGTAGCCCCAGCTGTCCTGGAACTCACTCTGTCGACCAGGCTGGCCTTGAACTCACAAAGATCTGCCTGTCTCTGCCTGCCAAGTGCTAGGATTAAAGGCATACGCTACCATGCCTGGTACAGGTTTTCTTTTTTGATATTGGGGACTAAATCTAGGCTATTGCACAGGCTAAGCAAGCACTCTACTACTGGGGTATATTGTTTACCCTCTTTTTTCACTTTAAAAAACTTTAAAAATTGTTTTCTAGCTGCTCAGAAAAGCCTTGAACTTGTGATCCTCCTACCTCAGTCTCCCAAATAGCTGGGATTACAAGCTTGCACTACTAGTCTCCCAATGATAATGATGATGATGATGATGATGATGATGATGATGATGATTCATTGGTTTCACTTTCCTACAAAGCAAACATTTTCTACCTTGAAATTTATGCATTTCATTGGGGTCTTCTTCCTGTCTCACATGTATTACTTCTAGTGCCTGATTTCATGGAGTACAGAATATCAGAATTTAACCTATCTGCTAAAACTTGCCAAAATAGAAACAATCCAAACTCTCCAGGGAAGTTAAAATTGAAATAAAATTAATACCACAGACTCATTACAAGTTTCATTGTCAGAGTAAAAAGGGCAAAGTGATAGTTATTGGAAATATTGCCTTTTCCCTGTGAAAAGTTAAACAAGTTTTCATCTAATAGCATCAACTTTCCCTTAATGGAGGAAGAAAGCTCCAGCTATAAATACAAGCACTGGTTATGGGAGAAGAAGGAACTATTTTAAGATTTCACAGTCTTCTGGAGTATTCTGAGTTGAAGTTTATCAAACCATGTGAATGATGAAGAAAACAACTTCCTCATCTTGAAAACACTCTCTTACATGTGCATACAGAATAAAGAATATTGATTTGTGTGTGTGTGTGCATGCGCGCGCACACATGAGCACATGAGTATGTCCAGATTCTAGTCCTAACTGTGCTTTTAGAGCTCATCTGCAAGTAATTCTTTTTTTTTTCAATGCCAATTTTTATTGAAACTTTGTGGATTTCATACAAAATTTCCAATCAAGTCTAGACGCATTCCCTCACCCTGCCCTCCCCACCCTACCAGAGCTCATGCATTCTGCCAAACATGTTTCTTTTTTTTTTTTTGATGGTGCATGCCTTTATTTTTTTTAAATACTTTTATTGATGATTTGTTATATTTCATACATTATCTTTCCATCTTGTTTTGGTCCAGTATTTCCTCACTGTGCCTCTATTCCTCCCTTTTGGAATGGGAATGTGTATTCGGTTCCACTGTATGTTGGGAGTTTGTAATTTGCCTTTAGATTTTATAGGAGGTTACAGTTAAGAGATTGGCCTGAGTCTCAGAAGAGACTTTGGAATGTAGACTTTTGAATGGCATTGAAACTGGTAAAGACTATGGGCACTTTTAAGGTTGGACTAAATGCATTTTGCATTTTATATGGTCAGGGGCCTATGGGGGCCAGGGAGTGGAATGTGGTGGTTTGAATGAGTGTCCCCCATAGGCTGTAAGTATTCAGACATTTGTCTCCAGTTGGTGGCACTGCCTTTTGGAGATCTTAGGAAGGTGAGGCCGTGCTGAGGAAAGTTACGTTTATTGGGGGGCAGGCTTGAGTGAGTTTAAGCCCTCGTGGTTACAGTTGCTCTCTCTCTGCCTCCTGCGCTCTTTGCGCGATTTGTGACCCTCGCTTGCTGCTCCAGCTCCGCCCAGGCCTCCCACCACAATGGACTCTACTTCCCTGGAGCCACCATCATAAGCTCAAATAACTCTTCCTTTTTGTTTTTCATTGGTGTTTTATCCAAAGGAACAGAAAAGTGACTAATAACACATGTCTTCAATCTTTCTCTCAGTCTTTCCAAAGTTTTTTACTGCAGAGGTTTGCTTGTTGGAGCAGAATTTAACTGCATCAAGTCGTTCTTTACCCAGTCTTTATGGTGTTGTTGTTCCCCCCTTTGTATTGCTCCAACATATGCCTACATACTAACATATGTATCAAATTATGACCTCTAAGAAGTAAATAATTACATTGGTTCCTAGCTAAATCTCACTGCTTGACCTAAAAAAATTAAGACCATGTCATTGTTGCAGAAAGCCACTACATTCTCAGTTAATTTGTTAAAAAAGCAATAGACTTCACACATTAAATTTCTGCAATGTATATAGTTACTTTGTAATGAGAGAAATGAAAAGCTGAAACACAATTAGATGATACAGAAAGAAAGAACTTCATTCCCATGCCTTAAGGAGGCCATCCATGAAACTAATCATCAGTCCTTCAGAGAAAAGTCTGCTCGAAAGGGAGGTCAAACCAGAATTCACTTGCTGATCATTGGATGAGAAGTGGGAACACTACCTCTTAGGCAATGTGAAGCAACAAAATATATTTCAGTAGATTTTTAATAGGAATGGGAAGAAATAACATGTATCATGTAACTGAGTCTCAATGGAAATGCCAAAAAAAGATGATAGGAAGACTTCCTATCATCTTTTTTCTTTTATTTTAATATTTTATTGAAGTTTCGTGGATTTTATACATCACTTCTCAGTTCAATCCAGACTCATTTCCCCCTCCATGACCCCCACCGCCTGCCCCTCCCAAGTTCATGCAGTCTGCCATGCATGTCCTGTTTCCCCTTCTGAGTCTATTCAAAGTTTTTAAAGCAGAAGATTATTTTGGGGGATGAACTCTACTGCTTCAGTCAGTTTCCTGTCCCAGTTCTTTTGTTGTTGTTGTTCCCTCCAATCCCTATTGTTTCAACATATGCATTTATGTATATCACACATGTACTAAAATCATGTCATCTGAAAATAAACTGTATGTTATTTCCAAATCATATTTCGGGATTCACATTTTTCCCTTTTAGTTTTATATTGCTCTAAAATATGCAAACATACCCTCCACCCTTGTACCCAAATTATAACGTCTGAAAATTGGTAGTAGGTTAATTCTAGAGCCCATTAAGGGATTCACATTCTAAGAGCACAGTTGCTTTTAGATAAAGAGAAATATAACACTAATGCTACTCAGTTTGTCTTACTTGGTGCTAGCATTCACAAATGAGGGATACCATTCATCATTTGGTTTTCTGGGACTGTGTTACTTCACTTAACAAAATATCTTCTATTTTTTTTTTTTTTTTGGTCTTTTTTTGAGACAGCGTCTCCCTGTAGCCCCAGCTGTCCTGGAACTCACTCTGTAGACGGCTGGCCTTGAACTCACAAAGATCCGCCTGCCTCTGCCTCCAAAGTGCTAGGATTAAAGGCATGCGCCACTACGCCCAACTCATAATATCTTCTAGTTCCATCCATTTACCTGCAAAGTTCATGGAACTCCATTGTGTAGATGTACCCTGTTTTCTCTATCCACTCATTGGTTGAGGGACACTTGGGTTGGTTCCAACTCTTTGGCTATTGTGAAGAGAGCTGCAATAAACATGGCTGTGCATGTATCTCTGCAGTAGGATGAGTCTTGTGGGTATATATCCAGGAGTGGTATGACTGGGTCAGGTGGTAGGCTCATTATGAGTCTTTTAAGGGTTCTCCACACTGGTTTCCATAGTGGTTGTATGAGTTTACATTCCCACGAGCAGTGGATGAGTGTTCCCCTTTCCCCACAACCTCTCCAACATTTGGTATCATTTGTTTTCTCGATCCTAGCCAGTCTTATTGGACTTTGCTTTTTTTAATTGACATTATTATTGTGGTTACTGTCAGGCATGTTAGCTGCTGCTGTTGCTGCTCCTCTTCCCCTATTACCACCATCATTATTTTATTTCAGATTTCTCTTTTGTTTGGAATGTCCTTTCCACCTTCTACTCTACTCCTTGACTTTTTAATGTCTAAGTTGTCTCAGGTCTGATTCACTAAGAGATAAGATCTCCTCTTGACCTATGATAGAATTTTTTTAGGAAGAATTGTGACAATATATTTGTAAATGAAATTCTTTTTTTATTATAAAATGTTTATTAATTAACGATTATGGGTTTTAAACATGTATTTCTTATTGGCACATGCAACAATATGTTAATAATAAAGCCCAAATTTTAACTGTACAATGATTTAGCACTCAATAAATAATCTTGATACATTTTAACCAAAATATAATACACATTATACAGAATATCTTATCAACACTAATATTGAAGCCATTGTAATTTATCTCACATACCAAACATTGAGAATCTGGATGGATCTGAACTGTTAGGTGGAGGTAGGCACTGCAGAACACAGGCTCATTCAGAAGGGAACTTCTTTACCTCNGACACTAATTTAGTATACTTCTTTTCTTCAACCAGACTGGATAAAATGCCTATGAGATCTAAAAACTAGTTGTGCAAAGATAAGTGAAGTTCCTTGAAACTGAAACAGCTACCATACCGTCCAGCTATTTCACCCTGAGAAACCTAGTTCAGCATGCCACAGGGATACTTGCACATCCATATTTATGGCAGCACTATTCATGATAGCCAAGATAATAGAATCACAGAAAATGCCCACTAATGGATGAATTTTTAATGTCATTTATATGATGAATAATCGGCCATAAAAAAATCATGTCATTTGCAGAAAATGTCTAAAATTTGAGATGACCAATTTAAGCAGAATAAGGCAATCTCAGATAAGTATCAGATTTTTCTCATACATGGAATCTAGATTTTTTTAGTGGCATGAAATAGCACTATTTTGGGAAAGAGAAGGCTAGTAAGAAGGCAAAGGAGAATGGTAGGGAGATATAATCAAAGTTCATTATAGACAAATGTCAAATTGTCACAATTAAACCCATTACTGTATACAAGTAATACTAGTAAAATGTTTCTAAAAGGAAAAATAATTTGTTTGAGTTTATCACAAAGTAATAGTAGAGATCAACTTGTAATTCCAGGTTTTTAATATAAGTGCTATGATAAAGGATGCTAAAGAGAAAGGGCATGTAACAGGGCTCAGGTACCAACCATTTCAAGAAAAGCTTCCCCAGAAGAAAAAACAGAAATTCACCCTTGAAAACAAGCAGGTTTCAGGCAATGTAGGAAGTGTGGACAGAGGAAGCCCATTAGACATGGGCAAGGAGCTAGTTGTGAGGTAGAAAAGTGACATTCCTTATCATATTTCAACACACTCCATTGTGGATCATTAACTACCATCTATTTAAAATTTTCTTAATTATCACTTGCTTCATAAAAGAATTCTTTCACTCAACAGTTTTTACATGGGCATATTTGTTCACATAGGACTGCCTGCTTTTCTGTTTCTTCCCTGGCTTTTCTCATAAGGTTTTGTTCCCTCTGCCTGGTAAGTCACTCTCCTCCAACTTCGCTCACAAAACTTGCATCCAGCCATCATGGCTCACCTATGCAAAAACCATCATGGTAATGCAAACCCTACTGAAACCGCTAAGAAGCTCTTCCCAGTTCTTTCATGTAAACAACACTTTGTGTTCTTTCTTTGTACTCTCTTTTTTCATTTATTTATTGTTATTAAACTTTTTCCATAAGTCATACATCATTTTTCAACCAAATCCTGTTTCTACTCTTTCCATGCCCCCCACCCCATCCAAGTCCCTGCACTCTGCCATACATATCCTGCATCTTTTTCTGAGTCTTTCCAGAGGATTTTTTTTCACTTCTTTTGTTGTCGTTCTCTCTAACTTATATTGCTACAGTATATATACATATATATACATAGTTATATATATACATAAATATATACATACATACATACACATATCACTTGAATTGGAAGATTTTTTCCCCTAAAAGATGTCATGTTTTCCTTAAGGAAGTACTCGAAGGTTCCTCCTTGGCAATCCCAAACAACCATCAATCCTGCACTTTGGCTCCACATGGGGACCTTTCCCTCCCATGGTCCCCCAAATGAAGTCCAGTAAGCACGCGTCCTTTCTCGATCCCCCTGCACTGGCCTCCATGATACAGCCCAGGTAGTCCAACAATGGCAGTCTATACTCTGATGAGTCTGACATTCCCTTAGCTGTTTAGTTCACAAGCTGGGTATCTCAGTAGTCTCCATCTGGCATTGAAGGTTTGGAGGATTCTTGGAGAGACATGAGTCCTCGGTCCATATTGGAAAGTTAAAAAGCTGTGTCTCATGGCTTTGAGGAGTGCCAAAAGTGGTGGCAGCCACGGAGTTGATGCACTTGCCAGTAAGAATTGGAGATAGGCCAAACAACAGTACTCTCTTTTTTCTTTTTGTCGCTTTACTAAGATCTCAAGTTCTATGTCTGTAGTACAGTTTCTCTAGTCTTACTGATTATTTATATCTGGTTGTACTTTCCTTTTGGATCCTTAAGGCCATGCAGTTAGCCCAGATTCACCAAGGTTTTTGTTTTCTCAAGCTTAGTTGAGGATATGGTCCTCAGGGGTCTCTCAGGGCTTTTTTTGGGAGCGGGTAGGAGTGCCTTGGTCCTTTCAGCTTTTCATTTACCAGTTCTATCCACTCGAGGACAAAATTAGGTTTTGCTAGACCAGGCTTCCTTTTCTGAAATATAACCAGACTATCTTCTTTATAGACTGGACACTGGCTGAAGTCCCATTAGTGGCTCTCCAAGACCTCCCTGAACAGGAAGACTGGTGACCTACATTTGCAGGACATTTCAAGAGATGACCCCATGCATAATTCCCTAAGACTTAGTTGACCTCTGAGGGCAAGGAACAAAGTTATCCCTTAGGTCCCTCCGCCAAATTAGTGTGGGTGTTAAGTATAGTCATTAAGTACCCAGAAAAGCTAAGTTGCACCAGCCTATTACATTGCACCTATATTAAAATTGTATCTTTTGGAAACAAACTATGTGTTATTTCCATATCATATTTCTTGATTCACATCTTTCCATTTTAGTCCCATATTACTCTAAAAGATGCACACATACCCTCCATCATGCACCAAAAACCCAAGGACTGAAAATATTTGTTAGGTCAGCTCTAGAACCTGTTTAGGGATTCACAATGTAAGAGCACAGTTGTCTTTAGATCATGAGGAATATAACATTAATATTGCTCAGTTTGTCTTACTACTAGGTACTTGGTACTAGCATCCACAGATGAGGGATACCATTCTTTTGTTTTTCTGGGATTGTGTTACTTCACTTAGCATAAAATCTTCTAGTTTCATCCATTTTACCTGAAAATTTCATGATGTCATCTTTATACTTCTTGTAAATACTTCTGATAATTTTAATAATTTTTTTCAGTTGTTGGTTAAATGTTTCAAGCAAACAAAAACAATGACTTGCATGAGCAGAAGGAGTTATCTTTTGATATTGTGAGCTGTTTTCATTTCTACTGGTACAAACACACTCATACCAAACATGCTTTTCATCTTTTTCTCACTTTTAAAATTCTCCATGTAGAAGTTTATTGTTTCAAGCAGAAGTTCACCATTTCAGTCAGTTCTTTGACCCAGTCTTTTTTTTTTGTTATTGTTATTGCTACTTCCAATTTGCATCACTCCAAAATACACATAAATGCATGACACATATATCTTTTAGCATCTTCAGCTTATGATTTCTTTTCTTTTTTTTTTAGGCTGAAGGCTAATTGAAAAAGGCTCCTCCTTGGAAAGACAAACAACCATCAGTCCTGCCCTGGTGATCCACACTGGGGTTTTCCCTTCCGATGGTCACCAAATGAGGTCCAGTAAGCACCCACGTCCTGTCTTGATCCTTCTGTACTGGTCTCCTTGATACAGTCTGGGTCATCCAACAATAGCAATCAATACTTTTAAGAGGCTGAATCCCCAGTAGTGGCTCAGTTTACAAGCTGCATGTCTCAGCAGTCCCCATCTGGCACTGAAGGTTTGGAGGATTCTTGGAGAGACATGAGTCTTTAGTCCATATTGGAAGGTTGAAAAGCTGTGTCTCATGTCTTTGAAGGATGGCAAAAGCAGTGGCAGCCTCAGGGTAGCTGCACTTGCCAGTAAGACAGGCAAAACAATTGTGCTCTTTTTTCTTCTTTTTACTAAGATCTCAAGTTTTTTTTTTTTTAGAATATGAGTAGATATCTTCCATTCATATATGGTAATTACAATGTGTGAATACAAGTGGTAGGACAAGTCTAAAGCCCATTAGGAGATTCACATTATAAAAGCACAGTTGCTTTCAGATACAATGAAATATAATAATAAAGTTGCTCAGTTTGCCTGCCAACTGGGGATTTGGTGTTAGCATTCACAAGTGAGGGAAACGATTTGCCTTTTTTTTCTGGGACTGTGTTACTTCACTTAGCATAATGGCTTCAAGTTCCATCCATTTACCAGCAAAGTTCATGATGCCATCTTTTTTTATTGCTGCATAGAAACCCATTGTGTAGATATACCACATTTTTGCTATCCAGTTATCAGCTGAGGGGCATTTGGGTTGGTTTCAGCTCTTTGCTATTGTGAAGAGAACTGCAATAAGCATAGTTGTGCATGTGTCTTTGTGGTAGGATGTGTCCTGTGGGTATACATCCAGGAGTGGTATGGCTGGGTCAGGTGGTAGGCTCATTTTGAGTCTTTTAAGGGTTCTCCACATTGCTTTCCACAGTGGTTGTGCCAGTTTACATTCCCACCAGCAGTGAATGAGTGTTCCCCTTTCCCTACAACCTCTCCAGCATTTGGTGCCTTTTGTTTTCTTGATCTTGGCTAGTCTTATTGGAGTGAGATGATACCTTAGTGTGGTTTTAATTTGCATTTCTTTTTTTTGATTTTTTATTTATTTTTGTATGTGTATGAATGTACTGTCTGAATGTAGGTTTGTGCACCCATGTCGTGCAATGCCGCGGAGGTCAGAAGAGGGTGTCGGATTCCCCTGGAACTGGAGTCTTCCTGGAATTGGAGTTTCAGACGGTTCTCAGCCGCCATGTGGGTGCTGGGGATCGAACCCGGGTCCTCTGCAAGAACAGTCGGTGCTCTTAACCGCTAGGCCATCTCTCCAGCCCACATTTCTTTAATTATTAATGATGTTGAGCACTTTTTAAGATGTTTCTCAGCCATATTCACTTCCTTATTGGTGAAGTCTCTGTTTATCTCTTTGCTCCATCTTTTGAGTAGGTCATTTATTTCTTACTTCTTTTTTTTTTTCTTAAGTAGTTCATATATTCTGGATGTTAATGCTCTGTCAGATATATCAGTGGTGAAGGTTTCCTCCCACTCTGTGAGTTTTCTCTTCACTTTCCTGATTGTTTCTTTAGCTGTACAAAAGCTTTTGAGTTTAATGAGGTCCCCTTTGTCAATTGTTGATCTTATTTCTTGCTCAGCTGCTGTCTGATTTAGGAAGTCTTTTCCTATGCCCATGTCTTGTAGGCTGCTTCCAACTTTCTCTTCTATCACCTTCAGGGTTTCAGGTTTCAGGTTGAGATCTTTGATCCACTTGGAATTTATTTTTGTACAGGGTGAGAGGTAGGGGTTTAATTTTATTCTTCTACAAATGGTGATTCAGTTTTGCCAATACCAGTTGCTGAAGATGCTGTCTTTCCTCCATTGAGCTTTTCTTGTCCCTTTGCCAAATATGAGGTGCCTGAAGTTATATGAGCTCATGTTTGGCTCTTCAATTTTGTTCCATTGGTCAATGGGTCTGTTTTTTTGCCAGTACCAGGATGTCTTTATGACTATAACCCTGTTATTCAACTTGAAGTCTGGTAAAGTAATCCCTCCAGTATTGCACTTTTCAATATCTCAAGATTTTTTTTTTGTTTGTTTATTTTTTATCTTTTTGAGACAGGGTCTCCCGGTAGCCCCAGCTGTCCTGGAACTTGCTTTGTAGTCCAAGCTGGCCTTGAACTCACAAAGATCAGCCTGCCTCTGCCTCCCTACTGCTAGGATTGAAGTGCTAGCCACCACGCCTGGCTAAGATCTCAAGTTTTATGCCCAAAGTACAATTTCTCAAGCCTTACTAAGTATTTATTTCTGGCTATACTTTCCTTTTGGATGCTTAAGGCCACACTATGAAAAAACCAAAAGTTTTTGTTTTCTCTAGGTCAGTTAAGGTTCTGGTCTTCAGTTTTTTTTTTTTTTGGGGGGGGGTGCTGGCTCCTTTTGGCTTTCCATTTACCAGTTCTATCCACTCAAGGACAAAGTTAGGTCCTGCTAGACCAGGCTTCCCTTTTTGAAGCATGAGCGTCAACTTTCCTCTTTATAGACTGGACACTGGCTAACGTCCCATTAGTGGATCTCCAAGACCTCCCTGCACAGAAAGACTGGTGACTCACATTTGCAGGACATTTCAAGAGATGCCCCCATGCATAATCCCCTGGGATTTAGTTGACCTCTGAGGGCAAGGAACAAAGTTATCCCTTAGGACCCTTGGACAAATTGGTATAGGACAAGTAATTCTTTGAGCCTGAGGTATTCTCCACATGAAAGGAGTATGGACCAGGATCTCTAAGGTTTGTAGAAGCAACCATTGCAGGATGCCCTTGTTTTCCCAGGTAGAAGTAGGAACTTTCAGGAAGAAGAAGGGGCACCTGCAAAACCTGCTCATGATGTTTAAACATTAGTTTATTTTTTTTATTTCTGTTTCCAGAGACTATGAGTAAGAGCTGATTGAGTGGCATGTGGGGCCTTTGCATCCAATACAAGCCAATAAAAATGTTGATTTTCATCATTAGAAAAAACAGATAAAGAAATAAAATTTACAGACAAACCAAGAAAGAAAGAAAGAAGGAAGGAAGGAAGGAAAGAAAAAAGAAAAGAAAAGAAAGAAAGAAAGAAAGAAAGAAAGAAAGAAAGAAAGAAAGAAAGACATTAGGATACTGTAGCATCAGGCCTGGGATCAAATCCCCGTGCTCTCTCAGAGGCAGCAATCATTGGTGTTATGTGACCTCTTTGAGCTATGAAAGGTAAAGAAAACAAAAAGAACTTAGCTCAACTGTTTCTGAGGAAAACAGTAAGTCTTTAAATGGAATGCCACCAGCATCCTCCTTTATACCAGTAATATTAATCAAGTGGCCAATAATAGAAGTTGAGAGTCTTGCTTGGGTCTCTCTAGTCTGCTGAAAGTTCTGCTGGCTTACTCATTCTCACATGGGTATTTGGGCAACTCACATGGAGAGAAGCCCACAGGGATATGGGCACTGCTTTCCTCACCTAGGTTTCTGTATGCATCGCCATGGAACATGGTGCGTGTGTGTGTGTGTGTGTGTGTGTGTGTGTGTGTGTGTGTTACAGAGCAAAGGTGATTTTATCTTTCTGTTATCTTTCATAGTCTAGTATATAAGAATTTGTTTGAAACTTGGATTTCTCCACTTGTCAACAGATGGTAATTTCAAATTCTCCTTAAAGTCAGGCTTGGTATGCACATGTAAAGACAGAGGAAGGAAATGATTGACATTGTCAGCTATCAAAGAAATAATGGGAATTTAGAACACAAAGTTGATTCTTGTGCTTCCAAACCGCATCTCCAAAGAGCACCAAATTACATGCTGATTGTCATTTACTAATCCATCTTCATTATGATATAATACTAATAATCACACACACACACACACACACACACACACACACACACACACACACACACACACACACACACACACACACGCAGCAGCAGCAGCAGCAGCAGAGGAATTGAAATTTTAAGGAGGTAATGACCAAGATACGTAGTACCCTCAGAACCTAGCCCGTTTAAGTAACATTAAAAATGCAAAGTATCTGTGGTTTACTCTTTGAATCCCAGTAGCTTAGCCTGTTGGAGGGGCTTGCTCTCTGGGTCCCTTGGTAATTGGGTCCCATTCTCACAGCCCTTTCTTTTTTTCATCAGCTCAGCAGATGGTGCGCCCAACTCAGCCTTCCAAATGAATGCCCTTCCCACACCATCCCAGGCTGGACAGCAGCAGGGGAAAGCCCTCTGAGCCGGTGGAAGCGTAGGCTTCCAGTTTTCTTAGCCCTTTGAGGATTTCCTTTCCTCACCCTTGCATTTTCTAAAGCCCTAGGCAGCTCAGCAACACAAGCCTGACAGGGCCTGTCTTCCTAGACTGTTAATTTCACAGCCGGATGAGTAGAAAGGTAATTTATATGGGTCACTCAGATTTAAAACGCTGCCATGTCTCCTGACGAGGTGGAATGAGAGGATTTAAAAGAATTAGTGTGGTCCAGAGAGGCTGTCTGTGGTCTTTTCGACACAGGCCCATACCTTTTCCATTTGGTAAATGCCCACGTGGCCTCTCCGTGTTGACTGTGGATTACAACCAAGATGAGAAGCAAACCGCTGGGGGAAAGATTTTTGTTTTCATTTATTTTTAATTAATTGCAAACTTCCTCTTTCATTTGGCTCGCTCCGCTCCGTAGATCCGGGTGACACAGGAGCTCTGCCAGCCTGAGGAACCACTATGCCGAGATCTGAGAGCCGAGATGCTCCAGCCAGATGCTCTGCTCTTCGTCCCCAGGAGACATTGTAAGAAATCTTCGTGCTTGGAACCTATCTTACAAAATGATCCATGGTCTTCTGTCATGAATTCTCTCTTTGCTTAGATGAGTGCAAGAATTACCTGGCTCCCAGAGGGAAGAGAAATTCTTAGTAGAAAAAGACAAAACAACAACAAACAAACAAAAAACAAAAATGGAATTTGGGAAGCAGTCTCATCTCCTTAGGGATGATTGACATAAGGCACATCCTAGCTATCCTCTGGAATCAATATGTGATTGTGGGGACAACGATTACCAATCCCTACCCTTCCGACAAGCAATATCTTCATCGCTAAACCAGCCCTTTAAAACCTATGTTGCCTGCTCTATAAGAGCAGATGTATAATTACCTAGACTTGTGTCTATAAACATAAAAAAAATCCTCCAACAAAATGATCAACTGCTATATTGGACACATCCTTTTTCTGTAAGTCTCTAAACACCAGGAAAACATATTAACAATAATGAAGCCATAGGCTATCTGAGCACAAAGGAATAAATGGGATTATTTTCTTGCTTGACAACTCGAGAGAGATTTAGAATTGAGAATAATGAGGAAGAAAGGCTAACTCTGCCACAAGTAAAGGATATTGGTCCCATGGAGGGATGCTTGGCATTTAAGACCTATTGTGAAGCCAAACAGGCAAAGCAAAGTAAACCCAGTCTGCTTTCTAAAGCCAGCAAAGGTGAGGGGCTGGGTCCAAACAGGCAAAGCAAAGTAAACTCAGTCTGCTTTCTAAAGCCAGCACCTCGAAACATGTTCATCTTAAATGAGAAGACCTTAAATAATGTATTTTCAGAACAGGGATGACAGAAAAAAATGAAGCACTTGTCCCTTGAAACACCGCCCCCCACCTCCGTTGCTTCATTGGAGTTTGGAGTTTGTTTTTAATCACCTTTTTTTTTTTTTTCTGAGAACTCTCAAGTCTAGAAATTAATAGGCTATTTGTGTAAAGAAGGTAGGAGAAACATAATCCAAAGGAAATGAGTAAAAATTAATGAAACAAGGAATAAAAAATGCTACTTATGTCAACAAATCCAGACATTGAAGAGATAAATTAAGATTTTTTCAAAGACTTGTGAAAAAAGATTAAGAACATAGATAAGTTATATTAGGAATAAAAAAGGGAGAATCAAGGATGGTGTGTGTGTGTGTGTGTGTGTGTGTGTGTGTGTGTGTAGTTTAGAAAATATATGGTGAACTCGGAAAGACCCCTGAGGACCAGATCCTCAACTGAGCTTGAGAAAACAAAAACCTTGGTGAATCTGGGCTAACTGTGTGGCCTTAAGCATCCAAAAGGAAAGTACAACCAGACACAAATCATCAGTAAGACTAGAGATACTGTACTGCAGACACAGAACTTGAGATCTTAGTAAAGAGACCAAAAGAAAAAAGAGAGTACTGTTGTTTGGCCTGTCTTCAATTCTTATTGGCAAGTGCATCAACTCTGGCTGCCACCGCTTTTGGCACTTCTCAAAGACATGAGACACAGCTTTGTAACCTTCCAATATGGACTGAGGACTCATGTCTCTCTCCAAGAATCCTCCAAACCTTCAGTGCCAGATGGGGACTACTTAGATAAACAGCTAAGGGGATGTCAGCCACAAGTCTACTTGTCAGTAGACAAGTCTACACTCTTGTCAGAGTATAGACTGCCATTGTTGGACTACCTGGGCTGTATCATGGAGGCCAGTGCAGGGGGATTGAGACAGGATGCGTGTTTACTGGACTTCATTTGAGGGACCATGGGAAGGAAAGACCCCCATGTGGAGCCAAAGTGCAGGATTGATGGTTGTTTGGGATTGCCAAGGAGGAACTTTCGAGCACTTCCTTAAGGAAAACATGATATGTTTTAGGAAAAAAGAAATCCTCCAATTCAAGTGATATGTGTTTATATGTATGTATGTATGTATATATTTACATATATATATATATATATATATATGATTATGTATATATATATATATATATTCTGTAGCAATACAAGTTGGAGAGAACAACAACAAAAGAACTGAAAAAAAACTCTGGAAAGACTCAGAAAAAGATGCAGGACATGTATGGCAGAGTGCAGGGACTCGGGTGGGGTGGGGGACATGGAAAAGGAAGTGATTCTAGATTTGATTGAGAAATGATGTATGACCTATGGATAAAGTTTAATAACAATAAATATATATATATATATAAAGAAAATATATGGTGACAAATTGAAAGTTCTAATCAAAATAATACAATTCTTAAAAAAATTATCAAATCTAAAAAATGGATAATGAAAATATAAATAAATAACTTGGTAACTGGTAAAGCAATTTAATCAGTAGCTAAAATTAAAATCAGATAAAATTTCTGCAACACAGAGGGTTTTACAGGTAAGTGATGTACTTTAACAATTGCTCAATGATTTTCTTATGCAAATTTGCCTAGAGAAGAGAAGTGCTTTATTCCATATGGATAATAAAAATTTAAAACTAAAGTTTGTTTAGAACCATAGTACCACAGAGAAGAAACTTGCTTGCTAATTTTGTTTATGAAAATGCTGAAAATCATAGATAAAATATTAACAAATAATTCCAACAATGTATTAAAAGATGTAGCACGATCAAGTGGAATTAATCTTGGAAATGTCAAGATGATTAAACATTAGACAAATTTATTAATTTTATTCACCATATGAATAGATTGAAGTTGGAAAAACATAATTATCTTAACAAGTTCAGAAAAACTACTTGACAAAATTCAGTACCCATTCAAGATAAGAAACAAAGTAATTCATAAATCCATACTAAAATTGAGAGAGGAGAAAATTTATTAATCTTATTAAATAACAACTAAGGGCTTATAGTAGATATTACACTTATGGGGAAATCTTAGAAGCTCCACTCAAGTGCTCTGTAAGTAATGCCATTACATCATTTATACTGTGCTTATTCTAGCCAGTCCATTAAGACAAGTTAAACAGGAAGAAACAAAGTGACCTTTATTGATGATAATATGATTGTTAACATGGAAAAAGAAAATTCATAAACACTTGGAATGAGTAATAATAGTAGTGTGACTAGATTCTTAGATCTAAGAACAACATTCAAAATGGGTAATGGATTTTTATATTTCCATAAAATATAGTAAATGGAAGTAAAGATAAGTCTAATAAAAGAATTGCAGTGTATTTTATCAAGACTATTATAGCGTTCTATTGAAGGACCCAAAAGAAGTGTTCAAAATACAGAGAAGACATGCAAAGGGTTCAAGACTTAATTTTAAGAAGGTGGTGGGGCTGGAGAGATGGCTCAGCTATTAAGAGCACTGCTCTTGTAGAGGACCTGGGTTCGATTCCCAGCACCCACATGGTGGCTAAGAACCACCTTAGGCTGGGCACGGTGGTGCATGCCTTTGGTCCCAGCACTCGGGAGGCAGAGTTCAAAGCCAGCCTGGTCTACATAGTGAGCTCCAGGCCAGCTGGGACTAAAGAGAGACTGTCTCAAAAAAAAAAAAAAAAAAAAAAAGTTGTCAATTGTTTAATCAATTTATAAAGAAATTCAATTTTCCAGAACTTTTAACCTAGTGTTTTACAAAATTAAAAAAGATCAAAATACTCTGTTATTTTTATAAAAATAAATATAGAATAAGGTAATAGAAGGGAAAAAGGAGAAGAAAAATAAATTTGGTCTATGAAGGGTAAAACTTATTAACTGAATCAGCGCTATTAGTGTAGGGAGAGAAAGGAGGTAATGGAGAAGAATCTAGGACTGGAAACACACTGTTCTCTGTGTGGGGATTTATTATGTACTTATATATCCTCAAGAAAAACCGGGTGGTCAGTAAACAGTGCTGCGAAAACTGGTTATTCCTGGGAAAAGGGTGTTAGATTCCTACTTTATGTCCATATAAAAACACATGTGGATGGTTTAAAGAACAAATGTGAACATTTTTTTTATAGTTTTCAAGAACAAAGGTGCAATACATTTTATGAATTTAGGTAAGAGGGTTTTTTTATTTTTTATTTTTTATTTTTTTGGTATTTTTGAGACAAGGTCTCCCTTTTAGTACCAGCTGTCCTGGAGCTCACTTTGTAGAACAGGCTGGCCTTGAACTCACAGAGATCCACCTGCCTCTGACTTCTGAGTGCTGGGATTAAAGGCATGTGCAACCATGCCCAGATTTTTTTTTTTTGGGTAAGAGGTATTTCTTAAACAACTATTAAAAATAAAAGTGATAATTTAGATTTCATAAAATTAAAAGCCAGTGTGTAATAAATATTCCATAAACAGAGCAAAAAAGTAACCCACACCAAGATAAGATATTCTCCATCTATATAATCGACAAATAATATTCAGAATATATAGAAATGCTTATGGGTCAATAAGCCAAAGTAAAATATCCCATTTGGAAATGAGGAACATGAACAAGCTTTGCAGATGGGGAAGTGAGGATTTCATAAGTAATGAAAACACTTTTTAACTATACTTATTCATGGGGACTGCCTTAGAGATAAGATTGAAAAGTCTTACATCATCAAATACCAGCAAAAATATAGGAAAACAGAATCAGGTTAGGCTAGCACAGGGATAAATTGATACAAGAACTTAGGAAACAAGATTCCACTAATTATCAATGATGGCAAAGTATCTATAACAAAATTCTTAAATTCTTTCCTAGCTACACCCTTAGAAGATCTCTCTACACAGCTGAACACAAGGATCGCCCTGAAGATTTTTATTACTGCACTGTTTTATAAAAAGTGAAAACAATATGATTGTTCCTTGGTAGGGAGTCAGAGAGAGAAGTTGCTTTTACTTCCAGAATAAATTTAACCCAGCACTTAGAGGACTGAAATATCTATCAGTAGAAACAAAATTCACAGAGCACATTTAATAGAAAAGGCAAATTGCTAAAATATACACACAGCCTTAATATTTCTATAAAATCAAGAAGCATACCAAACGGTAACCTCACTCTTTATGGACACATGCGTATGTGGTGAAATGGCACAGCTTAAAAAGTAAAGGCGCATCTAAACTTGATCAAGGAACTTGTCACTCTATAAGAGGGGAAGGAAGGCCTGCTGCTGGCTAGAACTTTAGCTGTGCCTGTATAGCTCAGTCCTTTAAAAATTTAAAATATCTGAAGGACACCTCTTTCAAACCTCTGCCCCAAAGTTCAGGGCCCATTGCAGATGAGGAGGTGGAGAGATTATAAGAGATAGAGGGAGTAGATGACCACAAAAATCAGTCTTCCAAACAGCTAGTTGGTTACTCATATGAACTCACAGCTATGGTAACAGCATGCATACGTCCCATGCAAGTTCAGACCAGAAAAAAAAAATCCCAGCACAGACATGGGGAAGGAAGAAATTTCAATCCAACCTAAGCAACTTTTGACAATTGATGGCTGCTGGGAGGAGGAGAGACAGTGTCTTACAGGGATGGGACTCTTGGTGGGCCCAGTGCATGGGTCCACACTGAAGGACAATTCGGCTAACAAATAAGACTCTATAGGCCACTGGTAAACAAAGGATGAAATTGCTAAGTTGCCATATTATTGCAAGTTATTAGTTGTTTTTGCTTATAAACAATAGATTTTTAATTTCCCATTTGGGATGCATGTATTTCAATATTGTTAAAAGATTTTCAAGCCAATAACTTCTTTGAAGATGTTCAAAAATGTTCTTTCCAACCTCATCTCTTCCATCCTACTGGAAATTTTGATAAAAAGAATTAGTATGCAGCTACTTTTTTCTGGAAAGTTCAGTAGCGGGTGTCTGTGGAAGAATCACTGAATTTGGAGCCAGAAATCCTGGCTTCTTTCTCTGCTGTGGTGACTATTTCTTGAAATCTGAAATGGGGTTCAGTTTCTTAATCTTTAAAATGAGATCATTGGCTTATCTCTAAATCCTTTCCGGCTTGAGGTATTGTAATTTCATGAAGTGTGAGAGTGAAGTCAGTCATAAAATGAAGAATGACTGGAAGATATGGGCCGAGGAGCCGGAGGACTACTCTGACTCACAATACCCTTTTTCTGTCATAGCTAGATTGTCACTGTTTGTTTGGGATTAAGGTGATGAAGGCTGAAATTTGAAAATTAATGTTTTCTGAAGAAATAGGCGCTGCTTTTCTTCATTAAAGTCTTAGCAGGAAATTTTAAAATAGATTGAATACCATGTTCCCTGAAAGAGTCTTGGAAACAGGACATCTGTGTTTTGATCTGAAGGTAAGATAGCAAGGTACTGGAGGGGAGAAAGCACTACCTTAGGGGGAGTCCTCACCTCTTAGAAGGATTCAAAGTGTGCTGTGAGCTTGGGTATATACCTTCTGAATAAGAATGGAGAGAGGAAGGTGGAGCAGGACCAAAGAGAAAGATGGCAGACGGGGACAGCTTGAATAGTTACATCTTACTGACCAGGTCGCTGGGAGCTGGAGAGATGGCTCAGTGGTTAAGAGCACTGGATGCTCTTGCAGACGACCCCGATTCAGTTCTCAGAACCCACATGGTAGCTCCAGTTTCAACACCCTCTTCTGACCTCCATAGGCACTGCATGACACAGGTGTATCTGCCTACCTACAGGCAATGCACTCATATACATAAAATAAAAATAATAAATAAAATGATAAATACCAGCTAACTAAGGGCCATTTCTTTGTGACAAAGGGAACTTAAGCTTTCTTTCCTTTTTTTAAAAATGACAGAAGGTATTTTGAAATCCTGGGTCTGTAATAGAGACAGTGTTCTTATTTTGAGGCCATGTTAAAGAGGGGAAATTGGTCAAAGCCCTGAAGGAATTTCACCAGCAACTGTAATGCTTTATCAGTTCAATGGCTCCATGATGCCTGTCCTTAGTCTTGTGTTGTTAGAGTCAAAAAGGGTTACACTAGGGTTAACTGAACAATTCAGAGGAAAAGTTACTTCAAAAGCATTAACAATGAGCAATGTACTCTTCTGATGTAGGAAATTCTGATTTAGTCTGTACGTTTTCAAGTATTCTATAGAAGAGACTTAAGTATAAGTTCCTTGCTAATTATTTTAACCGGGGGTTCAAGATTAAGCAGTCTATGTTTTGAAGGCTTTAAGGAGTTTGAAGCAATTGCTGTCACTGGAAATAAGTTTAGTATCTGTTCTCAGGAGTGAAATTTAATCAGCTGCATAAGACTGGTGATCTGAGAGACAGCCAGAAGCTGCAGGCTTCATTGTAATAAGAACTTGGTGTCTACTCCATGAAAAACTAACCTTGATGGGTAAGAGGTTGTAGAACTTGACATTCTCTGTTGAGGCCACTGTGTGTGGAATATATGGAATGTTGCTTTAGCATTATGTTTTAATCTGACTTGGTTTATTAGTCACTCAGTGAAAAATATTGAGATGGATTATTTTGGAGTTGAGATAAGTTATTTTATAGATGTTTTTATATGTTCATGCCTGATGCTCCTCTAAATAACATTAAAGATTATACTAAGATAAATTCATTCAATAAGATGTACTGTTCTTCTTTGTCGCTCCAACAAATACAGTACTTAGTACTAATGACTTCCTACCAAGTGGACACATCCTACTTAAAAATAAATAATTCAATCAAGCATCTTCAGAATGTAGATTGCTACCATCTCTTACTATTAAAATTTGCCCAATTAAAATTTCCCCAAAGAATTTTAAAATAAAATGTGTGGATTATTGTAAGAAGTGGTGGGACAGAATTTTATTTTATTTTTGTTTTTTGGACTTTTAATAAGCTCTAAATCTGTGAGTGGAAGTTATTAGGTGTGTAGCATTCTAAGCAGAGAACCAATACTTATTGGGATCAAGTAGCTTTCTGAAGAAAATTCAAGACCAACCAATGAACATGATGTTCATCTAAACTGTTGATCAATAGAAGGGAATTTCTAGGGAGAGAAAAGGAGTGAGTTTATTTTTTTATTTTTTTATTTTTAAGTTCAGTGTCCTGAAGAAGTCTTTGCATCCCTTCTGAATGTTTGCTTAGCCAGTCAACTTGCTATTTGTCCCTGGTCTTCTGAAAAGGAAAAAGCAACTTAGGATTGATTTGACAGGTTTTCTAGGTAAAGAGAAGGCTGTGTTTGAGGCACACACTCAAGTTACTACAGATGCAAAATGTATCTAGCAAAATGAGATAGATGAATGGAGAACTGTGGTCTTGCTGTATCTGCTACATCACAAGAAGTCAAGGTACTAGATCATGGAAAATCTGTGGGTATCTTTAGGAAGTTAGGACTTCTCATCTAAACCTTACAGTAAATGTCACTGCTTCAATAACTCTGTCAGGGAGCCCCAGGGATCTTCAGCACTGAGAACGTTGTAGCTTCCACTCACTCATTGAACCCATAAACAAAGAGTAAGTGTGGTCATTTTTGGTCCACTCATCATGCAAACATAAACTTCCCAGTCAGAGGTATGACACCTCTCCTGCCATGACATCATCTTTCTATGGGCACAGTTCTAGTGTGACCATCTCAGCTCGCTCACCATAAGAATAGACTTGTGCCGGTTTCTGTGTGTCTGGCTGGTGGTCCCTCACCTGTCCCCCCAAACAGCAATTGGTATGATGCTAAGCGAGTCATAGCTGGTCATGTTACTTTGTAGCTGAAAATCCCACGGGTCTCAGGTACCCCTTAGGGAAATTCACAGTCCTTAGTTCTGCTTTCCTGTTGCCCTCACCTCAGCTCTTGACTGTGGGGAGCCTTTTTTCAGTACTTCTATCTGTCAAAGTATTCCTTTCACACTCGGGTTTTCATAGAAACTTCCACTCTGCCAGCAGTGCTCTTCCCTCAGATGCTGCCCCCAGCACTTCCTGCCTACTTTGGACCTGCTGATTCTCACTTGACCTTCACTTAGCAGATTAAATGTTACTTCCTTCACAATACACCTGCCCATTAATTCCTGTAGCATTTGCTGATCCCTGCAGTGTGGGAGTGAAAATCTGCCTTATTCAACTTCACCATCCAGCTCAGAGTACATTCTTAATAGACGTTTGCTGAAAGAATAAGACTTAATTAGGAACCGTTTAATCCTTGGGCACTAAACAGACAAAGTTAGTTACCTTAATCGGATCAAAACTGGGCCTCCTGCCCACACCATATTAACATCTGACTCAGAGCAGATGCTAACATTATATCAAGGTATCAACTAGAGGATAGTGGATATAATTCATCATTTTCAGACAATAAGCAAGAGTAAAAGCCTTAGTGCATGCAGCTGAGTTTATCCTGGCAGCCACACAGCATACACAGTCTCTTACTCCTGAACTGTTCAGGTTGAGTGTTCAGGTTTGCTCTTCCCCAGGCTTTGTGTCTGAAAACTGAAAAATCATCTACACAGTCTCATCAAAAACATTATTTTTTCTAAGCTAAAGAGATGGCTTGACAGATAAAGTCACTTGCTGCCAAGCTTGACAATCCGAGTTAGATCCCCATGACCCACATAGTAGGAGAAGAGACTAACTCACGGAGACACAGAGACACAGAGACACAGACACAGACACAGAAAGACAGAGAGACACACATACAGAGTAAATACATAAATAAATAAATAAATAAACGCAATCAAAGCAAAAACTTTCCTGTAGGCTTAGGGAAGACAATATAAAACTGTGACATGCTCAGGTCTATATAGAGAAGCTAGCTTACGAATTTTCACTTGGGCTTTCTCCTCTCCTTGGACTCCTCAGGCCTTTCTCATCCCAGTAATTTCTTAGAATTTTTCCCTTAAACTTTCCAAGAATATTTATTTAAAAAACCACTTTAGGTCTTTTGAGTATTGTATCAATTATCTAGGAATGCCACAACAAATACCCAAACTACATGGTTAATTTGTCTCACAGATATAGAAGCTGGGAGTCTAAGATGGAGATGTCATCAGGATTGCTTCCTCCTGAGGCTGTGAGGAAGAACCTAGTCCATGTCCCTACTCTAATTCCCCTGTAACCGTAAGCTCAAATAAATTCTTCCTTTCTATAAATTCCTTTGGTCATGGTGTTTTATCACAGCAACAGAAAAGTAGCTAATACAAGAAGCATCACTGAACATCTGCCTTCATCTTTATGTGATGTGTATTCATATGCCCAAACTCTACCTGCTGGAGAAGACAGTCTTCATGGTGGGTTGTAGGCTTACTCTGCTCTAGCATGAATCATTTAAATTTAAACAATGATTTCTCCAAAGATCATCTTCCAAATAGGATCACATTCTAAGATTTGAATCTATGAATTTTTAGATAACACAATTCAATCTTTTTAAAAAAATTTTTATTTATTTTTCTCTATGTGTATGAATGTACTGTCTGCATGTAGGTCTGTGCACCCGTGCCGTGAAATGCCACAGAGGTCAGAAGAGGGTGTCAGATTCCCCTGGAACTGGAGTTAAAGACAACTCTCAGCTGCCATGTGGGTGCTGGGGATCAAACCTGGGTCCTCTGCAAGAGCAGTCGGTGCTCTTAACCTCTAGGCCATCTCTCCAGCCCCACAATTCAATCTTAAACAGCAACAAACAGAAACTTTCACAGAAAGTACAAAAATGAATTCCTTGAGAAAGTATAAGAGAATTTAAAAAGGTCCTCAGGATTGGGAAATACTAAAAAAAAAAGAAAAAAAAAAAAAAAAAAAACCAAAAAAAAAAAAAAAAAAAAAAAAAAAAAAAAAAATGAAGCAACAACAGAACAAAACAAACCGAAACAGAAAAAAAATAAAACAAAACAAAACTGGTGCAGATATTGCTACTGCAAAGAGTGGATATCATCACTTAAATCTTTGAATAATCTTAACTCAGTTGGCCTAGCCTAGATCACAGGTCCATTCCTTGGTTTCAAGGGATGATGGATGATGTGATAGAGATGGGAAAACTTGGCAAGGGGAATCAATATGTTTCCTACAATGTGAGGAACTTTGGATTTATGGTTCAATAAAGAGTGCACATGAGGAAGACTGAAGGTAATTACCCCAAAGAAATATTGGATCTGGGGATGTTCAAGATGGAAAGCAGAGGAGAGATAGCCAAAATAGAGAGGCAAAATAGGAGAATACCTAAGACAAAACATAGCCCAACTGTCCACATAAAAACAACAAACAGCCAGGCGTGGTGGCACACACCTTTAATCCCAGCACTTGGGAGGCAGAGGCAGGAGGATCTCTGTGAGTTCAAGGCAAGCCTGGTCTACACAGCGAGCTCCAGGCCAGCTGGGACTAAAAGGGAGATGCTGTCTCAAAAGGACTGAAAAGCAACAACAAAACAAACAAACAAACAAACAAACTAAGAGATAAATTCCAGAGGTAAAGAGATATTTCTAGACAGAAGCTGTAGTTCTGATAATCCTTTCAGTCTCATTTCATACTGGTCCTCCTTGGTGGTGAACCTTCAGAATAGGTGCTGCCATCTTTGTAGGAATTCTGAGAATATAGATTTTTAGACAAGAGTTTTTCTAGGCAGCTTAAGGAAGATGGTAGGCATCCAACCTTTTGATTTTTTGTTTTCCATACCAACCTTCTGATGTAGAAGAGCTTTGTGTATTTTTTGATGTTTTGTGTATTTCAGACATCATTTTTCAGTTCAATTTAGACATAGTCCCCTTTCCCTTCCACCCACCCAACCCCAGATCATGCATTCTACCATACAAGTCCTGCTTCTTTCTCTCAGTCTTTTTAAAGTTTTTCTCTGTAAAGGTTTACTGTTTTGGACAGAATTTAACTATATCATTCCATTCTTTGACCCAGTCCTTATGTTGTGGTTCCCTCCCAATTGTATTGCTCCAAAATATGCCTCCATAAACGTCATATGTGTACCAGAATTATGTCCTCCAGGAATAAACTGTATGTTAACTCTGATACATGTTTAGGAGTTCACATTTTTTTCCCATTAATTTTATATTACTCTAAAATATGGTTAGTCACTTTTCTGTTGCTGTGATAAAACCATGACCAAGGGAACTTATAAAAGGAAGAGTTTATTTGAGCTTACGATTGATGGTTCCAAGGAATTAGAGTCCACTGTGGTGGAGAGGCATGGTGGCAGGAGATGGTGCAGAAAGCTGAAGTTTACATCTTCCAATGAGCACAGGAAGCTGACAGAGAGAGAGAGAGAGAGAGAGAGAGAGAGAGAGAGAGAGAGAGTAACTGGAGACTGCAAGGCTTGTTGAATTCACTAAGTCCACCCCCAGTGACATACTTCCTCCAGCATGGCCACACATTCTAAGACATCCCAAAACAGCGCCACCAGCTGGGGACAAAGTATCTGAATACTTGAAGCCTATGGGGGACATTCTAATTCAAACCACCACATATAGTTATATACTTTCCACCCATATACATTAAATACCATGTCTGAAAGTACGTGGTAAATTAATTCTAAGGCTCATTAAAAGATTCACATTATAACAACAGTTGTTTTCAGATAGAAAGAGATATAACAATAGCATTGGTTTGGCTATTTGGAGTCTTTTGTTGTTCCATATGAATTTAAGAATTTTTTTCCAAGCCTGTGAAGAATGTCTTGGGGGATCTTAATTGGAATTGCATTGAATCAGTATATTAGTTTGAGCAGAATGGACATTTTTACTATAATAATTTTTCCAATCCATGAGCATATGAGGTCTTTCCATCTTCTGATGTCTTCTTCAGTCTTCTTCAGGAGTTTGTAATTTTTGTTGTAGAGATCTTGGTGTCTTTGGTTAGGTTTGTTCCAAGGTATCTTATTGTTTTTGAGGCTATTGTGATTGGGAAGGTCTCCTTGTATTCCTTCTTCAGTTGCTTGTTGTTGGTGTAAAGAAAGACTACTGATTTTTCTAGGTTAATTTTGTATCCTGCCACTTTACTAAAACTCTTAATTGTTTCTAAGAGTTTTCTGGTGGAGTTTTTAGCATCCTTCAGGTAAACTATCATATCATCTGCAAACAGGGATAGTTTGACTTCTTCTTTTCCAATTAGTACTCCTTTAATTTCCTTTTCTTGCCTTATTGCCCTAGCAAGTGTTTCAATCACTATATTGAAGAGGAGTTGCACCAGGGGGCAGCCTTGCTGGGTTCCCACCTTTAAGGGGAGTGGTTCTAATTTTTCCCCATTTAGGATGATATTGGCTGTGGGTTTGTTGTATTTGGCTTTGATTACATTGAGGAATTTCCCCTTCAGTCCAATTCCCTCTAGAACTTTAAAAATGAAGGGATGCTGTCTTTTGTCAAAGGCTTTCTCTGCATCAATTAGATGCTTATGTGGTTTTTGTCTTTTAGTCCATTTCTGTGTTTTATGATATTTATTGATTTTCATATGTTGAACCATTCCTGCATCTCTGGTATGAATCCAACTTGGTCATGATGGATGATCTTTTTGATGTGGGTCTGTATGCGATTTGGAAGTATTTTGTTTAGTATTTTTACATTTATGTGAGATGGGTCTATAGCTTTCTTTTTTGGTTGTGTCTTTGCCTGGTTTTGATATTAGAGTGATGCTGGCTTCATAGAAGGAGTTTGGGAGATTTCCCTCTGTTTGTATCCTTCTGAATAGTTTAAGTAGTAATGGTTGTAAGACCTCTGTAAATGTTTTATAGAGTTCTGCTGTGAAATCCTTCTGGGCCTGGGGTTGTTTTTAGTTGGGAGGATTTTTATTACATCTTTAACTTCCTCTGATATTATGGGTCTGTTTAAACTGTCAATCTCTTTTTGGTTAAGCTTTTTTGGTTCTCAGGATTTCAGATATTCAACCATTTCTCTTAGGTTTTCCAAACTTTACTAGTAGAGTATAGGTTTTTGAAGTATTCTTGTATGATTGTCTGAATCTTTTCTTTATCTGTTGTGATGTTTTCCTTTTCATCACAAATACTAGAATACTATTAATTTGAAATTGCTCTTTCTTTCTTTTGGTTAACTAGGCTAGAGGTCTGCCTATCTTGTTTATTCAAAAATATGGAACGCTTCACGAATTTGAGTGTCATCCTTGCACAGGAGCCATGTTAATCTCTGTATCATTCCAATTTTAGTATATGTGCTGCCGAAGCTAACACAGCTTTGTGTGCTTGTACATAGCAGGCAGAACTAATCCTAGCTGAAGGTCACTCTGACCAACTCCAGCAGTAAACACCCAAGGTTTCCATGCACTGAACTAAATAATTTCTCCTCTACATGTTCTCTGAAGCTGAGGGTTCTAACTCATCTCCTTATGAGTAGCAGTGTGATCCAATGTATAAAGTGTGGGCTTCAGAATTACTTGGTGTTGGGGGGGAAACTTTGTGGAATGGATCAAGTCAAGTAAAACCTGGATATCAGGACCCTGTATAAAACATTACTCTAGCCTTTCCTAGTTTTATGGGTAAGAACTCACAATGTAGAAATTCTCTGTCACATCTTGTCTGATGGTGGTCATGAAAGAAAGCTTTCTAGAAGGAACCCTGCTTTATTCCCTTGAGGAAGGAAAGCCATGCAGAGACCAAGAGTAGAACAGAAAATCTTCCTAGGTTTCTCTACTACTAAACAGTTCAATAATGTTTCTATGTGGATATCCATGATTCATGGACTCTAAGCCTAAAATAAATTTTTCATACATTTGTGTCTCCATTACTTAAGGTTCCCATGTAATTAAAAAGACCCTTACTTATTTTTTAATTTGTTTTTGTGTTCCAGGGACTGAACTGAAGATTTTGGGGATGAAAGACAAATGTTCACTCATTGACCAAGATTGTGTGCTATGTATTTCTTTTATTAATTTGCCTTTTATTGTAGAGGTGTTGCTCATGACTCTTTCTTTCCCTATTACAGTTAAAGACGGACATGTTTTTCAAGTGCAGTTCAAGCAGTTCTGGAATGTTAAATATATCTATCTATCTATCTATCTATCATCTATCTATCTATCTATCTATCTAATATCTATCAAACCCTGAAGACTTCCACATGCTATGTCATCTGCCAGAGCTTTATTCTTTGCCCTATTTTTACTTAAATTTTTGAAATAAGCTCTTATAAAGTTGATCAGTCTAGCCCTAAATTTATTGTGTAGTTCAAGCAGACTTTGAATTTGCAATCCTCTTTTCCCATCCTCCTGAGAAGTCTCTGCCACCTGGCCTATAATGTGCATTTATGTAGTAATGAATGAGATCATGTTAGCACTTTTATTTTTTTGAGACAGGGTCTCCCCATAGCCCCAGCTGGCCTGAAACTCATTATGTAGACCAGGTTGGCCTGATCTACATGTCTCTGCCTTCCAAGCTTGGATTAAAGGTGTGCACCACCATTTTATTTTATTTTATTTTTTGCTTAGTACTTATAACTAGATTTTGCTGTTTACTTCCATCTTTAAAACAGCTCTACTGGAGGGGCTGGAGAAATGGATGGCTCAGTGGTTAAGAGCACTGGCTGTAGAGTACCCTGGTTCTGTTCTCAGCACCCACATGGTAAGTAACGACCATCCATAGGTCCAGTTTCAGTGGATCCAATGTCTCTTCTGACCTCTGAGGGTACTGCACAACATAGGTACACTTACACACATGTAGGCAATACACTCGTACACATAAAATGAAATAAATAAAATTCAAAAACAGCTATACTGCACATCTCTCTTTTTTTCCTATAAAAATCCACCCAATTACGTCCAGCATCTCTAAGGAGACTTCTTACATGTGCGAAACAGTTCTGCCAGCCTCTTCACATACAGCAACAGTAGTTCTGAATACTTCTTGGGAGGACACCTCCCTCTTCCACTTTGCATTTTGCCTGCCATGAACGCATAGCCCAGCCCCTCTCTATGTGCACTGTCTGTGCTTCTTGGGTCCTCTGGGCTAAAAGTACTGAATATTCAACCCAGAACGTCAGATTTAGAAAGTGAAATAAGAAGAATGAGTCAGCCTCTCCCACCACCAAGCTGACTGAATAATGAGCACTTGTGGTTGTTTGCAAGATCATCAGAGCAGCACCGTAGGCACCGTCTTTGCCCGAAATGTGACTTGGCAAGATTAGAGCATTTATAGGATTAGCTCAAGGATCAGTAAGTTTGAAAATTTACTTAGAAGATTAAATAATCTTTTATTGTGAATGCTTTTACCTCTCTGCCCAAATCTTTTCTAATAAAATTCCCACTGCAACCAGTGAAACTTAGAAGGAAGATTATAGCTTTGAGAGTTTTGGAAATGTGTGTACATCAGAAATTCCAAACTCTGCAAAACTGATTTCATGAGGGTGTGCACTTTGGTCAATCTAAAAAGCAGAACTCTTCCTTTCTTGCTATGCTTGCCGCCACATTGCCTGATTGATAAGAAGGGACTCCTTTCCTGGTTCAGACCCAGTCTCAGCACATTCAGCCTACCTCTTCTTTCCCTCAGCCCTTCCCTCCTTTCCTTTCTAAGTGTTAATCTCTTTTTCAGATGATATTTTTAAGGACGTGGCAAGTGCTCCAGCAAAGGGCTGTGGTTCTCTGGGAGCTCCACCTCTTCTTTCTAATTTTTATTTAGAAGATCCAAGCCTTAGTTTCATAACCCGCATTCATTCCCTCACAACCTGGATAGTTTTACAATATTTTCATAGTCCAGGTAGTAGATTTCCTTTTCATAGCCATCAGAAAATATCTAGTTTTGTTTTGTTGAGTCAAGGTCTCCCTGTAGTACCAGCTGGCCTGAAATTCATTATGTAGACCAGGGCAGCCTGGATCTCACAGAGATCCTCCTGCCTCTGCCTCTTGAGAGATTAAACACATGTGCCACAATGCCCAGCTAAATCATTTTTAGCTGGGCATGGTGTCTCACGACTTTAATCCCAGCACTCAGGAGGCAGAGGCAGGTGGATCCCTGTGAGTACAAGGCCATCCTGGTCTACAGAGTGAGCTCCAGGCCAGCTGTGACTAAAGGGAGATCCTGTCTCAAAGCTGGAGAGATGACCTAGCGGTTAAGAGCGCTGACCGCTCTTACAGAGGACCGGGGTTCGATCCCCAGCACCCACATGGTGGCCGAGAACCGTCTGAAACTCCAGTTCCAGGAGAACTACAGTTCCAGGGGAATCTGAGACCCTCTTCTGACCTCCGCGGCATTGCACGACACGGGTGCACAGACTTGCATGTAGACAGTACATTCATACACATACAGAAATAAATAAAATTAAAAAAAAATTTAAAAGATTCATTTATTTATGTGTATGTGTGTGAGTGTATGTGGAGGTGCAAGCTCTGGTATGCACACACCACTGGTGTGTACTCAGAGGTCAGAAAATCTTTAACAACTGGAGGTATAGGCATTTGTATTATAGCAAGTGCTTATAAATGTTGAGCCATCTTTCTGGATCAACAGTATCATTTCCAATAACATTAAAATAATTCAAATTGATTAAAATAATTGGGGAGTGCTGGAGAGATGGCTCAGTGGTTAAGAGTACTGTCTGCTCTCGTAGAAGACCAAGTTCCTGGGATCCATCCAATGATGGTCTCTTCTGACCTCTGAGGGCATTGCATGGCACATGCACTTACATACATACTCATACACATGTCTCGTGGTTGCCATTTTGTAAAACAAGGGTCTGAGTCATAAGATGGTTGAACTCAATTATCTCTTGTTTTTTCTCCATCAAATATTAAAAAATAAAGTAGAAAGGAAACTTTTGAGTCCTCACAAATGGCGATATCTGTGCAGACATAAAAGTAGGCTACCTAGACTAAAATTTTGGGCCTTGGTGATATAGAATAAGAAGACTTCAGTGACCTTCACTGATTAAAGTTGGAACTCATCATCTTAGATGCAATCTAATACCAGTATTTGGAGGAGGGTACATTGTATGTAGAATGAGGCACGGACCCCAGAAGTGTACCCTCCTGTATGTGATCAGGGCTAACTACTGGTCAAAAGATACATTTTACAGAAGTTGTACTTTATAGAGCTACAAAACTTTCAAATATAGTTTTTTCTCCAACTTACTTTCATTTTTAACAAACACAAGAGTACTTGTAGAGAGACCTTGTCCTCCCAAGTACACTCTTCTGGTGATTGCCTGTAGGTCCATTGGCAGTGGCTAGATTGAGAGTCTGAATCAGCCTGGCTGATTACCTTAATCACCTTAATCATAGAATCAACCCTCTCTGGAATAGACTCAAAAGGAGAGTGACAGAAAAGCCACTCTGCACTGACAACTCCTCCTTAGAACATATTCTGATGCACTTAATGAAGAGCTTGTGAATTGTATAAGGGACAAGATAATTTCAAGGCTTCATCAATCCTCGGTTCCTTTATTAGTAATGAAGAGTGCTCTGTGGCTGTCCTCTTGGTGGGGGCATGCCTTATCTTGCTAAGGCTTGGAGTTTCTAGGTGAGCCTCTTCCCTGAGTTCTCTGGAATTCCTAAAGCAGTTCTTCCCTTTCTTTTTGTGTGTTCTGATCCCCACCCCCAATCTGGAACTGCAGACAGAAACTCTTCACTTGCCCTCCCAAAGTGAAAAAGCAGTGCCTCAAATGCCCTTCATTGTGAACACTTCTATGTGGAGTCATTAACTAGACACTTACTTTACCCGGGCCACATTACCTAAGTATACAGGTACTAGGCCAGGTTTCTTGTTTGGGAAAATTTTCAAATGCTACATTAGTATATCAGGAATGGATGAAGCAAAACAGTCTCGTACATTCACCCATAACTGATTGTTGGAGTTTTATATCTTCTTGTGATTTGATTGTGTGAGATTAAGCCAGTAGGAGTTATTTATTCTTTTCTGAGATTGCTTTTGGTAAAATTCATCATGGAAAAGGATGATGAGATGGCTCAGCTGGAAAAGGCACTTGCCTCCAAACTTGATCATCTTATTTAGGTCCTTGGAACCCAAATAGTGGAAGAGAGAACCGATTCCCTTAAGTTGTCCTCTGACTTTCACACTCATGCATAGCACACAGAAGCCAAGCTCCCCCCACAAGAAGTAAATAAATTTAAAAAGTTTATTTTCTTTAAAATAATTATTTTCTAATTTTTCACATGTGCATGTGTGTGTGAGTGTCTCTGTGTGTATGTGTTTGTGTGTGCATATATTATGGCATGAATGTGGAGGTCAGAGAACAACTTTTGGGCATCAGTCCTCTTTGTATTATGTGCGTTCTGGGAACTGAACTCAGGTCTTCAGGGTTGGCAGCAAGTGCTTTCACCTGCTAAGCTATCTTCCAGGCCATCAAAAAATGTTTTTAGAAGTCATCATGTAAATAACAGAGATAGAGTAATATTGTATTGCCTAAGGCATTAGAGTCTTTTCATGACTATAACTCATTCAAATTGTACAGCAAATGACCTCTTTCCGGAAATAGCAAATATTAATATCAATTGATCTCTAATTACTAGTATTCAGATAAAAATTTAAAGAATAATAAAATTTTAGTCATAGCTTAAACTAATTTAATACAGAAAATTAACTGCTTATAATGATTAGGAATCTGATCTCTTGGAATCTTGAGGAAGAGAGTTTGAATTCTGGCATAGTGCTTCCTTCTCTGAACTTAGGGCAGACTCCTATACTATTGTGTTTAGCTAGGTTTCTTGACTCTAAAGTGGGCAGTAGTAATATAATTTATAAAACTTCCTATCAAAATAAAATTAGTGAAATTATGTGAAAAAATTAGTTTCTAGTACAAGGCAGCAATCATGTAAATGACCAGATAGCAATGGTTTTGCTATTTAACTCTTTAGAACCTGTTGTTCAAAACCCATCATAATTTAAAAATTTTAGACCATCAAGTTTTCAGAACAATTTGGAATACATTTATTTAAAGTAAAAAAATATAATGGATCATCTTACTCCAACAAGACTGGCTAAGATCAAGAAAACAAATGACAGCAAGTGCTGGAGAGGTTGTGGGGAAAGAGGAACACACATCCACTACTGGTGGGAATGTAAACTCGTACAGCCACTATGGAAAGCAGTGTGGAGAACACTTGGAAGACTTGGAATGAACTTGTCACCTGACCCAGCTATACCACTCCTGGGCATGTACCCTCAAGACTTACGCCACCGCAGAGATACATGCACAGCCATGTTTATTGCAGCTCTCTTCACAATAGCAAGGAGCTGGAACCAACCTAAATGCCCCTCAACTGATGAGTGGATAGAGAAAATGTGGTACATGTACCCAATGGAGTTCTATGCAGCAGTAAAGAAAGATGACATCATGAACTTTGCAGGTAAATGGATGGAGCTAGAAGATATTGTAAGTGAAGTACCACAGTCCCAGAAAAACAAACGATGAATGGTATCCCTCATCTGGGATGCTAGCACCAATTACCTAATTGTATGGCAAACTGAGTAACATCAATGTGATCTGAAAACAACTTTGTTCTTATATTGTGAATCCCTTAAAATATAATAAATAAATTAAAAAATATATAATGGGCTCTTTATAGTCCTGTATGACTGACAATACCCATTTTATAGTTGAGGAAACTCAGGCAAAGTTTAAATAACTTATTCAAGAGTACCTGGAGAGTCAAAGCAGTCAGGATATGAACCTGGCAACTGGGATCCAGAATTGGTACTCTACAAGACAGAACTTTTAGACTAAAAAGCAATTACTATTATAATTAATGTAATTATAAGTATAAACAAAATATATGCTAACAGAAGAAAAAGTATGCATGTAAACAATTATCGAAATAGTCTTTGGTCTAGATAGCCACAGTATAATTTTCTCTCCTTTTGAATGAATATCCTACTCAGCAAACTCTCTATATTTAACATAGCAACATGGAGGCCAGCTTGGAATATGTAGTATGACCCTGTCATACAAACACACAAATGAACTTCAAAAATTTAACATTTTTTTTATCATGTTTCCATTTTTATTTGATTTTCCAAACGTAAAAAAGTCAAGATTCTTACACCAGTTAGAATGAGACCTCTCAAATGAGATCATGTAAAGCAGTTGAGTGTATACAACAATCATTTCTCTTCACCTTTTCTGCTTCACACAATATTATTGACAGAAAATTAGATGGTATGGGCTTCGTCGGAAAATGCTATTAAACAAAAAACAATAAACAAGCAAAAACAAAAACACCAGCATGAAGTGCAGTTTCTTCTTTTCTGCAAGTCAATTTTCAATAACTTTTTTTTTTACTTAGGCACATGGAACTGAAAAATTTAGCTGCCCAATTTATTCAACTACTCCACAAACAAGCACAAACAACAGTCTCAACACTGCAGACTTTAGAGGGTTGAGGTAGTAGACATTATTATCTTTAGTAGATTCAACTACTTTGCCTGAGAAATTTAACTTTTTGTTTCCTTTTTTAAATTTTTATTTATTTTTTATGTGTATGAATGTACTGTCTGCATGTAGGTTTGTGCACCCATGTTGTGCAAAACCACAGAGGTCAGAAGAGGGTGTCGGATTCTCCTGGAACTGGAGGGCATCGAACCTGGGTCCTCTGCAAGAGCAGTTGGCGCTCTTAACTGCTAGGCCATCTCTCCAGACCCGAAGTTTAGCTTTTTAAAATGATGTAAAGTTTGCTGTACATGAGGTTATATATTTTTCTTTCCAAATCTCTTTTTCATATAAAGTACCAAAGACCTTATTCTAAAATTTATCCTGAAAAGAAAACCATTCTCTAGTGTCAGGGAGATTAAGGAAGAACAGAGGATAAGATAAAATAATGACTGACTCTTCCAAACTGAAAGTTCTAGCCTAATTAAAAATGGACTGGAATCTGCAGTGATTCCAACTGTAATGATATGGACCATATCGCATCCCTGTCCTGAAAACACCAGAACTGTAGTAGGCAGGATAGTAACTACACTTTGGAGAAAATTACATGTCATTGCAATTTGGAAAAAAAATTGTGACTTCCCAAAAGCCATATTTGCAAAGAAGCAGACCCCAAGGAGAAGTATATTTTAAGTATACAAGTACGAGGATAACTACTGACACACATATATTATAAATTTGTTTATTTAAAATATTACATCTTCTTTTCTATTTCAATAGACATTATATAAACTTATTTGAACAACTTTTTTCTGGAAATAAGCTTTATTTCTGTTTTTATTATAATTACCCTGTCTGTGCCTCTCCTCACATAGCGTCTTTGGTTTAAGCACCACATTGAAAACTTAAAATTTCATGACATATTTTCAAGTAACTTTTCCCTACTGTCATACCCTTTACATTTGCTAGGCATGAAAGAGAATGTTTGCATCATTGTACCTTTGTCAGTTTTGAATATTACTATTCAATAATTGTGTTACATATGACTATGAGATGAAACAGGCCATGGGTAATTTTTGGAGTATTTTAATTAGAATGTTAACATTGTTTCCTAGTGACTCCTAGTCAATTCTTTTCCTCTATGAAGGATGCCTATATTTATTAATTTTAAAAGTATTCCATGTTGGGGTGGAGACATGGCTCAGTGGTAAGAGCACTGACTGCTTTTGCGGAGGACCTGGGCTTGATTCCCAGCACCCATGTGGCAGATGGCAATCATCCAATTCCATCCAGTTCCAGGGGAGCCTGATGCTCTTTTCTATCTCCATGGGCATTGCACAATATGGATGCATGTATATCCATTCAGGCAGTACACTCATAAACGTAAAAATAAAAATTTAAAATATCTTCCATGTTTGTCATTTGTATTGTTTGCTTATTACTTTTATGACTATGTTTTTAAAAATCAAGGTACAGAATGGCATATTAAAAATACCATAATCACATATTACATTTGCTTTAAAAGAAAGTTGTATTAGTCAGTTTTCTGTTGCTGTGATAAAGCACCATGACCAAGGAATTTATAAAAGGAAGAGTTTATTTAAGCTTAAGATTGGCAGTTCCAGGGAATTAGAGTCCATTGTGGCGGGAGGCGTGGCGGCTGGATCTGGAGCAGCAAACCGAGGGTCATATCTCGCAAAGAGTACAGGAAACAGAGAGAGCAACTCTAGACCACGAGGCTTGTTAAAACTCACTAAGCCTGCCCCCAACAACGCACTTCCCCCAGCACGGCCACACCCTCCAAGACCTCCAAAAACAGTGCCACCAACTGGAGACAAATGTCTGAACACCTACAGCCTATGGGGGACACTCATTCAAACCACCACAAAAATCATAGTAAGAAAAGGCCAGGCATTGTAGTTTGTCTTTTGGGCTAGCATTTTGTCTTTTGGGCTAGCTCTTGCCAAGGTTCTGAAGAGAGAAGGCAGTGGGATTGCTTATCAGTTATTATCATGGAAAATCAGCACAGAGAATGCCCAAGACTCATACATTGTACATTTCTCTTTCCCCGTTCTCATTAAAACCTTGTTGTTTCATTCCCATCCTGATGTATCACATTCAAACTACAAGACTTTCTATTACACTGTCCTACTGGAACTTTTCTACCCTGCTTTCTTTGTGATTTCATTTCTTCTGTAATTTTTTGTTTCTTCTTATGAATTTTCCTTTTTTTTAAATAATACTTTCAATGAAAGTATAAAATATAGGCTGAAGACTTTTTTCTACTGTATTTGAAAAGCAAATGAAATGTCCTAAGGGTCCTTCCCTGTGGGACAAGATAGGACCATTGTTAGCACTGGGCACGTAGCTCCGTACATGAACCTTGCATAAATAACTCTCCTAAGTGCTCAGAGAGTGAGAACCTTTGACACCAAAAAGCTCTGCAGAGACTACTTACTTTTTTGTTTCTGTTTGAAAATCAGGTGTCTTGACCAAAAGACAGCATTTTGAAAAGAAGGAAGGAAGGAAGGAAGGAAGGAAGGAAGGAAGGAAAGAAAGAAAGAAAGAAAGAAAGAAAGAAAGGAAGAAAGAAAGAAAGATCACCTTAATTTTAGTAGAACAACATCTGAATCAGATGAAGAGGAAGAATAATGGTCTTGACCAAAAGGATCTATGTATGGTCAAATAAGTACAGGGTCTTGGCAGAATTTTCCAGAAAGTGATGGATGTTGGTGAGAATTGCTATTATATTTGACTTTATACAACCCCTAAATCCCAAATCAAAGTAGATGTTATTTTCTATCCTGTCAGCTCGCTACCAGAGGCATCACAGCGGCCAGAGGAAACTGAGTGGTAAGTTCTTCAGTGGAAATGACCAAAGATATTAAATGTTCTTTTTCTAGTCACTATTACAAGTGACTTCTTCCATGTCTCCTCCAAATCCCCCCCCCCACATGCTTTCAGGAAGATCCCAGATACACATTCTAATGTCTCATCCTAATAGAGAAAATTGAGCTGGCTGAAAAAATCCTATAGGTTAAATCCTACTTCTTAAATATGCTTTCACATGTATTTGGTGTTTCTGAGATTTCTCATGCTGAGTCAACTGGTTCACAGCTATATGAACTTAGTAGCCTGATTATAGTGTACCTTCAGGTCCCCATCTAGATGACTACCCACTACTATCTTTTCTTCCCTGGCACAGGGCCAGAGAGATGTGGCACTTCAGGGCCAGAGAGATGTGGCAGTTCATCGCTTCAGTGTCCACATGGCCTGCTTGTCAAGGGCAGCTCCTGGCTCACTCCCCCCCCCCGACCACATGCTTGCTTTGCATAGTTCACTACTAATTTTAAAACAAAACGGGTTTCATTATGACATTTTTTAAACATTTATTTTATTTTATTTATTTATTTTATGTGTATGAATGTACTGTCTGCATGTAGGTTTGTGCACCCGTGACGTGCAATGCCGCGGAGGTCAGAAGAGGGTGTCGGATTCCCCTGGAATTGCAGTTACGGATGGTTCTCAGCCGCCATGTGGGTACTGGGGATTGAACCCGGGTCCTCTGCAAGAGCAGTTGAAGCTCTTAACCACTAGGCCATCTCTCCAGCCCTCATCATGACATTTTAGAAATCTATATCACTGTGCTTTGCTCTTGCCCTGCTGCCTCCCTCCGCATCTGTAGGGTCTTCTCTCAGCTAGTGGCAGACAGGGACAAGCTTCAGTCTGGCTTCTCTCTGCTTTCTAGATGTCATGATTCATTATGAATTCACCATTAGCCTGATACACCGGTGCCTTCAAGAACCCAGTCGGATAGGCAAGAGGTTAACTCATTTAAGACCTACTTTCTCATGAAGCCTCTCTTTATGCCCACTGTCCATAGGCTGCCCCTCCCCACCTTTCTAAACTGCATGATCCTGATGTTGAATTGAGTCTTCAAAGGTGCATTGCTATAGCACTCCTTGGATAGGCCTCATTCAGTGAGTTTAAAGAAAGATTTATGAGAAAAAGAGATAGAAGCTGATCAGGCAGGGCAGGGACCCCACAGCACAGGTTCTGAGAATGCTGGACATGAGTTCTGCTTTCTGCTTCATTTTTATCATGTACCTTTGCCTGGAAGGTGTATATGAGGATATGATTGAACCTGACAAGGATTTGAGGGACACCTCTTTGAATGGTGGTACACCAGTCCACCAATCGGAATGACCAGCTTCCTATCACTGTGACTTGCCCCAGTTTCTGACACATGGTCTTTAAGCCCCCTCCTCCATCACTGCCATGGTACCCTTCTTCCTGGGACCTGCTCCTGCTATACAGGCTCTTCCTTCTCTCTTAAACCCCAGCTTGTCATCTGTAATAAACTTTCTAAATCATGCCTTCTATAGTTTGTGCACTTCATTTTTTGAATTCTTGGGACAAGAATCCAGGGCCACTGACCGAGAAGACATTTTATGTGACCTTGGGTGCGGCCTCTGGGTCAAACCACATGGGAGGTGGAGGAAAGGCCTACTTTGAACTCAAAGACTTAGATTTTCCCATATCAGAGTGTAAGAATTTAACTTTTCTCAAAAGCCCCCCCCTGCTCCATTCTAATTTTAAATATATATGTATATATATATATATATTCACATATATATGTATATTTAATTTTTTCCCACTTTAGGTTTTATCACAAGGCCAATTTAGAAAACGATCTTAATTATTGCTTCATATCTTCTGCCTTAAAGATTTATCTGATGATTTAATTATCTCTTAAATCTCATGGATGAAGTGTACCTTGTGGAGAGATTGCAAAGAAATAAGACAGGCAGTTTGATTTTTCAAAAAGTGGTCATAGGGACTGGAGTGTGGAAAGATAATTAAGGAAGTAGACAAGAGAAGTGCTTCGGTGAAGAAAAAGGGACAGAGTGGGCGTGAGTGGGGTGATGCGGTACTCAAACTGTCCAGGCAGCACGATAATGACCTTCTTATTGGTCTTCCTGCTTCAGCCTCTTCAGCCTCAAATCCCTCACAGCTGTCACAACCATCTTCTCATGCCTCTCTCTGATTGCGTATTCCCCTCTCTCAGAGCTCTGTGTCAATGCCCAATTACCTCTCAAGCCAAATTAACACTCTTAATCACAGGCGTCAGAGTCCTCGCCTCTGGTTTCCTGCAACTAATGGCCCAGCTCATCCCTGCTCCAGCTCGGTCTTGGGTGAGACCTGTCAGATGGTGCCTGGTAAAGCCTCACCGCACTGCTTCTTTGTTCTCCTGAGAATGTGGGCTTTTCTGTCTTCAAAATACTGCTCACAGGCAACTTTTCCTTGATGTTTTTATGTATGTTTATGTTATCAAATCACATGTGGCTTATTTTGTATGTTTTTTAAAATGTGTAAAAACAGAATTGGGCTTTACTATAAAAACAAACAAACAAACAAAAAAAACCTTTCCAGTGGTAGATTTTTCTGTTTTTACATTTTGCAGTCCAAGATGGCTTTAAAGTTTCTATCAGCTTAACTACAAATTTTTACACAGGCTTCTCCCAATGCTGCACCTCGGATCTCACTTTTCTTAGTTTAAACAGTTCTTCCAAAACCTCATGACAGATGCTTTCTTTGCCCCTTGTGATGCACAAGGGAATCAGCTCCCAGCTTCTAAACAGTTTCATAACTAAGGAAGTGTCTTTCTTTTTTTTAAATAACATTATTCTTTTTTAAAATTTTTATTTATTTCTGTATGTGTATGAATGTACTGTCTGCATGCAAGTCTGTGCACCCGTGTCGTGCAATGCCGCGGAGGTCAGAAGAGGGTGTCAAATTCCCCTGGAACTGGAGTTCTCCTGGAATTGGAGTTTCAGACGGTGCTCGGCCGCCATGTGGGTGCTGGGGATCGAACCCGGGTCCTCTGCAAGAGCAGTCAGTGCTCTTAACTTTTAGGCCATCTCTCCAGCCCCAGGAAGTGTCTTTCTTAAGACTTGCAAACCATATGTTTGAAGTGTACACATTAAATGACATAGCCTTCCTGTCTCCTGGCCTTTGCAGCTGGGGAGGAGTTTAACTTTGACAGTCAGAAATGTGCTTTACGAATTCCACTGATAAATCTGACCTCTCCCCTGCAATGTCCTTTAGTAGTCTCCCATCAGTTAATACTAGAGCTTAAAAACCAGTCTGCACTTTGCTTCAGTAAAGCTGCATTCAGCCTTTTCCATCCATTGTACTAGCTTGAATAAAGGCATCTTCACTTGTTAACATTGTCCAGTGCAATTTTTTCTTGGTATACCTGACAGCCTGTTCTTTCCATTTCTTGACTAGAAAAGAAGATGGAAAATTTATTTTTCAGATGCATTTCATTTTCACCTTTAGTGACCATCATTTCAACATTGACCTGATCTATTCGTAAATAAATTTAAATGAGTTATAACTGACTGTATCAATACATAATTGGTGTACATCAGGAAAATAATGCATGTATGCATATATCTCATAGTATCTCTAAAGGATGAGGCTCATGATGCTGGTAACCAGATCTCTGAGTACTGAATTCTTCTGAACAAGAATTCTTGTTAAACCAATGAGAAGGTTAGTAGATCTCACTCTATGGAAATAAGTCTACTTTTCCAATAAGAGAAAGGAAAACAAACAAACCCCGATTTCTTTTTTTTTTTTTTTTTTTTTTTTGGGTCTTTTTTGAGACAGGGTCTCCCTGTAGCTCTGGCTGTCCTGGAACTCACTCTGTAGACCAGGCTGGCCTTGAACTCACAGAGATCTGCCCGCCTCTGCCTCCCAAGTGCTAGGATTAAAGCATGCGCCACCACACCTGGCCCAAACCCCTGATTTCTAAATTCTAAGAAAAGTTCCTCTGGGGCTGGAGAGATGGCCTAGTGGTTAAGAGCGCCGACTGCTCTTGTAGAGAACCTGGGTTCGATCCCCAGCACCTACATGGCGGCCGAGAACCGTCTGAAACTCCAGTTCCAGGAGAACTCCAGCTCCAGGGGAATCCGAGATGCTCTTCTGACCTCCGCGGCATTGCACGACACGGGTGCACAAACTTGCATGCAGACAGTACATTCATACACATACAGAAATAAATAATAAAAAAAATAAAAAAATGGTAAAAAAAAGACTGTTTAAAAAAAAAAGTTCCTCATACTGAAACTGTGTAACTGTCTTCCTAATTTATACATTGCTATGATTTGAAATGTAAGATACTTTGTTTGATTTTAGTGAAAAACCATAGCATAACTAAATGCCCTGGTCCAGGTTTCAATTTCATGTGTCTCCAAATCTTGTTAGCAGATAGAGTTAAATAAGAAAATAATTAATTAAAAAACAGTAAATTGCACATGAACATTTTAAATGCAACATATATGCGTATAAAATATAATTATCTAGTTATATTGACTTTACTGAAGAGAAAATGACTTTTTGCTACATAGAGTTTCTTCATATAAACATGGTGGATATTACATACTAGAACTAAAGTGTAGAAAACTGTTTGTCAGGGTTGTATATGTGTTTCTATAAGAGTTTCTTTTGTGGGGTTGAGGGTGTACCTCAGTAAATCTCACAGAGAATTGCCTACCTCTGCCCCCCAAGTGCTGGGATCAAAGGTGTGTACCTCTACACCAGGCTGAAATTCACTTCTGAAAGTATGAAGGGCAGATGGCAAAGTTGAGCCAATCTGAGCCAAGATTAGATAATTTTCTGTTATTATGTCAAGCTGTCTTTTACAACTTGGAACTATTAGTTTATTAGACTTTTTAAAATATATTTTTTATCGTTATTAAACTTTTTCATACATTACACATCATTTCTCAATCCAATTTAGAGTCATTTCCCTTTCCATGCCCCCACCCCACCTGAGTTCATGCACTCAGCCATACATGTCGCAAGACTCTTTTTCTGAGTCTTTCCAGAGTTTTTTTCAAAGCAGAGGCTTATTGTTTTGGGGAGAACTTCACTGTTTCAGTTGTTTTTTTCCAGTTTTATTAGACTTTTTTTTTTTAAAAGAAACAAATGATTTCCAGTTAAAACTTTCTGTTTTTATCTTTTTTTTTACCTAGAAAAGAAGAAGAAGAAGAAGAAGAAGAAGAAGAAGAAGAAGAAGAAGAAGAAGAAGAAGAAAATTTAGTTTTGTGAATGTCTTTCATATTTTCTTTTTGGACAGGATCTCCCTAGTCCCAGCCTGCCTGGAACTCATTATATAGACCAGGCTGGCCTGGATCTCACAGAGATTTGCCTGTCTCTGCCTCCCAAGTGCAAGTGCTGAATTAAAAGCCTGTGTTCTCACAAATCCTAACAACAATTGTTCATAAATGTGATAAATATTATAGATTGTAATTTGTCACTTCTGGAGACTGTAAGTCTTCCCCTTTAAGTTTAAAAGACTATTTGAATAGCCAGAAAGTTTTTTTTGTCTTTTCTTTTATTTTGAGACAGTGTCTCCCTGTAGCCTCAGCTGTACTGGAACTCACTATGTAGACCAGGCTGGCCTTGAATTCACAGTGGTCTGCCTGCCTCTGCCTCCTGAGTGCTGGGATTAAAGGCATGTACCACCACACCTGGTTATAGCTAGAAATTTATAGACTACTTAAAAATTATTTTTATTGAATTTTTCTGTATTTCATATATAACATCTGAATCAGTCTTAATATCCTTTATACCTGCTTCTTCATGGGCACCCTCCCACAGCACTGTGCCGAATTAATCTCCCCAGCCATTTTTCATGCTCTGAGCTCAAGTCAGCCTATCCAGAGTCCCTCACTTAAAGGCCAGTGCTTCCTCACCTCACTGCAATCATCTGCCAATACTTCTTCAGCTAAGATCGGGCTCTGCTACCCATTTTTGCAGTTCCATGCTGAGTTTTTTTCTGGTTGAGTTTTCACGGGTCTTGTGCATGCTGACCGCAATCGTTTTAGTAGGTCCTAGACCCTTGCAGACTTCCACAAAGGGCCTGAATCAAGCTTTAGCCTAGCAGCAAGCCTCCCAAACTGTAGAGTCTACTTTTTAACCAGTCGTTTTGGACCCTGGGAAAGACTGAGCAATACAAGTGATATTCTAATTTAAAGTTATCACTGGTCTCTGCCTCAAACCAACACCCATCGTCAACTTCTCCTCCTTTCTCTTTCTCTCTCTCTCTCTCTCTCTCTCTCTCTCTCTCTCTTTCTCTCTCTCTCTCTTTCTCTCTCTCTCTCTCTCCTCCCTATTTTGAGTTCACTCAAGCTTGACAATTTAGGCATTTTTCTGAGCCAGTCTGTAGGTTGATCTTTTCTGAGAGATGAACACATTTGAAATGTTTGGACATTTTAGTTCTCAAAGAAGGGACCAAGCTGTTCAAGTTAGATGGCAGACCTTGTCCTCAGGAATGAATGTGAGTCACACTAGTGTTCCATTCCTTGCCTGCTGTATGGCTTCTAGAACACCTCAGTTCCTAAACCACCTAGGTATTTATTTTAAGGGCATAACATTAGGGGAGGCAGATCACTCCATTCCAAGAAAGCCTCAAAAATTCACAAGCAGAGACAATACCACGGGCAAGAATCTCTAGAGCTTGAATGTTTTTGTATTGTTGTTGTATTCCTTTCAGGAGGAAATATTGATTCGAGAAATTCCAAACTTAGTGGAGAAGGAAGGTGGGTGATGTTCAATAGAGATGTTTCTGAGATTAAAAGGCACCAAGATGCCAGTTTCTCATCTTCATGATGGGTTTTGGATTATAAAAATGTGTTAGGGAGTGGCCCTGTGTAACTGTAGAGAAAAGAGGTTATTGTTATATTAAACCACCAAAAAGTTGGTGGCTTGAAAACTACTATTCATATTTTATACTTCTGTGGCCCAAAAGTTCCACAATGTCTTTCTAGGCTAAAATCAAGGTATTTTGTTGTGGAGATTCGTTTAGCCTTTCCAGCTTCTAAGGCCCTATTATTTTTTAACTCAGTGGTCTCCCATTCCATCTTCAAGTCTGAAGAATTGTGGAGGAGATATGAACTACAAAAGCTCTAATTTCCAAAAACAACACTGCATGTTGTATTACTGATTGCTTGCAATGTGTTATAACATACATTAAACAACCAGACAATGTTGCCAAGTTTTTAAGCTTGTTCTTTCCCTCCTTATATTGTCTTTGATATGACATTATTGTAAGGGTAACTTTAAATTTACTGTTATTTACATAAAGTGAATAATTTAAAGAGGTCAGTGTTTCATTGGTAGTAATAAATTACTTATTAATAATGGTGGGTTAGCCTCAATTGCCATTGATATTGAAGACTCATTTTGTAAATAATCTCTGCAGAAAATCCTACTGGTGACCATCCTTAGACCCTGCTCTGCGTAACTCCTGCTTTTCATTTCCTTTCTTCTTGTTACTTGTCTAGGGAGATGGGAAGAAGATCATGCTTTGCCGAATTTTGCCTATGGCAGTAACTCCATACTTCAGTATATAGAATTGCCTGAGAGTTCTGCCCACTCACAGATGACTAAACCTCATTCAACTTCTAATTCCATTTGTCTGACTGGGACCTGAGGACATGTAGGTGATGTTGTTATTGAGAATCTTCTGGAACTAATTTTTATTTTCACTTGGATGCCTCTGAGGCTTGCTGCTAGTGACTCAGCTTTAGCTGACCTTTTCTGCCTTTTTGCCAAAGTGGCTTAATACTTCTGTGTTTCTGTATCACTGTCTTCAAGATGGAATATGTCCTCTGAGGCTTAACAACGCTTAGGCTCACATGAATAGAGCTATGGATTTGCAAGCATTTATTATAAAGTATTAGTTTTCAGACTTGAAAAATTCCCCAGAGAAGTTATGGTTAAGGCTCTCTATAGAAACTGAAATCCTTCTTTGACGTCAAAATCATTCACTCTTGAGTACTGGCCTATTTTGAAACAAAGTCAGCTTTTTTTGTTACCTTAGTCTCTCTGAAGTTATAGACTAAAATAATTTTATAAAGTTAAACTGCCACTAAATCTTAAGGGATATGTTGATACATCTGTAAAACTTTGCAATGCTTGAAGAGCTTTAAATGGCAAATTAGGAAACATTTATAATTTTGAAAGCTTATAGGCATAAAATTTAAAAGCATATGAAATAAACTAATATGAATTGAAATAAAGTTTGTTTGGGGCTGGAGAGATGGCTCAATGGTTAAGAGCACCAACTGCTCTTGCAGAGGACCCAGGTTGGATTCCCAGCACCTACATAGCGTCCAAGAACCGTCTTTAACTCCAGTTCCAGGGGAATCCAATGCCCTCTTCTGACCTCCACTGCATTGCACGACACAGGTGCACCAACCTACATGCAGACATTACATTCACACACATAGAAAAAGAAAGTTTGTTTCATTGGACAAAATGTTGATTTAATTGATTAGAATAATATCATATTGACATCTTTGCATCAAAGTCCTACAATGTAAATATTACATTTTGTCCCTAAGGCTTCAGCTCTGACACTCATTCACTGTGTGCTCCTAGAGTAATAACTCATTTAAGGCTGGATTTCTTATCTGATGATGGTAAAAATGCAACATCTTCCTTGCTAAATTGGTTTTGAAGCCTTAATTAGAATGCAGAATGCAATTACTTGAGGCTAACATAGGTTATTAGATGGTAATATGGGTTTTAAGGTAAGACACATTTTTAAATGAAATCCATTAAACTACCTTTTTAAATAGGTTTCTGCTCTTCTTTGAATAGAGAGTTCTTTGGAAACAGTCAACAAAACAAATGTCAGTTAAAAACAGAAGAAAAGAACAAAATAAAAGTTGCCCAGGGAAAAGAATCTACCTGTCCTGCGAGTGGAAAATAAGACTTACATTAGCAGATGAAAGACACAGCCAAGATTTCACACTATAAAGACCCGAAAAGTGGTTCAAGAAAGGCCTACCTTGGTTGTGCCTTCTGCCTTTCATATCTATCTCCAGAGAGAAATGCAATAATTTTAAAAATTCAGGATACTTACAGTTCCATGAAATAATCATGGTAAAAATAGCCAAGGAAACTAAACACAATGCGAGAGAGTTAGAAGGACAGATGAGAGCAGGTGTATGCTCACAAGGACTTCATTGCTAGAGTTTACAGATGTGGAATATGAACAACTTTGAAAAAATAAAATATCAAGTAAAATATTAAGGAATAAAGAAAAGAATACAAAAATGGCTTTCATGCTTGAAAACATCCAAATAGAACCTCTAGACATGAAAATGAAAAAAATGTAAACCTCGATATTAAAAGCTCAATGTGTATGTTTATCACAGAGGTCATGGCATGAGAAGGGAACAAGCAAAAATACAGATCTGAAGAAGTTCTCCTAAAAGCAGCACAGAAAAAGAAGGTAAAAACCAAGAACGTTTAGAGGCAAGGGAGAGAGGATGCAAAGAACTGAAGAATTACCACACATCTAATCTGAAGAGGTATGTAAAGGCACGGTGGACAACAGCACTCAGTGGAATGCAAAAGTTCACCAGTATAATCCAAGGAAGATACATGAAAATAAATGCATATTATGCAATTTTAAAACAAAAGTTTGATATATTATTGACAAAATGTCTTGCTAATAACCAGAGCAAGAATACATACACTCAAGAAAGAGTAAAAAACAGGCCACCAACAAATCGTCTAGCCTCAAGAGTAGATGTCTGGAGACAGTAGAATAATGAATGTCTCCAACTGCTAGGAGAGACTTAGGATGCATTGAAATTAAATTGTAAGAACAAAAATAAATTAAAAACATTTAAAACAAAAACTGGCAGCATTTACATTAATAGACCTTTATGTATAAAGGTTTTATTTATTTATTTATACATTTTTAATTGAAATTTTGTGCAATTAATACAACATTTCTCAGTCCAATTTGACTCGTTCCCCTTTTCATGCCCCCCACACCACTTGTGTTCATGTATTTTGCCATACATGTCTTGCATCTTTTTTTCCCAGTCTTTTTAAAGTTATTTCATGCAGAGGTTTATTGTTTTGGGCTTAAGTTTACTGTTTCAGTCAGTTCTTTGACCCAGTCCTTTTGTTGTTGTTTCCTCCAATTTGTATTGTTCCATAATATGTATATATGCTTTTCAAATTGTATACCAAAATTATGACATCTGAAAGTAAACTGTATATTAATTCCAAAACATGTTTAGGAATTCACATTTTTCCCCTTTAATTTTATATTATTCTAAAGTATGCATACATACCCTCCCCCCATATACCACAAATACAAAGTCTGAAAATAAGTGGTAGGTTAATTCTAGGTTACATTATGGTATTCACATTATAATGGTACAGTTGCTTTCATGTAAAAGAAAATATATATATGCACGTTGCTCAGTTTGCCTTACTACTAGGTATTCAGTGCTAGCATCCACAGATGTGGTAGGTATACCATTTGTCATTTGTTTTTCAGGAACTGTGTTACTTCACTTAGCATAACGTCTTCTAGTCTCATCCATTTACTTGCAAAGTTCATGATGTCATCTTTCTTTACTGCTGCATAGAACTCCATTGTGTAGCTGTACCATGTATTTTCTATCTACTCATTAGTTGAGGGGAACTTGGGCTGGTTCTAGCTCTTCACTATTGTGAAGAGAGCTGCAATAAACATAGATATACATGTATCTTTGCAGTAGGATGAGTCTTGTGGGTATATAACCAGGAGTTGTATGACTGGGTCAGGTGGTAGGCTCATTTTGAGTCTTTTAAGGGTTCTCCACATTGCTTTCCATAGTGGTTGTACTAGTTTGCATTCTCACCAACAGTGGATGAGTGTTCCCCTTTCCCTACAACCTCTCCAGCATTTGGTGTCTTTTATTTTCTTGATATTAGCCAATGTTATTGGAGTGAGATGATATCTTAAAGTGGTTTCAATTTGCATTTCCTTAATTATTAATGATGTTAAAAACTTTTTAAGCTGTTTCTCAGCCATCTTTGTTTCTCCACTTGTGAAGTCTCTGTTCACCTCTTTATTCCATCTCTTGAGTGAGTCATTTGTTTTATTATATCTTTGTTTTTTGAGTAGTTTATATATTCTGGATGTTCATGCTCTGTCAGATGTATCACTGGTGAAGGTTTCCTCCCACTCTGTGGGTTTTCTCTTCACTTCATTAATTGTTTCTTTCTAAAGGCTATATTTAAAACAACAACAAAAATCTGAAAAAGTCTGAGTTTCAAGAAAATGGTGAACAAGGAAAGACATTATTATGTACAACAGAAAAAGAAGGAAGCAGGAAAATGTATTTGCTGATTACTTGTTTTATAAGTTTATATGAGCAACCAACAAAAAAAATCCAAAACAGGCTGAAGATAGAAAACATTTAATAAATTTATTTATTTATTTAATAAATGTTCAGACAAAAAAAATCCAAAACAGGCTGAAGATAGAAAACATTTAATAAATTTATTTATTTATTTAATAAATGTTCAGACAAAAAAAATCCAAAACAGGCTGAAGATAGAAAACATTTAATAAATTTATTTATTTATTTAATAAATGTTCAGTAGAATAAATTTAATAAATAGAAAGCAAATACAACTAAGTTATCAAGAAAAATTAGTTATTTTAAAGGACAAGTAATACAGTTGCAGCTGTAACAAACTTAACCAAGTCAGAGATGTGAGGCATAAGTAAAACAATGTGATTCACAATTCAAAACTACCAGTCAAATGGATAGACTAATAGAAAAATTAATCCAAGAAATCTGGTTCAGTAAGTAATGAAGGGTAGATCAGTAGTTTAAAAATCACACTGAAAATAGCAAACCAGGGATGGAGAGATGGGTCAGTAGTTAAGAGCATTTGTTGCTCTTGCAGAGGACCAGGGTTTGATTCCCAGCACCCACATGGTGGCTAGCAAGTCTCTGTAACTCCAGTTTCAGGGAGATTCGATGCCCTCTTCTGACCTCCAGAAGTGCAGTTACATACATGCAGGCAATAAACTCACACACAAAAAATAATTAAAAAAGGAAATAGCAAAGCACTTTTGAATTCTTTTTTTTTTTTTTTTTTTTTTTTTTTTTTTTTGTAAGAGTCTCTTTAGTCTCAGCCTACTTGGAAAAAATCACTGTGTAGACCAGGCTGGCCTTGATCTCATAGATCTGCCAACTAGATCTGCCTTGTGAGAGGTGTGCTTCCATGCCCAATGTAATCAATGAATTCTTTAAGATTTTTAAGGAAAAAATTACTCTAATAAAAAAAAATTCTTTCAAGGAATAGAGCAGGAGGGTGCTTTCCATGATAATTTTATTACACAGAGGCCTCCACATGAACAGAAAATTAGAAACCAATCTTCGTCATATTTATAAATACCAACATGAAAAACTCAGTGTTAGCAAACCAAATCTATAGGTATATAGAAGTGATAATGCATCATGATTAAACTGAGTTTATCCCAGGAATGTAAAGATATCTGAGCTGATAAAGTTAAAAAGTGTGTTTCACCACATTGGCAGATTGAAAGAAAAGTACTATTCATTCGCCAAACTTGAATCACCAGAAAATCTTCTGTTGTGCTGGAACACCTGCTTATCACTCCCATCTTTTCCAACATGGAAATATAAATACCTATAAAGCCTTGTAGCTGGGCTAGATAGATGGCTCAATGGTTAAGAAGACCTGGGTTCAATTCCCAGCACCACATGGTGGCTAAAAACTGTGTGTAACTCTAGTTCCAGAGGATCCTCTTGTGACTTCCACAAGGATTGCAGAACACAGGTGCACTCACAGACATGCAAGCAATACACTCATACACATAAATTAAAATAATACATAAAATTAAAAATATATTGTAGCAGACATCACTATCATCAGTAGTAAATGTTGGAAATATTCCCTTAAAAATTAAGAACAAGGCAAAGATTTATACCATCTTTCTTCTTTGTTGATCAAACTGGGATTTTGGCTAATGAAATAGATTAAAAAAAAAACAGTAAGTACACATCTTGAAAAAAAGTAACAAACTGTTATCTACAAATGCCTTTTTGGCATAGAAAATACAAAACAATAGAAACAGTTTGTTAGAATGAACAAGAAAACTATAAAATCAGGGAAGTCACTAGATGACAAGAGAGAAAATACAAAAACCAATCTTTAAAATGCCAGCAATAAATTAAGAGGCACCCTTAAAAACAGCATTTTGAATACAAGAAAAACTATACTTATAAATAAGTGCAGCAAAATGTTTTAAATGCCTGGGTGAAGAAAGGAGAAAATGTTTTAAAAGGAATAAATGCAGAGATGTGTGTCAGGAAGATAGGATTTCTAAGATGTCAGTTTTCTTTGAATTAAATAAGAGTTTCAGGATAAATCAAATCAAACTCCCTAAAGAGGTTTGAGATCCCTGAGGAGCTTATGATAATATTTGAATTGAAGATAGAAGGGTCAGGAAAAGCTTGGATAGTCCTGATTAGTAAGAATAAGGTTGAGAATTGCCAGACAAGCTAACAGACCTACTATTAACTTAAGCTAATTAAGGGCTGGTAATAGCACAAGCTTAACTCTTGATAAGTGAAACAGTGATCTCAGTAATAGACTTCATATATGGAAATAAGTCACTGAGATAATATAAGTTTTGCAGCAGTAAGCACTCTTAGAGGAATAAAAAAGAACTCTCATGATTTATACAAAAATCATTTATGAATAAATATAATAAGAAATGTATAAACCATAAATAGAGGAATTTAAAACAATATTTTTATGACCTCATGGTAGAAAACTTTTCATAAATAAATATAAAATGAGAACAAATTTGATAAATTCAACAGCAGCTCTAAGCTGCCTTAACTGCCAATGTAAAATGCATAAACCAAAAAATATGAAATTCTATTGTATGCAACTTTATTTGTGGCAAAAAAACAAGCACAAAGAGATCCCACATGCCTTACTTTTAATAATATTATTTATTATTTATTTATTTATTTATTTTCTATGTATATGAGTGTAATGCCTGGAGCATTTTCTGCAGTGCCCATTGAGGTCAGAAGGGGGTGTTGGATCCTCTGATTGTTAGCTGCCATGTGGGTGCTGGGTCATCTGCAAGAGCAGCCAGTACTCCTAACCACTGAGCCATCCCTCTAGGCCCCCCTCATGTTTCCTTATACCAAATCTAAATAGTCACTCATTTTATCATGAAATAGATAATTCCAGAATCTCTGAAGAGTCTTCAGGTGTAAAAGGTATAGCCTACATAATACTTGTGAAATAAAATTATCTGAAACATTTTGATCCTAAGAGTTTTCAGTCAGGAATGGTAGCCATGAATATTAATTGTCAGAAGGAAAAGAGTGTGTGCATAATAACTACCTCACCTTAATGATTCTGTTTGCAAATTTCAAACATTGTGCTGTGTCTGACAAATTTATACTGACTTATTTGTCTGTTAAAAATAAGTTGATGTTGGGGCTGGAGAGATGGCCTAGTGGTTAAGAGCGCCAACTGCTCTTGCAGAGGACCGGGGTTCAATCCCCAGCACCCACATGGTGGCTGAGAACCGTCTTTAACTCCAGTTCCAGGGGAATCCGACGGCATTGCAAAACATGGGTGCACAAACCTGAATGCAGACAGTACATTCATACAAATAAAAAATAAAATTAAAAAAATAAGTTGGTGCAATTGCTGGGTGTGGTGGTGCACTCCTTTAATCATAGCACTTGGGAGGCAGAGGCAGTGAGTTCAAGGCCAGCCTGGTCTACATAATGAGTTCCAGGACAGCCTGAGCTACAGGGAGACCCTGTCTCAAAAAGACCAAAAAAAAAAAAAAAATAAGTTGATGCAAAAATAAACAATTTGAGCCAGGTCTGGTGGTGCACGCCTTTAATCCCAGCACTTGGGAAGCCCCAGGACAGCTGGAGCTAAAGGGAAACCCTCTGTCAAAAATCCTAAATAAATAAATAAATAAATAAATAAATAAATAAATAAATTGAAAACAACTAAAGTGTTCAATTGGAGAATCAGTAAATTAGTAACTATATATTCCTATGTTGAAACACAGTATTGCAAAAATGAATTACAGGTACACACAGACTGTTACAAGCCAATTTCTAATGACAATGTGTAAAAATGACCTAATTTTGTCTATATAATATGAAATTAAATAATAATTATTGGCTGTGGAGAAATACATAATTTGAAAACCATGAAAACAACCAAATTCAGGGGTGCAGACATCTCTCAGAAGGAAAGAAAGGGTAGAAAATTTTAAGGAGACAATGTGGTGGTTTCTTCCTAAACATTTATAAAGCAGTCATAACAGTATATTAAAACTTGACACTAAAAACTGAGACAGCAACAACAAAAGAATGAGGGTCACAATTCAGGACAGCAGGTGAAGGAAGGGTTGCACGGGAAAGTAGATGTAGAGGGCAGTTAGTCCAGCAGTATCACTGGATTTCATTTTGGTTTGTCATTTACATTAATGTTACATATATGAACTGTGTTACATTTAAAACAATACATTTAAAATATAGACGGAGAATATTTTAACTCTTCTCCATTCCTTTTCACTGTTTAAAATACAAATGATTTTTCCTCCCTCCCTTGATACTTCACAAAATCGATTTCACAGCTCACTAATGTCATAAGCGACTTTTAAAAAGTCATACCAGGGTCCTGAGCCCGAATAGCTGCTGTTCTTATACCTAAGCCTTACAGTGATGCTAACGGAACGGGTTGATTTCACGTCAGAAGCAATGTGAACTGACATTGTGAATCATCGTTGCTCTGATGGTTTTTAGCTTATTTCATCTCCTTTCAGATGTTGACTGATATTCCTAGATGGCTTCACCTCTTCCAAAGCTGAAGTCTTATTATGCATCTGGTTTGGTGAATTTAGTGTCACGGTAAAGAATACACATTGCAAATCACAGCAGCTTGGAGCTGAAGAGGAAGAAAAGCCATTTCTTGCTGGTAGTTGTGTGAACTGCTCTAAGGGCATTGTTTCCTTCATATCCCGTCTTGCCTGTGGATGGCTTTGGGCGCTGAGGCAGATGCGGAACAACTGGTCTGCTGGCACAGCGGCCACCACTCCACAGAGAGCCATTTCAGCTCCCTTGAACCTTCTGTGCATCCATTTAACAGTCTTCCTGGGGTCAAGCCAAGGAATCAGAACGCACAGGAGGAGAAGACTTCAGTATAAGACTCTGGAGCCACTTGAGCAAACCTAGCTCCCCTTTGGTGAGACGAGATGCTTTGGAGCCCAAGAACTCAAGTATGTGCACAGGGCCTAGGGACTGAATTTTTGTCCCAATTCTCAGTAATTATCTGAGGACTCTTCCATACATCCTCCTTTGGGTGAAAAGCAGAAGGAATTTCCCCATGGCCCGCCTTCTGGGCATCCAGGATACCACAAGATGGGGACATTCTCAAAGTGAAGAGGAGTAGCCCGTTGAGAGTTCGAAGCTGATGCTGTTCCCTAGGGCAACCCTGCCAGCATACCTCTTCCAGAGGAAAAGACAGCGCCCACCCAGCAGAACACTCCAGCCTTTCTAGATTGACTGTGGGAAAGGAAACCTTATTAAGTGGAAGTCTAACACTTGGTCCAGCTTTGCTCCGAAAAGGTCAAAAGGCTTTTGCATAATTTGCAATAATTTGCTTTGTTAAAGTATTTTGAGTCTTTTGAAGCATTACTTTAATAAGCTGTTGAAAATTAAATCCACGTATTAGTTGTGAAAAAGCAACTAACTTTTTTTTTCACCTATCATCAGCTAATAAATTCTAGAGATTTTAGTGTATTTTATTTGTATTTGACTGGTTTTATAGATTACCTCATGTACGTTTCCAAAGGAGCATGGTCCTCTAGATATTTCTAAGGCCACGTTAGAATTCCAGATTCTACAGATTCAAGTCCAACCAATACTGCTTACTAGTCTATATAATTCGATTTAAATTACTCAAACTCTAGGTATTATAATATAAAATTTAATGCATGGAATAAAAATTCCATAAAATTGTCATGAAAATTAAACTGGGTAAACTACATAAAATGTTTACAACTACCAGAGCTGGATGCCTTCAATTGCTAGCTCTAATTAATAATAAACATAATGCATAGTAACTATTAGCAAATTATGTTAGTTCTTGTTAACTCCCCAAAGTACAATGCATTCTTGATCTTTTCCCATAATGTCAAATTCTCTAATTTAAAAATGAACTATGGCTTTGTTTAAAGTTTTGTAATTGGAAAGCTGGTCTTATTTCTTCAAAACCTATTTTTATTTATATTTATTTATTTATTTATTTATTTATTTATTTATTTATTTATTTATTTATTTTTGGTCTTTTCAAGACAGGGTCTCCCTGTAGCCCCAGCTGTCCTGGAACTCACATTGTAGACCAGGCTGGCCTTGAACTCACAAAGATCCGCCTGCCTCTGCCTCCCAAGGGCTAGGATTAAAGGCGTGCGCCACCACGCCCGGCTCAAAACCTATTTTTAATAACCAAGAGAACAACGTCTGTAAGAAAATAATATTATTGTAAAGTGTATGTTACTTGAAAGAACAGGGGGTGAAGGCTGGGAGCCAGGGGACAGCAGGGCTGGGGTAAGGAGGATTAGGGGATGGGTTAACCAAAATTAAGTCTGCATGAAGAAGCCTTATGAAACCCCACTAATTACTAATTTAAAATAAAATAAAATAAAATCTTTATTTTTTAAATAGGAGTTTGAACAGAAGCACCCCACATTAGCAAGCAATACTGCCCCTAGAGAACACCAGGTATTAATGAAAATCTCAGTGCCAGGTGATGATAACTGCCCCATGAATTATTGATCAGGAAGTTCCCAGAGGGCACCCAAATAATGCATGCTTTAGCCATTGCTCTTGGCCATTCACCATAACTACATGGTAAGACCCAGTTCCTGAACATATCACATGATCTTGTTGCAGGATACAGAGATGTTAGTCTTGAACTGACCGGGAAACTCTCTGTGCTGGCTAGCTTTCATAGCATTAGAAGGTGCTATGTAGGCAGCTAGTTGGAGAAAAGACATCAATGGTTTTATCCAGTGCTGGACCTTGCATTCTTTAATACTGACTCGCTAGGCACGATGTGCCCATTGGTGCAATAGTGGCAGGACTGCTTATGGGGGTAACCAACTGTTCTCTTGACTGGATTTGAGGCCTGCTCCATATGAGGGGATTCGTGCCTGGCACTATAAATAGGTCAGATCAGTGGCTGGGGAAGTCATAGGCCTTAGGGAAACATACATTGAAATGACTTTTCTAAATGTTCATGTGATCAAACTACCTTCTAAATATTTGTTTATTTCCCATAGATTGATGCTGCTCCCAACCTTGGTCAGAGAAACTTCCTATTATAGTAAATAGTGCTTAATGCAGAAAGGCATTACTGTCCAATGTTCTGAGAACAGGTGACTATGAGTGCTCAACCATAGATTGGCTATCTATATCTCCCCTCCTCACATCAAGGCCTAGGGAAAATAACAGAAGTCGGGCAGAAAGAACATAAAAGACAAAGAAAAGGATGGAGGGTGGTGCTTTGAAACGGTGTCCTCCAGATATGACATGTCTGCTGCACACATGACCCTACAAGAGCAGTGGTTACCTACATGAAACCTGAGCAAGATTTAGCTAGATAAAAGCTCTAGCATGGCAGGGTATGAAGGGAATGCCTTCAATCCCAGGATTGGGGGGATCTCTGTGAGATCAAAGCTGACTGGGAGAGGAAGAGGCCATTTTCTTTTGGACTATGGCCACTGGAAGACTGCACATGTCCCAGTGGATGACCCCATGTGCATGTAGGAAGTATTAATTGGACTCAGTGGGTTAAAAATAAAGAAATAGATTATAAAAGGAGGACAGGAAATTGGAAATGAGATGTAATGGAGGTGGCTCCTGGGTGAGCTGGGCATGGGGAGTGAGATATAGATATGATCAAGATATATTGTATACATGTACGAAATTTTCTTTCTTTTTTAACCAATATTGTTTAATATACACATATTTACTTTTACTAAGTCCTAAAACACCATGTAACCTGTAGACAGTGTCTGGGCAAAACTGGATACTTGTTGAACTCACGTCAATTAAATATGCATTAATTGAATATACACCCGTGTCCCTCTCACGACCCTCCCACCCTTCCCAATTCACCATTTCAGTCAGTTTTCTGATGCAGTCTTTCTGTTGATGTTCTTTTAATATGCATCCCTCTCCACGAGAAATATTTATAACTGGGTTACTGGCACTAGCATCCACACATGAGGGTCACCATTTGTCGTTTGTTTTTCTGGGACTGTGTCTTCTAGCTCCATCCATTTACCTGCAAAGTTCATGATGTTGTCCCTCTTTACCGCTGCATAGAACTCCATTGTATACATGTACCAGCTGGGCATGGGAAGTGAGAAATAGATATGATCAAGATATGTTGTATACATGTATGAAATTTTCAAAGAATAAAGAAAACAATGTCCTTAGTTTATCACTTCAATCAGCAGAAGTTATCTCTTTTTTTTACAAGATAGGTTTTGAAAAAAGCAAATTTGTGTGAAGGATCATATACCATTAACAGGATAAACTGAACTATATTTTATTCTGGTGGGGGATGAAGTTTTGTTCTCTGCTTAATCCTACTTTAAATAGAGGAGGTTCAGTTTCATTCATTTTTACTAGCTGTGCTCCTGGGACATATTTTATTTAAATGGAAGGTATCATATCATTATCAAGGAAACCTAATTTAATATATCATTCCCTTCCCACTCCCATGCTGGGGACTGTACTCAGGATCTTGTATCTGTTAGACAGTTCTGCCACTGAGCTAAATCCTCAACTTCTATAAACCTGTTTTGAAAGATAAGAAAACTGAGGGGCTGGGATGGACAAAATTATCAGGAGGAGGGGTGTGCCCTCCCTGAAGGGCAGAGAACAAAGAAGTGCTTAACAATTATCTACAGGTGTTTTTCACCCTTCATCTTGTCTATATATGAACTTCCAAGGTAAAAGTACTTTCTTCCTGATATTTCTACAAACTGCAAAGTGGGAAGGCATCACTTTTAAAAATGAAATTGCTTTTCCTATCTGATAATATTTAATATTTATTATGACATGTTATGTTTTTTTACTGAATTATTTTGTTTAATCTTTGAACGAACTTCTACTTAGGCTTCTTTTTTCTCCTTTTGAAAGTCTCATTGTGCAGATGAGGGATGTGTGGCCCAGAATCACCCCTGTTAGAGATGAAGTTATGACTCAAACCCATCCTGACACATAGGAAAATATATGCTTTTTATTAGTTCCTGTACCGAGAGAAAGGTCCTGTAGGTCTTAGCACCTATGTTATTAGTGGTGAGGTCGTAACTTAAATCTTCTAGCGGACTAATAACTATAATAAAATATTTGAACAATCATGTAAACAAATCACAAGGTGGAAAAAAGGTAGTTGAAAAACAACATGTAAGATATAAAATATCCTTCTCATAGGAATGACTAGTGATGGGAATTTGGAGTACAGTGATACCTTAGTAGGAAAAGTCTTTTAATCACCTCCACATCCTACCAAACAGCATTGAGCTACTGCTTACTCCATCTCACTTTCCGGTATAGAATCAGCCAAATGCTGCCTAAACCAGGTGTTTGCAGTAAAGCATTCTTATATTAGGACTAGGGATTTTAGCCCTTGCCATCTCATTAATGGAACAGTGGATTCTCCTTAGAATCAAATGAAATTAACATATTGTAACTCCATATATGGTTCTTGAGTTAGTCACATTAAAATTATTGTGCATGTTTCCCAGAAGATATATTTTACCCCTTGCAGCAAATGAACCATGTAATTCTTTAGATTTTCCAATGAGACGTTGTCAAGTTTCAGCTTGCTATCTAATGTTGGTATCAGAGAAAAAGGGAGCTAATTATTGAATCTATCTCATAAAATGTAATAGAATTTTGAATTTAACAGACTGATTCTTTTTGTTTTCTTTTATCTAGGAAAGGCTATGTAATTGTGTCAGAACCCCTATGCCCTGAAGCAGTCAATAGGTATAGGCAAAACATAGAGTCTGTGTTCCCCTAAAAAGGGGTTACTCAAAAGCTTCTTGGGTTTTTATCATTCTAAGCAACCCGTGAAGATGGAAAGGCCTCTTTCCCTCATCAGCAATATCAGCATCAGCATGAAAATTACTTCTTGTTCAGTAGAATATAAACCTCCTTTTCCATACAAATTTCTACAATATTTTTAAAAGTTAGCTTAACCATTCAAGCTAGTATGTTTCCTGCTGCATTCTGGTTGAACTTTCATTTATACAAATGAAGAAAAGCATTCTTTTCTTGTACAAACAGGCAATGAATCAATTGCAAGTACAAAGAAACAGCAGCTCAAAAATGAATGTCTGACAGTCACAGGAGATTAGCCCACAGGTATCAATAATTAACTGCTCTGAATTGTACCTTTTACAGGATTTCCTGTGATCCCTTGAAATTTCTTCAGAGTTTCCTCTCTGTCCAAAATGCTAGAGTTTGTGGGCTGTACCCATAAAACAAATTTCATTTGATAGGATAAATGAGACTCTCTTGTTAGGACTAGGCTGCAGTCAGCAGCATTCCTATTGAGAGCTGACAGCACGGCAGTGCCATGCTTATTAAGTAATTAGCCTGCCAGTGACTTCAGTATTTAGACTTTGTTAAGAGCCAGAACTCAACAGGTGATGACAATTTTCATAATAATAACCTTTGACGCACTGTAAGAAGTGATTAATTTTTCCTTTATTCTCCTCCTTACTGAGGTATAATTGACAAGTAAAAATTGTATATATTTAAAGTGTACAAGGTAATGATCTAGTATGTGTATATCTTGTGAAATGATTGCTTCAACCATGGTCTCTAATGTGTGAAGCACACTACACAGCTACTGGTAGTTTTGTGTTATTAAAACACTTAAGATCTGGTTGATGAGCAAATTAAGTTTTTCTAGAAAACAAATGTGGTTATTAACTTTAACATTCTGTATGTTCAAGAAAGATAAATGTGTTTTCAGTTTTGAAAGTTCAGTTAGAAATAGCCTATTCAAAGGATTTTCAAAAGGCTGTATAGCTCAATTTCCTCTAGAGCGCACTTTCATAACTCCATCCAGTATTTAAACAGTAAGCAGATTAAAAAAGAAAAAAAGGGAGATAGAGTTTCAGATCCTTTTGTAAGAGTTTGTAGCTCTGTGTGGCTCACACATAAGGAAATTGCCGTTCTCACACAAAGAAGGGCAGTTTGTCTGCTTGACTCATTTTAGGCACTGGAATCATAACTACAGAGATGATTGAAATCAGGAGCTTGAGTTCCTTCTATAATAAAATCCAAGGATCCTTCTATTGTGAATTTCATCAAGATAACTAAATTAGATTGGCTGAACTTGTGCTGAGGAATGAACTCTATACAAGCTGGACACATTTAGCAGACAGCATAACTATAAATAATAAAGAGTACAACTCTGATAGCAACTCTCAGTCATTCCACAGTACGAATTCATGAAATTATAGCACGATAAGGCTAGAGAATGTGCTGTCCCTCTTTTTGTCTTCCTCCTAATGTATCTGCAGTTTCTCTCACCCCTGGGTGACAGGCTGTGGAATTGAACTCCTGTGAATATGCACCTGCTTTGTTTGCTACTCTACACGCAGCAGCTGGTACCTGGCAATTGTTCTGCTTTCAGTACAGGTGAAGGACCAGAATTGTCTCTGGATTTCAGAGCATTGCTGCCATTCTAGCGTTGCCCCCCCCCATTGCTATAGTATTGGGCTTCTTTAACTGCCTGCCTCATTTCACAATTACTGTTGACCTGGCAATGTGTCCCCCATTGCTAGTGTTGGGCTCCAATTACCGGAGTCATTTCCTAGCCAATCCTGAGATTTGTGGGGTAGTGGAGGTATGTTTATGAGTTACTCTTTCCTAGCTACCTAAAAAAAAAAATCATTAGTATTTGACATTAAAACAATTTATTGAAAAGATACAGCTTACTGTGTTTTGAAAATATGCCAAATAAGTTGAAGAATAAAAATGCCACCCACAGATAAGCAATATGTTAGAATTTTTCCTTTCTGCTATCTTATATGTTTATGAATAATATTTAAATTGACTAATATTATAATTGCAATTAAAATTTATTTTTAATTTAATATCACATAGTATTTTCCTAAGATGGTTTGTGGTTTTTAAATGAATGGCTTTGACATTTTATATTAGTTTTATCAAAAGGATCTTTATAATATTTGTCCCAGTTTTTCTTTTTTGCCCTTGTAAAAATTGCCACTAGCATCTTTGTAAATCTATGTGTTCCTCTGCCAATTCTCAATTAAGCTAAGTTCCCTCAAATGGAAAATATGTGTTAAAAAATAAGGATATATTAAAGAAATGCACATTGCTATACTTCATCCACAAAAGGTAGTGCAGTTTCACAGTACTTGGGGACATTCTTATCATTTGTGATTAGTTGGCAGTTAAAATTTTGAAACAAAAGAAAAAGTACTTCATCACAGAAATTCCAACTGAGGCTGCTGCCTGCTTTCCTCTACACACCTGCTCTGTTTTCAGAAGCCTAGGGTGGTAATAGCTCATCATTTTAATGGCCAGTATTATTAGGCTTTTATTATTGCTATTATTATTTTGGACTGTGTATGTGTGTACATATCCACAAATGTGCCTGTGGAGGTGCCAAGTAAAGTAGGACATCTTTCCTGGGTTGCTCTCCATGCTTATTTTTTAAACATTTAAAAATTATTTTATTTTAGAGTGTATTGCTTGCATATAGGTAAATGCATCCATGTCATGCAGTGCCTGTGGAGGTCAGGAGAGGGCGTTGGATCCCCTGGAACTGGAGTTATGGATGGTTGTTAGCTGCCATGTGGGTGCTGAGAACAGAACCCAGTTCCTTTGCAAGAGAAGCAAGTGCTTTTGAATCAATCTCTCATTGAACCTGAAGCCATCCTGAGCTTCTGGAATTTGCCCAACTCCTACCCTGGAGTTAGAGGCATGTGCTACTATGCTAGGCATGCTTTTTACATGGGTTCTGGAACTACAAATGCAAGTCTTTGTGCTTATGCACAAAGTTTTTCTATGTTCTTCTGCCTTCATTGACTGAGCCATCTCCTGGGCCTATTATCATTATTATTTTGATTATTTTATTGCATTTATTTATTCATTTGTGTGTATTCTGTTTGTATGCAGAGGTACCATAATGCCAGTATGGAGGTCAGAGGACAATTCGTAGAAGTTGCTTTCTACTATGGTGGTCAGGCTTGGCATCAAAGTGCCTCTAACCCACTAAGCCAACTTGCCATTCCCTGTTTATTTTTAATGAAAGATTTATATAAATACATTTTAAGGTCACCATTATAAGATAGGAATATCACATTTTAACATTTTGACTTTTTGGCTGTTTGGTACTTACTATTTTACCAAAGTGCACAAGCTCTGTATAATCAAATTCAGACAAGGACATGGTTAAATTATGAGAGTCAACATTTGTGTCTAGGACGATATTGAGGCTGTAATCTATTGTGTGTGTTTAGAGAAAATGCACATTTACTCTTCTGAAATGTCATCCAATGTCATGTGTTAAATAGATTAAAGCATGCCTTACCCATCAATATTGAGTGAAGCAATGGTGGTGATCTGCAAAGTTCAAATTCACATGGTATGAGCTTACAAATACATTAGATCAACAATTAAAGCCGAGAATCCCACACCATAGCATAAGAACAAATAGTATTGAGCTGTTTCAAGCTTATTGTTTCCTAGAGTAATAGATGGAGCTATGCCATGCATGGATTTTCATTAAATTGTCCTTAGGCTAGAGCAACGACTTTTCTATGGCCCATTTAGGCTGTAGCTTCTCATGTCTTTTGGTATAAATCAAAAATACACTTTGAGTAGATGTCATTGAATCAGGGACCCAGTCATATTAGCTACGGATTTTTAACAGAAGAGTCTGGGACGTCTTCTGTTGCTCTTTTGCACTCTAGTTTTCATTTGTTTGTTTGTTTGTTTGTGTTTTGTTTTGTTTTGAGACAGGGTCTCCCTGCAGCTCCACTTGGCCTGCAATTCACTATGGAGTCCAGGATGGCCTTGAACTCACAGAGATCCATCCACTTCTCCCTCCTGAATACTGAGACTAAAGGCATGCACCACTACACTGGGCTTTTGTTGCTCTTTTTATTTCTTACATTTTCTGCTGTTAATATTGCTCAGACGCTGCGATGGTTAATCTCAGCTGCCAACTTGATTGAATCTGGGATCAACTAAAAGACTCACCTCTGGGTAGGTCTGAAGGTATTTCCTAAAAGAGAGAGGAAGACCCAGCCCCAGAGTGGGTAGCACTTTCTGGCAGCCCAGATGTAAAGAGTTTTGAGGGACAGGCAGTGCTGCTTTTGTCTTAGCTCCTTGCTGGTGAGTGCATTTACCTTGTTATATTGCTGGCTTTGCATCCCAGGTTCTTCTGCCTTCCAAGGTGAGCTGAAGATCACAAGAGACTATCCAGGAATCCTCCAGCTCTTCATTACCAGATTGAGACTGCTGAGTTATCTACCTGGTTCTTAGCCTCTCCAGAATGCAATCATCCTGAACCTGTGGTGTAAGACAATGTAATAGATACCTTTGTAATGTTGGTGCTGTTCGTTTAGAGAATCCTGAATAATACAGATGCACTGAATGAATGATTTGCAGTAGGGACAAAACCTGGACAAATGACTTTTAGTTAACATTGCACTGAGCAACTACTTTCTATAGTGTAAATAAGCTCACTGAACCATGTGACTTGGGCATATGACCTTTAACCCTCAGGATCTCACTTTGCCTTCTACTCAAGATAGTGAATAAATGTTGATGTGCTTGAATTAGCATAGCAAAGTACTGAAAACGGGGTATTCATATTTTCATTAGAAGCAGGGAGAATAATTGAGAAATATGCTTGACATTGTGTGTTTGAGATATTTTAGGCCTAGGGATCAAAGACCAAGTTTCTCTGGTAAGACCAGAGTAGTTTCTCAATTCATGTTAGAGAAACTGTTTGAATAAAAGTGTGGGTGAGGCCTGGCTGTGGAGCACAGTTCCATGAAACATCTGGAAAAATGGGTGCACCCATTTTTAGAGTTTGGGTCCACTCTTGCCCATAAAACTAAGAGTCAGGGGGCTGGAGAGATGGCCTAGTGGTTAAGAGTGCCGACCGCTCTTACAGAGGACCCGGGTTCGATCCCCAGCACCCACATGGTGGCTGAAAACCGTCTGAAACTCCAATTCCAGGAGAACTCCAGTTCCAGGGGAATCCGAGACCCTCTTCTGACCTCCACGGCATTGCATGACACGGGTGCACAAACCTGCATGCAGACAGTACATTCATATACATACAGAAATAAATAAAATTAAATAAAACAAAAATCTTAAAAAAAAAAAAAAACCTAAGAGTCAGGCTATTTCTTCATTCAAGTGTAACAGCAATGTGGCTTAAAAAATCCACAATTTGGGGCTGGAGAGAGGGCTCAGTGGTGTTAAGAGGGCCAACTGCTCTTGCAGAGGACCCGGGTTCGATTCCCAGCACCCACATGGCAGCTAAGAACCATCTTTAACTCGTTCCATGGGAATCCGACCCCCTCTTCTGTCCTCCGCGGCATTGCACGACACGGGTGCACCAACCTACATGCAGACAGTACACTCATACACATAAAAATAATAAATAAATAAATAAATAAATAAATAATTCACAATGCACATAGGGGGAAAAAAAGATTACAGGCTCATGAGGAGGGCCCAGAATCATATAATTTGAGGGCTGATGTGAGGAACCATCAGATACATAGAATGATTTTCTGAGCTACAATGGTACTTCACTAGAGTTAGGATAGTTCAGATTTTCTTCAGGGAACTCTCCAGTTCAACCAATATTTACTGATTCCTTAGCATTTGCTTAAATACTATTCTATTGAAAGATGGCTCAGGGGTTAAAGGCATTGGCTGCTCTTGCAGAGGACCCAATACCCTCTTCTGACGTCCAGGGCATTGCACAAATGGGTGTACATATATGCATGAGGAGAAAGCATTCATGCACAACTAATAATAAAAATGAAAATATTTTTTTTTAATTTTATTTATTTTTTATGTGTATAAATATACTGTCTGCATGGAGGTTTGTGCACCCGTGTCGTGCAATGCCGCGGAGGTCAGAAGAGGGCGTCGAATTCCCTTGGGACTGGAGTCAAAGAAAATATTTTTTAAAATACTATTTTAGGTCCAATGATAAAACAATGAACACTGAATAGATTTGTTCTTACTCTTATACGCCTTTAACTCTAGCAAAGGAACAAAAATATTATTCATTTGATTACAAAACTGGTTGCATGAAAGTGACTGTGGAGATGGCCAATACAGATAATGGAAGGATTTCATTGTGGAGAAGACTAAAGAAAACTTTCGCCAGAACTTTATACTTGGATTAAAAATGGAGAGTTGTATGAATAGTCTGGCACATTTAGTATAACAAAATGCCTTAGACCAAACAATTTATAAACAAAGGAGTTTTCTATTTCATGGTTCTGGGTGCTAGAAAGCTCAAGATCAAGGCACAAGCAAATTCCTCTCATCTGTTTAGATGACTATGGAAGTCAGTTTGCATTCTATTTAGAAATGTGGAAACAGAGCAAGTAGTAAATGGTGCCCACATCTCAATGCCACCATCCTCTAAACAGCAATGTGGAGAAGGGGATGGCAGATATACAAGGATGGACCACTGTCATGAAACAGACTTCAGCACTGGGCTTTGTGAGAGGCTCCATGGATTAAAGAATTGAGATATATATTTAGCAGCAGTTGGAAGGAGAACAAAATACTAGCATGCTTTAAACTGTTGAATTCACTGGCTTCTATGAGGTAAAATACATGGGCTTAATTTTGAGACTGGTAGAAAAATCAGCCTTCTTGTGGTCTGTAAGTCCATGGTAGTCAGAAAGCATTAGGGAACAGGAAGTCTGAGGCATGCCAAAAGTATATAAAACCCACAATTTCTAGCAGACTCTAGAGGTCTTTCAAAATAAGCATGTCTGAAGCTCTCTCCTGAAATGAAGTCCAGCCAGGTGCACTATGAAGATGTTCCACAGCGGATGACTGCACAACATGAAGGAAGCTATTGAAAAAACAAACAAACAAATAGGAACAGAAGCCCTACAGCGGCAAAAACAGCCACACTACAGCTTATCAAACATTCTAAACGTCATTAGTTTATCTCATCATTATAACAACCCTGGGAGGTAAATAATGTAGGCTCATTTTATACAAGGAAAAACCCAAGGTTTGGAGAAAACCACTCACACAATAAATTTACTCAATATGAACTTCTGAACTCAAAGTATTATCTATAGGCATTTGAATATTCTTATGTGAGTAATCTCAATTGATGGAAATTTCTTGGGAAAAAATGTTTTCTAGCATTTACAGTAATTCCTTGTTTGCAGAAGCTCCTCAGTCCTTAAACCCTACCCTCAGTGCAAAGTTTTATTTATAAGAAAGATTCTTTATGGCCATACTTTTAAGATGAGATAATAATGTGGAGTCAGTTTACCAAAGAAGGAACTGAGGTTTGGCTAGGTCTAGTAGTTTCCCTAGATCCCACAGTACAAAAGCATCAGGATGTAACTCAGTCCCCAGTCTCCTGGCATTTCTAGTATCAAAATCCACATTGACATGAAGACCTTTGTGCTTCAGAGAGCATGCTTGAAGTAATCCTTTTGCCGCTCCAGCTCGCCACAACTCCTTTGTTATATCCTACCTAGTGGAATTTCATCCTGCAAGGCTGATTCCATACAGACATACTGGCAGGATTCTAGAAATTGATTTGATCACTTAATTTTGAAACAAGCAATATTGACAACTGTAACCCATTAGTGGCATAACCTCTGACTATTTTCCAAGCTGAAAATCTTCATTGACAAAATATATGGGGATTTATTTCCAATAATTGTTTCAAGGGAATTTCAGATATTCTATTGATGTTGTAATTAATGAACAAAGAAAATTATTTGCATTAAAGACAATTTTTTTCCTTGCCTCAGAGTTAGTTATACAATATGGTAATTAGACACTAACTCCTGATTCAACCTACAGATATTCTCTTTTGGTTTTTTTTTTTTTTTTTTTTTTTTGGTATTTTTGAGACAGGGTCTCCCTGTAGCCCCAGCTGTCCTGGAACTCACTCTGTAGACGAGGCTGGCCTTGAACTCACAGAGTTCCGCCCACCTCTGCCTCCCAAGTGCAAGGATTAAAGGCATACACCACCACGCCCGGCAGCTACAGATATTCTTATTGCGAAATTTCAGTTGGGAGGAATTTCTCAGGCAAAAATAACTTTGCCTTCTTGAATTAGGAACTTTGAGATCTGAGTCAAGAATGTGTTTCTAGTAATATTGAAAGAAATTTCAATAAGTCTTTATTTGAGGGAGCCCTTCAGTCCTTTTCCTTTCATTACCCCCCATAAGTTTTATTGCTGAGAAAAGAATCTCTGTTTCAACATTAAACATGTTATTTAATACAGCATTTCTTCCTATAATCCTGATTTAATTTGTTTCTTGACAATGCATTACTTTGTTATCCTCATGTGATTTATCTATCTTCATAGAATTACATATGCAGGGTAGTTATGATCTTTAAAATCTTTTAGAAAATTCTCAAAATTTCTAAAACTCAAGTTTACAATTCAATCTTGGTAATACTAGTACAAAAATCATGAAGTCAGCCCACTTCCATGAGACATACGCAGAAAGATTACCTGTAAAACTTCTAGACAAGTCATTTTTCAGTGCCAGCTTTAATGTAAAGCTAGCAGAACTCCCAACTGAAGTCTCAGATTAGCCAGAATTGTTTCTAAGTTCATCTATCTAAGAAAAAGAAGAGTTGAGTCCATTTACCAGCTCCTAACATCCTTTATATATTTTTCTCACCTGTCACTCAAGGTGGCTAAACTCAGGTCTGTCACCACCAGAGTTCACCTCTGAGGGGTAAACCACAGACTGACGCCATTTAGTTCATACAGTTGATGTGCCTGTGGGAAATAACTGCTTCCAGAAGCAAAAAGAGAGACAGCTCTCAATCCATTTATCTCACTGCACTTGCTAATGTCTGTCTGTCTGGATGCACAGTCTAAGGAATGATTTGTACTATAAATGTATTTTCTAAATTATGGTCGAAGCGAGAGAGAAGATAAACTGCTTCCACTTTGTCAAGTAAAAATTTTCTCAGAGATGTCTGCCTAGCTATTTAACTTATTTACGGCTGAAAAAACCGACTTTTGTATCTTAAATCCTGCTGCAGTCCATCTCTAGCCTCTGGGAGCTTTGAGAACAATTGCTGAAGTTACCTAAAGGGATTATGACCTACTGATTAGGTACATGGACTTGGAAAGTTAGATTTTGACTGAGAATTGACTCAGGAAACTAGTAATCTTCTTAGAAAGCAGGAGTTTGTATAGAAACCAAAACCTCAATGGGCATCCAGCCAGAGAATTTCTCTCTATCTATTGCAGAGACAGTAACTTCACTTGTTACAATAATTTTTTTTTTTTTGGTCTTTTTGAGACAGGGTGTCCCTGTAGCCTCAGTGGGGCTGATCTTGAACTCAAAGTCTGACCTTGAACTCAAAGACATCTGCCTGCCTCTTCCTCCCAAGTGTTTGTTTGGACTAAAGGCAAAACAAACTCTTAATGTAATATTTTTTAAATTTAATTTTTATTGATGCTTTGTGCATTTCATACATAATTTTCCAATTCAGATCAGGCATATTTCCCTTTCCCTTCCCCCCTGCCCCCACCTCATCCCAGATCATGAATTCTGCCATAACTGTCCTGCATCTTTCTCTCAGTTTTTTTTTTTCATTTTTTAGCTATAAGTGATAATCCATGAGTACAAGCATCCTTCGTGCAAAACCAATCTGCAGGCTGTTGTACCCAAACCCCCACAGCCCCACCATCCAGTGGGGGGTGACAGGTTGTTTGTTCAATCAAGTTGATCAAATGAGTGTCCAGACTACATCGCTGTAGTTTCACCATTCACCCCAATCGCAGCCTTTACATTCTACCACACCCCTCTTCCGCAGATTGTTCCCTAGGCTTAGAAAAGGGGCACAGGTGGATGAGAAGTAAAACAGTCC
>VZQC01007984.1:370422-383807 GCA_009823505.1 Rhizomys pruinosus
GTTTTTCATTCTCTCTCTTTAGTTCTCTGAATTCCTCTTTATGTTCTTTAATTTCTCTGCATAGGTCTGCAATTATTCCTCTAAGATCTGTTCCTTGGGTCTCCTCCAAGGGGTTCCCATTGTAGCTGTCTCCTACAGGTTTGGTAGAGCGTGGTGCAGGATTATCCTGTGCCTTTCCCATGTTGTCCCTTCATCATGTCCCTGGCATGTGGGCTTCCCTTTTGTGGTTTAGATCACAAATAGTGGACAGTTTTGCTTTCCTCCTTCAGATGCCTTTTTTTTTTGTTCCCTTTCCTCCTCCTTGTTTATGGAGTATGGACTTGTCTGCTTTTCAATTTTGTTGGTATATTGGATATTGGAAGCTAAAGCACTCTTCTCTTCTTGTTCTGAAGGTTCTCCAAAAAAGAGTCCCCTTGGATTCTCACCGATGGCGGGGGGGGGGGTTATGCCTGATCTAGCCCGCGCCCCGGCAGCCTGCTCAAAGGCGCAGCCGCACTGGCCTTGTCCCGACTCTCCGGACCCTCTGGCCCAGTGCCCAGGTCCCGCCCACAAGGCCCCAGACCCGGGAAGAACCCAGCTCTCAAGCTACTTGCCCAGGTGACTTCTGGGTAGCCTCTCTTAATGTAATATTAAGAGTGATACTCATCATAGTGCAAATGCTTCATAAAATGTTAGGGAGTAATCTCACAGAACATATTCCTTTGTTTTTAATTATTTTTACTTCTTATGTGTATGAGTATACTGCCTGCCTGTAGGTAGGTGAACCGGTGTCATCCACTGCTTAGGAAGTCAGAAGAGGGTGTTGAATTCCCCTGGAACTGGAGTTAAGGATGGTTCTATGCTGCCATGTGGGTGCTGGGAATCAAACCTGGGTCCTCTGCAAGAGCATTCAGTGCTCTTAACTGCTGAGCCATCTCTCCAGCCCCAAATATTCCTTTCTAATAGAACCCTTCCATTTAGATTGGAAAGACCATGGTGGTTGTTATCCATTCAGACAATAATAATATCTTTAAAACTCTTTTGTAAGGAAAATAGCCTATGGTTTGTATTTCAAGAAATAAAAGTAAAATAAAGCCCTCAAATATCCAAGTGTTCTTGAATGGTACTTTGATATCATATTTAATATAAAGGGAAGATTCCAATGCATAGGGCCTAAAGCTATATTAATAGTCAAATAAACATAGGACACAAACTCTTTATAATGGTGTGAGCAGGAATCAAGGCCAGCTAAACAACAACAAGACTTCTGCTGTGAAAAGTAATGACTACAAGAAACAACATTTGCAGTGTAGATAGCTTAGAGATTGTTTTTGGATCAACAGCAAGTAACTGTAAATGGAGCTGAAAATTGCTTGAATACCTTCCAAAATTGCTCAAATAGAGATAAAAATAATACCAAAGACAGCAACAGGTCAACTATGTGATAAGAGATAAAAACATTTAAGAAAACAAAGCCTGTGACATGGCTGACAACACACTCATGAACTCACTCCAGCTATTCAGGATCAGATCCCTCAGTTCATCAAGCATGGGGAGGTGTTTATGTTCATGAGTGTTTGGGGAGGGCGTATTGTCTTCTTTGATGCGGCCACTTATACATTGCCAGTGCTCCAGTAAACAATCTTCTACTCATGCTCATGCAAACAACCATAATTTAACTCAGTAGGGTTTTTTTTTTTTCTTGTTTGTTTTGTTTTTTTTTTTTGCATCAAAATAGGAGGAGGAGGATTTGGGGGAGGAAGGGTTTTAACAAGGGATAGAGGGGGATGATGAGAGAGAGTAATGGGGGACAAAATGACAAAAAAATCAATATATATAGGTATGAACTTGATACAGGGGAAAAGCAGGGTCCCCCCAGAGGGTTCTTAGTCTCATTTATAAAAGAATTAAAAAGAATGAATTAAAACAAATGCTTTAAGACAATTGTATTAGAATTTGAAGGAAAATCCTCAGGGTGGGGAAGCCATAAATCTCAGCAGCTACCTTAAGGAGGAGAATGAAAGAAAAAAGAAAACTATAAAGCCAAACTCACTTAGATTAGGACTCAGACATTATAGAGGAAGAAACATAGAAAACAGTATGACACATAGAAAACAGTTATGAATAAGCCAAAGAGAGAGACCTCAAAAGAAACCAACACTTTCAAGAGCTTGATTTAAAAATTTTTGCCTTCAAAGTTGAGAGAACATAATTGTCTTTGTTTATCCATTCTGTGAAGTTTGTTATGATAGTTTTAGAAAACTAATATACTAGACTTCATAAAAACAATGAATAGCATTAATATCAAGAAGAAATAAATGTTTAAAAATATACATAATAAAAGTAAAAAGTGATTATACCATCCACAGTAAGAAATATGGAAATGATGAATAATATAAGCATATAATAATCTAAAATCAATAAAAATTAGGAAGTATAAGACAAATATGGAAAATAAGAAGGAAACCACATGCAAATAAAAACAAAAGAAAAAACATATGAACATCTCGATATTCATATATAATACAATTGGTAAAAGAGAACACTCATTACTCTTAAAAATTCCCATCCAATTAGGAAAAGAATGGAAAAGTCTCACTTTAGCTGGCTGTTCACTAAGATTTCCATTCTGATGACATTTAACCTGTATTGTATTGGAGGTTCCAGCCAACTTATTTAGGTAAGAAAAAGGAAGAAAAAACACTCAGATTAGAAAGAAAGCAGAAAAATAACTTTAAAATATAAAAATTACCTAACTGTACGTATAGAAAACTCAGTAGAAGCTGTGAAGTAGTACTCAAATTAATAAATGACACAATTATATAAACTAATAAATATTCAAAAATCAATTGCTTTTCTTATGCTAGCAGCAAATAACCATAAATTCAAATCAAATATGTAACATCTTTTCTAGTATCACCAAAACATTAAACATTTTAAAACATAATTAAAAATAAAACAAATTCTAAGCATAAACATGTAAAATATAGAGAAATTTGACAAACATATGTAAAACCCGGGCACTGAAATGTATGAATAAGTTCTTAGAAGATTAAGGATGTAAATGAAGCACTGGATCTGATATGGTTGTTCTCTAAGCTGTCTAATAAATTCAGTGCAATTCCAATCAAAACCCCAGTATATGTTTTAGGAGAAAATGACAAACTAATTCTAACAATATGTATAGAAATGGAAAATATCTAAAATAGTCAAAATATCCTTGAAAAATAAGAATGCATTCATAGGATTAAATTATCTCTTTTTTGTTTATTTGTTTGTTTGTTTGTTTGCTGTCTTTGAGTCTCACTAAATAGTCCTGGCTTGCCTAGAACTCAGCCAAGGATCCTGGAACTCATAGAAATCTGCCTAGCTTGGTGGAGTGGCACACTCCTTTAATCCTAGCACTCTGGAGGCAGAGGCAAGCAGATCTTTGTGAGTTCAAGGCCAGCCTGGTCTACAGAGTGAGTTTCAGGACAGCTGGGGCTACAGGGAGACCCTGTCTCAAAAAGAACAACAACAAAAAAAGAAATCTTCCTGGGTCTACCTCCCAAGTACTAAGACTAAAGGAACATGACACATCACCTCACACTAAAAGTATGTATTTTAAAGATGTTTTGGCTTTTTGTAAGCAAGACAAGTGATTTAAGCATAAAAGCAGTGAAATAAGAGCAGGCTCTTTGGTGCACACCTTTAATCCCAGCACTTGGGAGCCAGAGGCAGGCTGATCTCTGAGAGATCCCAGGCCAGCCTGATCTACATAGCAAGTTCCAGCCCAACTGGCTACAGGGAGACCGTATCTCAAATAGATCAAACAAACAATCAAACAAACAACAACAAAAAATTTAGTCAACTAGATTAAGGGCATAGCATAGACTAATGTTCCATTCCATATATTGTAGATACAGGAACAACTTATTTTTGACAAAAGGGAACCAGTAACTACAAGGCTAAATTTTTTTTCTTTAATATTGTGAGAACTGAATATCCCTTTAGAAAGAAACAATTAACCTTTTAAAAATTCCTCACATAATTAATTCATACAAATTAAGTGAAATCATGTCATAGATGTAAGTGAAAATTCTAAAATCAAAGATATTTTAGGACAAAAACATGTAAGAAAACATTTCTGGCTATAATTTTGGACAGATTTTGTCCCATCAGGAGTTCCGACACTTGATGATGGGTAATGTTATATTGTAGAAGGTGATTCTGACCGTTGTGGGAGTTCAGTGGCATCCAAAGGTATTGCAAATTAGAAGCTAGATCTATTCTTTGTTCTTTTGTTATTATTCGTTTGTTTGCTTGTTTTTGAGAGAGGTTTAAATTTGCCATTTTCTATTTCTGATCATTGGTGGTAAAATCATGGGCTTTAATTATTTAAAGCATATTTCAATATCTTTCATGGTTTGACATTATTCCTCCGGCAGAAGGTTGTTTGTTGTTCTCTCAGTATACTCAGGATTGAGCCCTCCAGGAGTCTGTTCATTAGGAACATTCCCAGATGGAACTGGAAGAGATATCCAAATCAACAGATACACAACCACAAAACAGAAACATGAAAAATATGAAAAAGCAAGGCAGGATGACTCAAAAAAGTCCTAACTTCTCATCTACTGAATTCAAGGATCCAGAAGTAGAACCAGACATAGAGGAGACAAGCCTAAGGTAATAGTAGCATTAGCATTTGTAGAAAGAATCATGAATTCTTTAATAAGCAGCATTGAAATAAGTCACAAGTTATTTTAAAAAAAATCTGTAACATTACTAAAGTCCCTTATAAGTAACTACCAGATAACCAATGTGAAATGCTGTAGTGAATTCTTTAACAATGGAGGATACAAAGTGATACTTTCTTAAGGTGATATAGACATTTCTTAGCCTGAAAATAGCTAAGTATCTCAAATTTCATACATAAAACTTGGAAACTTCTACACTTCCAATAATACCATAAATAAGGCATGCAAAAACTCTTTACAGTTAATGTGAAAGAGAAGGATATTGTGGCTATAGTATACAAAGCTATTGTGTCTAAATACATGAAAAGGAATCAGATCACTACTGAAAAGAAATGTAGCACAAATTACTGGTATAGAAAAAGAAAAATAGCCAATGAATTACAAATGTGGTTTGTTTGTGTGTGTGTATTCATGTAAATTTGCATTCCGCCTTCTTTAATCATCCAACCAGTGGTGTCCAGGTCTAACCCTCTTCACACACAACACCCTGAGTACCAGCCAGACCAATTAGTACATCACTCGAAGAAGTTCTTGCAGTAGAAGGTGATTAATTAACAAAGAGGCCCACGACCACTTGGTGAGCACAGAAGAAGAGATTGCAGAATGCTCAACCCTAAAAGAAACATCTTCATTACACTCCTCCTCCTAAGGCTCAGGAAACTTAGAAGACAACCAGGAAAGATAGTAAGGGCCACAGGTGGTGGACAATTACAAAGGACCTTGCTTTCTAGACAGCGGTACGGCAGTCCTGATGGTAACAGCAATTGCGATAGCCTGCTCAAGTCTTTCTCAAGCTCAAGCCATACAAAAATCCCAGCCTAGGAAGGGGAGATGGGCACAAACACCCCATACCTAAGGATCTATTGGCCTTTGATCTTTGATCGATGCTAGGAGAGGAAGAATCGGTTTTCTTTTTTTTTTTTTTTTTTTTTTTTTCTATTTGAAACAGAGTCTCCCTATAGTCATAGCTTTTCTTGAAAACTCGCTCTGTAGACCAGGCTGGCCTTGAACTCATAAAGATCCACCTTCCTTTGCCTCCTGAGTGCTAGGATTAAAGGCGTGCGCCACCACGCCCAGCTAAGAATCGGTTTTCTACCAGGGTGTGATCCCTGGTAGGTGGACCACACTCCAGGGAAGGTTCCACACCCAAGAGTATTTGGGCAACACATATCACACTCTATGAAAGAGTGGAGAACATGAAGTTGGGTGGGTAGGGACGTGGAGGTGGATCTGGGAGGAGTTGGGGAGGGAGGGAATATGATCAAAATACACTGAAGTTCTCTAAAACTTAATAATGAAAAATTTAATATAAAACAAATGCAAGCAAAGACTCAGATTTGACTTCCTAACTTAGGCAGTTTATAAAAAAAGATTTTTAAGTTAATTTTATGTGTGTATCTCCAGTTTATGTATGTGCACCTCATATATGCAAGCCATTGTGAGTCACCACATGGTTGCTGGGAACTGAATTTAGGTCCTTTGCAAGAGCAGCAAGTGCTCTTTGCCACTGGGCCATCTCTCCATCCCATAAGTGGCAATTTTAAAAGAGCTGTTAAAACTCAGATTGCCAAGAGAGTGGAAATTGGTTTTCTCATGTTGTGTTGGAATGAGTATAAACTGATACTTTTTTTTCCAGAACATAAACAAGAAACATATGTCAGTGCTTGCAGTATTCAGCTATATTCTGAAACAATTATCCTAAGTGGATAAACATACAGGAGGAAGAGGGCTCATGAGCATGGATGTTCACTGTGGATGGTTTTCTTCTTCTTAAAACATACATTTTACTTAAATATTCAAGTGTAAGGAAGAATGGGTGGCATCATGGACCATTAGTAGGATTAGCTGATTTTAATAACTATTTGCTCCTGCTCTTTTATCTATCTCATCATGTGCTCTCACTGGGTTAGCCATGAACTTTTACTGGGGGGGGGTATGTGAACATGAACCCTAGAAAATATGATGCACTTATTGAACTACTTTGACAAGTATCCTTAACAAGGTAGACTCCTATAATGAAACATAGTTAGAATAGGCTGCTAATATCTCATATTTAGCCCATATAAATTTTCTCAAAAATACATTTAGAATTTGTTTATCTAAGCCAAGATCTTGTTTGCTTTATGCATTTTGTTCATTTTATCTTTTAATTTCTTTCAAAAAAATCTGTTACAGTTTATCTCTTCTTTTTGTTAAAATGAAAGAATTCAGTAATTTATATTTTATCTGACTTGCTCACTAATTTCCTGATATTTACTCTATGGTGCTAAATATGTAGGTTTGATTTTAAAAATGACAGGAATATCAGGTAAGCGATGTCATGTCGTGAACTTGCTGTCAGCTACTCCCGTACCATTTGCACCACTATCTCACCCATGGTCATATCTTGTCACCCCAATTATTGTTATTGTAGGTCATCTGATTCACAGCTGGTTTCATACTTTTTTTCCCTCAGCAGCCCACATAGCATCTTCCTGTAATATGAAAGCTAGTCAGCAGAGAGGATGTCTGCTGGTCAGTACCACCCTGAGTTCTCCATGTCCTGTGATCTTCATGTGTGTGTTGTCTTTAGCCACAGGGTCTTACAATCAAGTTCTGGTGGGTAACCAGAGCAATAACAATAACCTGTATTGTTTGGGGGAGTCTTAGGGACACCCCAATCAACAACTCAAGAGAAGATATCCCACATCTGGAATGAGACGTTTTATTTGGCAGCTTGTGACTTAAGAGAAGAATGTGATCCCCTAAGTAGGATTACTATGATTAAATTCTTTTATGTGAGTGTATAGCTTATAAAATAGTAAGTTTTCATGTGGCATTTTCAAATACCATTAGTGTTAGTATCTCTCTCTCACTCCTCCCTCTGCCCACCCATCCTTCTCAGGTAACATTTTTATTGAACATCAATGTATAGAACCACTATTCTTTTGGCATGAATCACCTATCCTGATCCAGTGGAAGATTCTTCAAATGGACTTTTGTTTTTCTGACATAATCCCAATTAGCATTTCAGAAGTTTCTTGCTTTCTGTCACATCTAAAGAATGTAAGCATATTTTGCATATTACCATATATTTCCAAAATAATTAAACTTATTTGAATCTGTGTTCCATAGCTGGTTTGTGGTAATCAACTCCAAGCTGGATGGACACCCAGCCTCTGAATGTGGTTCACTGCAGTGTGTTTTCAACAGAGCTGGGAGAGGCACACAGAAAAGAAAGCAGCTTATACTTTCCTTTTTCTGCTTAATGCTTCAAATGGTTTACCATCTCACTAAGTCAAAGCATCTGCGATGAGTTACAGGGTCATTCATGAGCACTTCTCTGTCCGCTCCCACCTGGGTTCCTTGTTATTTTATGCGTTCCATATTCTCTTCTCCAAGCTTTGAACTTTTTGCTCTTTGTGTAGAATGTTCTTCCTCTGGTGTCTGCATGTCTCATTGCCTCACATCCCTCACAGCTTAACCTCCTCACTTCTTATGTACAATTTCAACCTTGGCATTGTCTCAGCTTAGGATGTTATGAAAGATTGTTGTGGACCAGGTTGTCTACAAGAAGGATAAATTCCTCAAAGTTTTGGAGAGTGGAAATCCAAGATCAAGGTGTCTGTGAGGGCCTGCTTCCCGGCTTTTTGACATGCTGGTGGCTACTTTCTCACTATATTTCCATGGCCTTTTTGGGTGTATAGTTATGGAGAAAGTAGGCAGGGGGGGGAGAAAAGGAGGCAGGGAGAACAAGAAGCAGAGAGGGAAAGAGAGACAGAGACAGAGATAGAGACAGACACACACACATACAGAGAGAGAGAGAGAAAGAGAGAATCCTCTGATAAAACCATTTCATGTTGCTTTCAGATAGAAAGAGATATAACAATAATATTGCTCAGTTTGTCTTTCAATTGGAGGATTTGGTTCTAGCATCCACAAATGAGGGAAACCATTCCACATTTGTTTCTTTGGGACTGTGTTACTTCACTCAGCATGATATCTTCTAGTTCCATCCATTTACCTGCAAAGTTCATGATGTCATCTTTCTTTACCACTGCATAGAACTCCATTGTACAGATGTAACACATTTTTGTCATCCACTCATCAGTTGAGAGGCACCTGGGTTGCTTCCAGCTTCTTGCTATTGTGAAGAGGGCTACAATAAACATAGATGTGCATGTATCTTAGCAGTAGGATGAGTCTTGTGGGTATATACCCAGGAGTGGTATGGCTGGGTCAGGTGGTAGGCTCATTTTAAGTCTTTTAAGGGTTCTCCACACTGCTTTCTGCAGTTTGTTTTCTTCTTTGTTTTTTGAGGAGTTTATATATTCCGGAAGTTAATGCTCTGTCAGATGTGTCAGTGGTGAAGGTTTTCTCCCACTCTGTGGGTTTTCTCTTCACTTCACTGATTGTTTCTTGTGCTGTACATAAGCTTTTGAGTTTAATGAGGTCCCACTTTGTCAATTGTGGATGCTAGTACCAAATCCCTCAATTGAAAGACAAGCTGATCGACTGAGCATGGTGGCGCACGCCTTTAATCCTAGCACTTGGGAGGCAGAAGCAGGTGGATCTTTGTGAATTCAAGGCCAGCCTGGTCTACAGAGTGAGTTCCACGACAGCTGGGGCTACAGGGAGACCCTGTCTCAAAAAAGCACAAAAAAAAAAAAAAAGAAAGAAAGACAAGCTGATCGATGTTGTTATATCTCTTTCTATCTGAAAGCAGCTGTGATGTTAGAAAGTGAATCTTTTAATGAGCCCTAGAGTTAAGTTACCACATACTTTCAGACATGGTAATTAATGTCTATGAGTAAAAAGTATATATCCATATTTTACCATATTTTAGAGTAATATAAAATTCAAGGGAAAAATGTGAACACCTAAACATATATCAGAGTTAACATACAGTTTATTCCTGGAGGACATAACTCTGGTACATGTATGATGTTCATATAGGCATATTTTGGAGCAATACAATGGGGAGGGAACCACAACAACCTAGGGACTGCATCAAAAACCAGACTGATATAGTTAAACTCTGCCCAAAACAATGGACCTTTACAGAGAAAAACTTTAAAAAGACCGAGAGAAAGATGCAGGACATGTATGGCAGAATGCATGATCTAGGGTGGGGTGGGGGAAAGGAAAAGGGGAATGTGTTTAAATCAAACTGAAAAGTGATGTCTGAAATACACAAAACATCAACAAAAAGTATTTACAAAACCATTCTATGTATATTACCCATCTTGGCTTTAATATAACTCATATTAATATTTTTCTAAAAACTTGTCACCTTCTGAAATATGCTTACACATTTTATTCATCTTGTGAATTATCGGTATTATCCCACTAGAATCATAGGTCTGTGAAAGCAAGGATTTTCCTGTTTATTTCTTGGTTATCCAACCCCACTCCCCATATATGGCAAATAGTAGATACTCAGTAAATAATGCTAAGTGTTGAACAAGCAAGTGTCCAGAAAAATCTCAAGAGAACCAGCAGGCCATGAAGACAGAAGAGCTCTTGTGAAAAACACTGCACTGTAGAATAAGCAGCACCCTTTAGGAAATCAGTCAAAAATGTTCGTATTCACATTGGGAGCAGTATCTGCAATGCTGGTTCTCGAACTCAGAGGCTACGTGCTGGGAAAGTGTTCTGTTACTGGGCCATGCCCTCATTCTCCTGGGAAAACATCTAATTAATGTATTTACAATAAATGAAACTATTTGAAAATGGAATATCAAGATAATTTAAGTTCTGTGTTTAATGAGCATGTTTATTATAAAATTTTTTCTTTTTTTTTTTAATTTTATTTATTTCTGTATGTGTATGAATGTACTGTCTGCATGCAGGTTTGTGCACCCATGTCGTGCAATGCCGCGGAGGTCAGAAGAGGGTGTCGGATTCCCCCGGAACTGGAGTTCTTCCGGAATTGGAGCTTCAGACGGTTCTCAGCCGCCATGTGGGTGCTGGAGATCGAACCCGGGCCCTCTGCAAGAGCGGTCGGCGCTCTCAACCGCTAAGCCATCTCTCCAGTCCATAAAATTTTTTCTTTACTTTTGAATAAACTGTGAGAAATTGGCTCAAAGTTTCATGTAGTGATGCTCATAATATATTTAAGTGGAATAAGACAGGTTCTTATTGCCCATCTTGTTTTCACCATCCATATGGTGACCCTAATGAAAATGTTCCATATAAATAAATGATGCCTTTTAGTACATAGCTTATATTATTTGCCACTACAAACATCAGTATATGATAGAAAAAGTAAAAAAGTCATCCTAAAGAAGGATTACACTCTAGGAAACCTAACAATAGGAAACAGCAGGGATGATTAAAGTCAGGGACAAGTTGTTTGAATACATTAAGATGCCTTGTAAGTGCATTTAAGAAGAGAAAATGCATTTCTAAGCATTCCAAGAACTAGCATGTTTAGAAGACTTTCAAGTGATTTCTGGAGAGACAGAAATCACATGCAAGACAGTCATGACACGGGAAAGTGGTAACATAATGTAGTATTTTATTTCTCAAAAACCCAGTGAACATAATGGAGAGACGAGCCTCTATAATTGCTTTTATCTGTTCCTAGTGTGGCTTTTTTGTATGTTAAATAATATTGTTATAGCAAAAAGATTTACTCTCCATTTGTATTGGATGAATACAAAATACATATATTTTTTCTTATATTTAAAAGCTATTTTGAAACCACTGAGTCCAGTTAGTGATGCTCATGTGTACCTGGGTGTGGAGTCATCCACGGGGACATGGGGGGGAGGGCCTTACTAGTGGGTATACTCTTGAATAAAAGTGACTTTTCCTCCCTCCTCAGGCATCCACTGCCATGCTGGATTTTTTTAATGAATTTTTGAGAATTTCATGCAATATATTTTGATTGTATTTCACTCTTTCCCTCATCTGTATCATCTCTACTCTTCCTGCCCAATTTCATGACCTCTATTATTTAGAGTTAAATTGGTGTCCTTCAGTATTCTTCCCCGTGCAGACATCCGCTGGAGCCTGGTTAACCTACCAAGAGTCACACCCTTAAACAAGACTGACTCTCCTTCTCCCACTAGCCATCAATTTCCAATAGCTTCTCAGGTCAGGTTGGAGTTTCTTTTTTAGTTCTCTACTTTCATGCTGGGATTTTGTCCGGCTTGTGCTTATGTGGGTCTTGAACATGCTGTCACCATTGCTATGAGTTCATGTGAGTAACTTCCCAGCTGTCTGGAAGACATATACCATCTCTGACTCTTACACGCTTTCGGCTCTTCTCTTACCCCCTGTTTACAATGATCCCTGATCCATTGGAGGCAGAAGTTTGATAAAGGTGTTCTACTTATCTCTGCATGTTGGCTAGTTGTGGGTTTCTCTTATTCATCATAAGCTGCAAGGCAGAAGCTTCTCTGGTGAGAGTGGAAAGATGCTCTAATCTGTGGGTATAACAAAAACTCATTAGGAGTCAGTTTAATACTATGTCTATTTAGCAGAATAATACTAGTCAGTTCTTCCCTTTGGGCTGTGATCTGTCTAGCCACAGGATCTTGGTCCAGAAAACAGTGTCAAATATGGTCTTCATCTTGTGCAGTGGACCTTAAATTCATCAGAAGGCAGCTGGTTACTTCCATAAATTCATGCCATTATTGTACCAGTAGGCATGTTTTGCAAAGCCAGTTGTTATTGTAGTTAATAAGGTTCAGAGCTGGGAAAGGTTGATGATAAACTTTCACTGCTGGTAGCATGCATAGCACCTTCTAGTTCTATGAAAGCTAGCTAGCAGAGATGAAACTTCAAAACTGGGGTCTTATTGTCAAGTTCTGCTGGGTAACCAAATGCAATAGGTATGGCTAATATTATTTGAGGGCCTTGGGATCCCTGGTCAACATCTTCAAAAGAAGAAGCCCATCCCTGACATTGGGTTTTTATTTTGTAGCCTGTAGTGTCTAGTGGGGGTAATGTCTGTCTCCTTGCTATAAGGTAAGTCCTTTCAATCTCTTTGGTTTTTTTTTTTTTGTTGTTGTTGTTTTTGTTTTTTTGTTTATTTTTTTGGTGTTTTCGAGACAGGGTCTCCCTGTAGCACCAGCTATCCTGGAACTTGCTCTGTAGACCAGGCTGGCCTTGAACTCACAAAGATCCACCTGCCTCTGCCTCCCAAGTGCTAGGACTAAAGGCGTACGCCACCATGCCCGGCTCTTTCAATCTCTTTTTATAATGTATATGTACACACTGTAAGAAGCTTCTATAGATAGGATTCCATATGACTTTTTCTAAAGCCTTTATCCATTAAAGTCTCAGGCTTACAACCTAAACATCAAGAGTCCTAATAATTAATTATTAGTGGCTATTTTAGATATTTTGGAAATATGCAACAAATAAAATTTAGTACATCTCACTGTTCCTAAAATTGTGCTTTCCTCTAAAGGTTTCAAACCATATAACTTTTGAATAATATTTGTGTCTTTTAGAATGAACAGAACTTTAAGGAAATTTGAAAGTATGAAAAATACAAAAAAAAAAAGAAAGAAAGAAAGAAAAAAGCCAGACGTGGTGGCGCACGCCTTTAATCCTAGCACTTGGGAGGCAGGGGCAGGCGGATCTCTGTGAGTTCAAGGCCAGCCTGGTCTACAGAGTGAGTTCCAGTCCAGCTGGGACTAAAAAAAGGGAGACCCTGTCTCAAAAATACCAAAAAAA
>VZQC01007984.1:385466-421423 GCA_009823505.1 Rhizomys pruinosus
TATATATATATATATATATATATATGCGTGTGTGTGTGTGTGTGTGTGTGTGTGTGTGTGTGTATGTATATATGAGATGCCCAGTCCTAGGTGACATATCTAGGGTTGAACATCTATACTTAAAGCCGATGAAACATAGTGGAATGAGAGATAGAGAGAAAATGAATGCATCCTTCAACTCTCACTGGTGAAGCTTCCTTATAGACAGAATGCTATGCACACAGAAGGCCACAACTGGTCAAGTTTTAAAGAAAAAGAGACTACAGAGTATGTGTCCATGGATAAGATTCCTATGTTAAACTTTACCTACTGAAGGCTAAGGAATTTCAGAGGAGGAGGCAAAAAGATTGTAAGAGCCAGGGCTGGTTCATGAACATAAGGAAACAGAGGCTTTCAGGCCACTGGAAGCTTGCCTATGTGAAATTGTGGCAATGGTGGTATCTAGTGCAGGACCCATGGCAACTCAATCAGACAAGAGACCAAAGTGGAGCAAGAGAAATTGGTGGCAGTCCTGCCCTAGGCTGTGAACTACTGGAGACTGATTACTACTGGGTGAGGGAGAGTATGCTTAAGTTATGATCTCTAGATGGGCTGACTAGACTCCAGTGGATGAATGTACACCAAAGGACAACTGGGTATATACATGGTTGACTGGACAGGACTTAACATGAGGTCCAGTGGAGGGCTGGGGAAGAGGGTCTAAATCTGATTAAGAACTATTGTATGGAATGTATATAAGCTCAATATAAATTGGAAGTCCCAAAGAAATTGCATTAAGTCATCAAGCCTTCATTTGATATTGGAATTCCTTGTCTCCATGGTATATGTATCTTTTGTGTGTAATTACATTAAAATTTTTATTGTACTTAATTCTGTGCTTATATGTGAGAGGTAGCACACATGTGCCACAGCATGCATGGTGAAGCCAAAGGACAAGTTGCAGGAGCTGGTTTTCCCCTTCCACAATGTGGGCGAGTCCTGGGAATCAAACTCTTGTTGCCACACTTGATGGCAAGTGCTTTTTACACACTGCTCATCTTACTTGCCCATAAGTACATTCTTGTATTTACCAAATACAAATTTTTTTGATTAGACTGGGTTAAGAAATGCATGATGACGGGGCTGGAGAGACGGCCTAGCGGTTAAAAGCACCCACTGCTCTTGCAGAGGACCCAGGTTCAATCCCCAGCACCCACATGGTGGCTGAGAACCATCTAATTCCAGTTCCAGGGGAATCCGACACCCTCTTCTGACCTCTGCGGCATTGCACGACACGGGTGCACAGACCTGCATGCAGACAGTACATTCATACGCATACAAAATAAATAAAATAAAATGTACTGATAAAAAAATGAATCTTAAAAAAAAAAAAATCTGGGTGTACTGGCACATCTTTAGTCTCTAAGATCAAGGCCAGCCTGATATACAAAGGGAGGTCTAGGCCAGCTGGGGCTACAGGGAGACTGTCTCAAAACAAAAAAACAACAAAAAAGCCAAAAACCAGTAAAAAGGTGGGCATTGTGATGCTGTAATCCCAGCACTTGAGGCAGAAGAATCAGGAATTCAAGGTCATCCTCAGTTACACAGCAAGTTCTCAGGTTCAAGACTAGCCTGTGTTATTTAAGACTCTGTCAAAGAAAGAGAAAGAGAAATGAGGCTGGGAAGATAAGTCAGTGGGTAAGGATCTTGCCAGGCAAGTGTGAGGACCTGAGTTCAAATCCTCAGAGTCTATGTAAAGCCAGGTTCAGTAGCACACATTTATAACCCTGGTATGTAATCTTTGTATGGTGAGAAGGGAGGCAGAGGCAGAGACTGGAAAACTGCCAGAAGCTCGTCATGCCATGCCTGGCATACACAGCGGCAAGCACAAACACCCAAGGCTGTCTTCTTGTACATGCACACTTCACTCCTATACATTAAAAGAAAACAACAGCCGGGTGTGGTGGTGCAAGCCTTTAATCCTAGCACTTGGGAGGCAGAGGCAGGATCTTTGTGAGTTCAAGGCCAGCCTGGTCTACAGAGTGAGTTCCAGGACAGCTGGGACTACAGGGAGACCCTGTCTCGAAAAGACAAAAAAAATAAATAAAAGAAAACAACAACAACACACAACCAAAACCCCAGGCTCAGATGGGTTTGTAAGTGACCAATACTGCATATGCACTTATCCCACAGGTGGTGAGAGGACAGATGTCTCTAAGGACACCAAAGCTCTGAATGAGGGTAACTANTAGGGCACCATATCTTAGCAATGACTGGAACCTGGGACTCATGATTGTGCTTAGAAGCAGGATTATTACGGCCATAGAGAGGCCCCCTGAGATTATTTATTTACATCCTTAGTGAACATCTTAGGAAAGCACACACGACCATATGACGAGACTCTCCTGCTTAGAACCAGGGGTTGTGAAAACTAGAAACCAGCTTTTGTGAATAATGTTTTATGTGAAAAATAGTCCATTTTGCTTGGCCTCAATTAATCTTCCTATAGCTAAATGCAAAGATAAGTATGAAGAGCCAATGTGATATTATTCTTAAATATGGACACAGGACTGGAAAAATGCTGGGAAACAAATTAACTTAGATGAGAAAGATGTCAAGGATGCCATTGCTGAAAAGCTTCATCATCTTCAAAGTTTGTGAAATACAGTTTTTCATGGATGCAGGAAACTAGCTGGAATGCCTTCTAGCTTAATTTTATGTTCTCATAATGGCTAGAAGATGATAATATACAAACTTCAAAAGGAGAAAATCAATCAATGTTCCACGCAGCCATAAGCCAATAACCAATAAGGACCAGCACAGACAAACTACCATCAATTCTGATTGGTGCAGCAGTGGGCACGTGTTAGCCATGGGGGTATAGAAAACAACAGCGCATCTTATTGTACTTAAAAGCCCTATTCAATGGGTGGAAAACTCATGTGTAGTAACGTAGACTCAGCCAAATACAACGTGCTGGGCGAGGGTCATAGTCTCTAGAAGGAAACCATATCTTTCTTGCCATATAATGCTACAACAGGGATCCTTATAGTTTACATAAAATACAAACATACAACCCGCAATCAAGGAAGAATTTTCCTTTTGCAAAGACAGTAGGAGGCTACTCTGCAGATTCCTACAACTGGCAGACACAGGAAAATACACACCACACACACAACACACACAACACACAACACGCAGCATTAGTATATGTTACAAGACACACAACACACAGCAATATATATATGTGATTATATATAAGATATAATGCGTGTGTGTGTGTGTGTGTGTGTGTGGTGTTGTGTTAATTATGTAGTGAGAGTGCGCGCGAGTCGCTAGGTGACGATATCTAGGGCTTGAACATCTATACTTAACAGCCGATGAAACATAGTGGAGAGAGAGATAGAGAGAAATGATGACATCCTTCAACTCGCCACTGGTGAAGCTTCCTTATTAGACAGAATGCTAGTGCACACAGAAGGCACAACTGGTCAAAGTTTCTGAAAGAAAAAGACTAGAGACTGCAAATGATATATCTGCCATGGATTAGGATTCCTATGTTAAAGCTTTACTGAATGGCTAAGGAATTTCAGAGGAGGAGCAGAGAAAGGATGTAAGAGCCAGGGCTGGGGTTCATGACATAAGGAAAACAGATGGCTTTCTAGGCCGGACAGCTTGCCTATATGGTAAATTCGTGGCAATGGTGGCTATCTAGTGCAGGACCATGGCGAACTGCAATCAGACAAGAGAGAAAAGTGGAGCAAGAGGAAATTGGTGGCAGGTCGTGACCCTAGGCTGTGGAACTACTGGAGACTGATTGACTACTGGTGAAGGGAGAGTAAGCTAAGATTATGATTCGTCGTAGATTGGGCCTGATAGACTCCAGTGGATTAATGTACACCAAAGGACAACTGGGTATATACATGGTTGAAGCTGGACAGGACTTAACAGATGAGGTCCAGTGGAGGGCTGGGGAAGAGGGTCTAAATCTGATTAACTATTGGTAGGAATGTATATGAGCTCAATAAAGATTGGAAGTCCCAAGAAATTGCATTAAGGTTTCATCAAGCCTTCATTGATATGTGGAATGTCCTTGTCTCCATGTGGTATATGTAATCTTTTGTGTGTTAGATTACAGATTAAAATTTTATTTTTGTACTTAATTCTGGTGCTTATAATGCGTGAAGGAGTAGCACACATGTGGCACAGCATGACATGGGGAAGCCAAAGGACACAGTCACTGCCAGTAGCTGGTTTTCCCCTTTCCACAATTTGTGGGGAGTCTGGAATCAACTCTTGTTTGCACAGTTGAATGGCAAGTGCTCTTTTACACACTGCTCATCTTACTTGCCCATAAGTACAATTCTGTGTATTTACCAGAATACAAATTTTATTATTGATAACTGGGTTATAGAAATGCGATGAGCGGGGCTGGAGTAGAGCGGCTAGCGGTAAAAGCACCCAGCTGCTCTTGCAGAGGAACCCATGTTCAATCCCCAGACCAACATGGTGGCTGAGAAGTCACATGTCTAATCTCGAGTTCCAGGGAATTCCGACACCCTCTTCTGACCTCTGCGGCATTGCAGACACGGGTGACAAACCTGCAGAATGCAGATGTATTCATACACATACAAAAAAAAAAAAAAAGAAAAGAAATGCACGATGAGTGAGTAATATCTTGGATCTTAGGCAACTTTAGAGATAATTCTGTCCTGAGGAACGTGACCTATTAAATAGATTCACTATGTATGGATTCATAATACGATAGCGTCAGTTGGAGAAAGACAGTCCCTCAGGGCATGTCCCTGAGGGGTCTGTTTTGCCATGACACCTTCTCATATGCCTCTGCTTCCTGTCCATCAAAAATGAAGAGCACCTTAAGCCACACACTTCTTCTGCCAAGGTATTCTGTCCATGTGGACTGGGTCAAGGGACCACAGACTGAACCCTGAACCCCTGAAACTGTGAGCCAAAATAAATCCTTTCCCTTTTAAATCGTCTTTATCAGGTTATTATGATCAAGTATTAAAAGCTAACCAGAAGTGAAATCATAGTAGGGTGATAATATGGGCTGAGCAGTGGAGAACTCTGACAATCAGTGATCTGTAAGGGAAAGCCTGGGAGGGGGATCTGCATCCCCCAATGGCACATGGAATAGTAAAGGGGGTCCACAGGAAGGGGCCAAACCCCGATTTGACCAGAGTCCCAAAGTCAAGCAGCTCGCGAGAGAAGTGGACTGTTTTACCTCTCAGCCACCTGTGCCCTTTCTAAGCCTAGGAACAACCTGTTGGAAGAGGGGGCGTGGTAGACATGTACGAATGTGTGGCGTATTGGGGTGAATGGTGAGAACTACACGCAATAGTTCTGGACACTACGATTGATTCAACCTTGAATTAACACAACAACAGCTGTCTGCAACCCAACTGGATGGTGGGGCCTGTAGGTGTTTGGGCACAAGCAGCCGTCAGATAGGTTTTGCATGAAGGATGCTTTACTCATAGGGGGATTGGATCACTTATAGCTAAAAATGAAAAAAAAAAAACTGAGAGAAAGATGCAGGACAGTTATGGCAGAATGCATGATCTGGGATGGGGTGGGGGTGGGGGGGGAGGGAAAGGGAAATAAGCCTGAACTGAATTGGAAAAAATGTATGAAATGCACAAAGCATCAATAAAAAAACTAATTTAAAAAAAAAGTGGGTATCAGCTGGGCGTAGTGGCACACACCTTTAATCCTAGCACTCAGGAGGCAGAGGCAGGTGGATCTCTGTGAGTTCAAGGCCAAGCATGGTCTACAGAGGGAGCTCCAGGCCAGCTGGGACTTAAAGGGAGACCCCATCTCAAAAATAAAAAAAGAAAAAGTGGGTGTCAATGCTGTAGAAATGTCGATCTCATAGGAAGGCACTGGAGAAACCTTAATTTTCTGTCTGTGGTTTCTCCGAAAACCTGGAATATAATAAAAATCTCAGGCAGCTTGTTAGATTCAAACACAACTAGAAACCTATGGACAAATAGCAGCTTGGGGGAATAAACATAGACCACTAGTGCATGCTTACTCCTTTGAAAATATACTGTAACTTTAACTTTTAGAGACTAAATTGTTAAGTAGATAATTTCATATAATATTTTTTCTGGCTGGTTCATTTATGTGTAAGAAGAAACAATACCAAGAAAGAAGTTGGAGTTTTAATGAGGCACATGTTTAAAAATAAAGGTCTTTTGAAATGTGGGAAGATCCTTCCAGAAGAGAAGTGGAAACCACAAAGAATTCGAATATCAAAATGAAATTCTCTCAGCTTTGCTTAGAAATTTTTCTTGGTTGTAGTGGATTTGTTAAATTGGTTTCCCAAACATCCGTTCTGATTCCTTATAAGCAGTGGCAAGATACACACACACACACACACACACACACACACACACATACACGAAAGAGAAAGAGGAAGAGGAAGAGGAGGAGGAGGAGGAGGAGGAGGAGGAGGAGGAGGAGGAGGAAGAAGAAGAAGAAGAAGAGGAAGAATAGAAAGAAGAAAACCTCCATGTATTTGAAGATAGTGTTTTAGGTAAGGTCTAGGCCTTGACCATGAGATACTCTCAAATGACCCTTCCATCCAAAACCAAGTTAACCAAGGAGTGAGTTTAGTCTGAGTGTGAGACATCTACTTTGTGGGAGTTTGGCAGAGTGTGCATGGTTTTGGAGCTCATTGAGGCAGTGATGTGCTTCAGATGCCATAACCCACAGGCTACAGTCCCCCTGGCAAGCCTTCTGGTGGCTCTGGAAGTCATTCATGGAGGCCCACCCCAAAACTTGCTCCTACAGAGAAAATTTGCTAAATATTTTATCCTCCATATAAAATTATTTTCTAATCTCCTCAATTAAATCTTTCCTGATAAAGCAGTTGAAGTGTTTTCTGTCTCCTGCAGAGGAACTTTCACACAACAGTAGAGCACTTCATTATCTAAGATTCCCATTGTAGTCTTGCCAGGAAAGCTTCAGAGTGGTAAGGCCTGGTGATGAATCCCTTTCTAATTTATTTCCTGTGAAATCAGAAACAGAACCACGCTTTGACCTTTATCAAGTTACTTAATGGCTGTGACTGGGATTAACAATGGGTGTCAACTTTATGGAGTTATGAAAATTCAGTTATAAAACCATTGCCTAGTGTAGTGTCTGGAACATAAGAAATGATCAATAAATGAGATATACTGTTAGCACTATTACCACTCTGTAGATTCTGTCCTTCGTAATGACAGTCATGATCAACAGTAGTGGATGTTCTTACAGAAAAAACAAAGCTTCATTTACCTGTGGTCTCAAAGGCTCATGAAGTTTGTCTCATGAAGTTTGTCTATTAGTAGGTATTAATGTTTCCTCAGTGCCTTTTCCTAATTTCATAGTCTGAGTTTAAAGGTTCTCAAAGTTCTCAGAGTATGGTGTCTCTTGGGGGTAGAGATCAGAATATGACCAAGCAGTACACAGAACTTTCTTTGTGAATAAGGAGTGAAAGATAATTAAAAGGATCTAAATGAAGCTTTGCATAATGTACATTTCAGCCCAGCACTTCATGTATGGAGTGAGACCTAAAGTTCCTATTCTGTAAGTGAGCTTATAAACCTACAAACCTACAAGCTGTTCACTACAATGGCCATATTGGATTTTTGTCTGGCATTACATTAAATGGGAGATGGCCAATAAAGTAAAATCCAGACTCGTTTGTGTGTGTGTGTGTGTGTGTGTGTGTGTGTGTATGTGATAGATTTTAAAGAAGTCCATCAATGTGGAATGCATACCCTTTACATCTTTCTTTCTTTCTTTCTTTCTTTCTTTCTTTCTTTCTTTCTTTCTTTCTTTCTTTCTTTCTTTCTTTCTTTCTTTCTTTCTTTCTTCTTTCTTTCTTTCTTTCTTTCTTTCTTTCTTTCTTTCTTTCTTTCTTTCTTTCTTTCTTTCTTTCTTTCTTTCCCTCCCCTATTCTGTGTGTGTATGATATATCCATGTGTGTGCGGAGTCCATGTGCCAAGTTACACAAGTGGAGGATGAACTTTGAGTGGTCCTCCTCTTCCACCTTGTTAGAGAACAGGTCGTTAGTTTGCCACTGCATACACCAGGCTACCTGGCCTATGAACTTCTAGAGACTGTCTGACTCCAAATCACACTCTTAGAGCACTGAGATTACAGATGTGTACACCACATCTGGATTTACATGGTTTGGGGGATCCAAACTCAGGTATTCATGCTTGTGCAACCAATGTTTTACCTACTGAGGCATCTCCCTGCCCATAAGATCAGAAGTGCAAGACCACACTCAGCTACATAGTGAATTCAAGATCAGCCCTGTGAAATTTTTTTAATAACATGACTGTATATCTTTTTCGTTATCAAACACTACCAATTTAAGCATCAATTCTTTACTGTGACACAAGAGAGTAAATCTTAGACTAATTAGAGGTCAATAAAGAGTTCTATCTTGTCACTAAACAGTTTCTAACATTTAAAAGTTTAGTTCTTCATAATTTTGTATTCAGTTTCTTCTTTTGAAGATACATCCACTTTTTTTCTCACTGACATTGGTAATCTAGTCTTCAAACTGCTGGTTAATTCTTTAATTTTCATCTTAAGGAAATAAGAAAACAAGTCAAGAAGCTTTATTGTAAGTAGCCTAAGCAAAGAGTAAATTGGCTCTGAGCTTAGGGGGGTTTTTTTAGGGATAGATGGGAATTTTAGTGGATAGACTATTTGGTATTATTTTTGGCCCCTTAGGGTTTGTTTTCCCTTTCCTTTCTGGTTTCTGTTGGAATTTGAATTATTGAGGCGAACAAATAAGTAGCCTTAAGATATTTAGACCGGTTCAGAAAACATATAATCGTATCACTACTTTGAAAATATCCTGCCAGTTCTCTGAAAAATTAAACAAGAGTTAACATTTGACCAAGAAATTCTTTCTGAAGCATATCTAAGAGTTATAAAAATGTATTCTAATATAAAATGCATACTTGGTACACTACTACATGGTTACATACACTAACCTTCACAACAATCAATATTCAAAGCAGATAAAACTTAGAAAGCATCCCTCAAATATGGAATACTCACACAATAATATATTTGGCCTTATGAAGGAGTGAAGAGACACACACTGCCATGTAGGTGAGTAATTTATTGTGCCAACTAAAGGAAGGTAGTCAAGAAAGATAACTATTCTGTTTATGTGAATATAAAGAAAATTACCAGAGAGAACATAAATTAGTTGATAATAATTTGGGGATATTTGTGCAGCATCTGTGAGGTGACTGCTAAAGGTATAGTGCTTTCCACAATTGATTGTGGTAGTGATTTCACAATTCTGTGAATATATGAAAACAAAGAGTACATTTTTTTAATTTTATGTGCATGAATGTACTGTCTGCATGTAGGTTTGTGCACCCATATTGTACAATGCCACGGATGTCAGAAGAGGGTGTCAGATTCTCCTGGAACTGGAGTTAAAGACGGTTCTCAGCCACCACGTGGATGCTGGGGATCGAACCCTGGTCCTCTGCAAGAACAGTTGGCACTCTTTAACTGCTAGGCTATCTCTCCAGCCCCAAAGTGTACATTTTAAATGACTGAATTGTATGGCCTGTGAATTATATCACAACAAAGATATTAAAAAAACTTCCCAGGGGACTGGGACATTGCTTAATCGGTAGAGTGCTTGTAACATGTAAGAAACCCTGGTTTCAATAGCCATAACTACATAAACTCATTTGGTGACAAATGCTTATAACCCCCATTCCCAGGAGGTAGAGTCAGTAAGATCAGAAGTGCAAAGCCACACTCGGCCACATAATGAATTTGATAAATAAGACCCTGCATCTAAAAAAAAATGTCCTAGGGCTGGGAATGTGTCTCAGCGGCAGAACACTTACCTAGCATGTACAAGGCCTTGGTTTCTATCCCTAGTACAGCAAAAAAAAACCTACATGCAAAAAAAGATAAAATAATAGTCAGAATTCATCTGAACTTCTATCAGTTTCAAGCAAGATTTTATTCTACAAAAATTTAGCTAGGGCTGGAGAGATGGCCTAGCGGTTAAGAGCACCGATTGCTCTTGCAGAAGACCTGGATTCAATCCCCATCACCCACATGGCAGCTGAGAACTGTCTTTGACTCCAGTCCCAGGGGAATCAGACACCCTCTTCTGACCTCTTCGGCATTGCATGACACGGGTGCACAGACCTACATGCAGACAGTACACTCATACACATTAAAAAGAAAAAAAATTAGCTAGTTGAAAGCATATTCTAAAATTATTCTGTATTGTAAATGTGCCAGGGGTGTAAGAGCTAGAGGAGAATACTTGCTGCTAGATAATACATTCTGAACATGATGAAGAAGCTTCACCCATGAAATCTCCACAGTATGGTAGCCAAACAAGACCTGCAAAATGACGACACTAGTCCATATGCAAATGTAGATGGGGGAAATTTCCCAGGGTCCCAGATGAAGATGAAGATGAAGAGGATAGGTGATCAATGGATGCTGAGGGAAAGAAAATTAGTTTTCTTAAGGGATGAGTTCCCTCGTAGCTTGTGTAATCCCAAGTGGTCAGGCTTAAATACATGTACACAATGAGCACCAATAAATGAACTCACAGTACATATTTAGTATACAGTAAGAAATTATATTTGTCTAGTGATGTGAAATATGTAGATTTTTTTCCTCTAGGATCTATGATCTCCCTAGCATGTGCATTTGGCTATGTTTACAGTATGACACATGAGTTACCTCCCATTGAACATAAGTCCAATTAGATAGCTGCTGATTACCCCTCAAGATAAAAACACCAGTACTATACCAATAGAGATATGTTGCTGTGCTGGTCATTATTGTGGTTATTAGGCTTTAGCTGGAGCTGGACCACTGATTGATTTCTCCCTTAGTAGCTTTCATAGTATCCACTAGAGCTATGAAAGTTAGTCTTCAGGGAGAAGCTTCCAGGTCAGTTTCAGCTCATTGCTCCATGTCCTGTGTCTGAAATGTATCCTGTCATCAAAGAAGCTTCTTTTCACAGAAGATGGAGACTATTTCAGAGTTCCACAACTCGTCAAGCACAAAGAATAAATGTTGGTAAGATTCTCACCCCTAAGTGACACATCTAAAGTAAAACCTATCTACTGAAGGCTCCTGGAATATAGCAGATAAGTTGGGTAGAGAAAATACGAAAGCATCTCTCAGCCCTCACAAGCAAAGCTTCCTCATACAACAGAGGTGATCACACAGAAAGTTAAAACTGACCAAAGTGTAGATAATAAGAGACTGCAGAGTGTATGTCCCTGGATAGGGCTCCTCTATCAAATCTCACCCAGAGCTCAGGTGCCATTGTGGAAGATGGGGTGGGAGGAATGTAAGAGCCAGGGATGGTGAACGACCACAAGGAAACAGAGTTTTCCAGGCTTCTGGGAACTTGTTGCATGAACCTACAACAATGGTGACCGCATGCACCAGACCCATGCAAACTCAAACCAGAGAAAAACTCAACATAGAACTGGAGAAATGAGGAAGGAGTTTCTACCTTAGCTGAAGAACTATTGGCAGCTGGTCATTGGTCAGTGAGGGGAAATTAGTCTTCTTTAAGGGAATGATGCCAGATAAGCTGAGCAGGATCCAGGGGATGAACTCACACTGTGGGACATCTGGGGGACACAGCTTTGACTAGATAGGCCTTAGCATGTATGACACGAAATCCAGTTTGTGAGGGGCCATAGGGCAGGGGCCTAGGGGAAGGGTTCTAAATGTGATTAAGATATATGAAATCCACTAAAATTCAATGAAATATACTGGAAAAATGGTATGCTCAAAGAGACTCAGCACATTATATACATATGTAGATATATAAATGCATGCTTGTATATATAACAATAATAATCAAAGAAGAGGACAAGGAACTGAGAGGGAATGAAAGACATGGGAGGAGCCAATTCAAATGCTAGTTAATATGACCAAAAACTACCACTCCAAATTTACATGGAAAAAAAAAGTCCACATAAATGCTTTGTGTTTGGTCTAATTTATTTCCCTATTGCAAAGGATGTTGCTGTCTGGAATTTCACATATAGAGTGATGCAAATAGGATTTCTTAAATCAAAGTTTGGAAAGTTCAGTAGAGAAAGGGATTAATCAACAGTAAAGAGTGTCTCAATTCCTGGTCACTTGCCAGTGCAGCCCATTTGCTTTCTTTTCTTCCTCCTCGTTGCCATGGGGATAGTAGAACTGTTGCCATGTGTGGTTTGGGCAGGAAGTTTCTTACAGGTCTTCATCTCTGGAGGCCAGAGAGTAGTAACAGCAGGGGTGTAGCCAGGCAGGCCTGAGCCCCTTCTTAGCCCTGTGTAGTTGATGAGAGGTGTTGGAGATGCACCCTGTGTTTCTCACACTTTTCCCCTGTTCTGACAAACCATTCATTATCTTAGGTGTTTTACAAAATTCTCCACAATAGAATTCTCATCTTTTACTTTTATCATTACAATTTAAAAAATTAACACAATAATATGGCATTCCATTTTAAAGTAAGTTTAAAGTAAGGTTAAATAGAGCAGGAAAAAAATATTACAGATTCAATTTGAACTGTCTAAAGGCAAAAAACATATTAACACCAAATGTATTGTAGGTATAATCTTATTGCATAAAAATATGTTCTGCATTGTTAATAACAATCTCAAACTAATTATATGTTCCACCTTCATGTAAAATTTGTCTTTTATGAAAAACTTATGAAGTATGGAAATCATGATACATAATATGTTCTGGGTTCATGTGAACAATTGTGTCTGTGTATATAAATGTTTTTGTGAATTAGACATGGTATTTGTAAGAATTCAGCTATGGTAGTAGGTTACAAGATACAAATTTAAGTTTACAAAGTAATCTAAGTATCTTTTAGATAACAGGCTAATACAAATTCTAAAACTTGGGAAAAATTGGGCTGGAGAGATGGCCTAGTGGTTAAGAACACTGACTGCTCTTGCAGAGGACCCAGGTTCGATCCCCAGCACCCACATGGCGGCTGAGAGCCGTCTGTAACTCCAGTTCCAGGGGAATCCGACGCCCTCTTCTGACCTCCGNAAAAAAAAAAAAAAAAAAGAAAGAAACCATAAAAAGAAACAAACTACTGAGACTGTAGGCATTGTGAGCCAAAACACAGACAAAAACTGGCCCGACTAAGCTTCATATTTTGATACTTTGGGTAAACTATAAAGAAGAGCAAGGGAGTGGCTCATCAGTTAAGAGCACTGTTGTTAACCATGACATGATTTCAGTTCCCAGCACCCAGATGGCAGATGACAACTCCAGTTCCAGGGGATCCAATCCCGTCTTCTGGCTGCTGCAGGGATTGTGTGCATGACACGGGTGCACTTACATACATGCAGGCACTACATTCATACACATAAAATCAAAATAATAAATAAAATATTTTTAAAAGAAGAGCAAGACATGGTTAATACAAAATTCACATGCTGTTTCTTTTACAGTGTGGAGTAATGTCATTAGAAAAAGGTTCACAAAATCCTCCAGAGCCCTAGTAATGTTATGAGTTTTTTAAATCCCATTTTTACCATTTCTTAAATTCTACATACAAAATTTGTTCATCTTATGCATATATAACATATTTTCCAATTAGGGGAAAACTCAGTTTTGTGTTACTGTGGAAAAGACTGAATAACGCGAGACATGAAAAGTACGTGGCATCCACAAAGTTCTCAGTGTCTAAATCTAAAACAGAACAAAGAACTCTTCAATTGATCAATACAGCGAGCATCGTGGAAAGTCAGAGAGCAGCAGGCTGTGGATAGGGGCATCTTCTCATGGGCCCTCACATGGCATGCAGACATCCAGACATCACCTGGAGCTCATCCAGCCCTGGAGGATCTGCCAAGTGAAGTAAGCAGATGCGTTCCAGAGGATGGCATGTTTACAGTCTTTTGGCTTGACATCACTGCCATAAAATCAGGCAGCCCCAATGCCTTCCTTTTAATGTAGAAATAAGCCCTAGGACATAACATCCATGCTCACAAGACTGTTTAAGAGAAGATGGCCCCTTGGGGGCTGGAGAGATAGCCTAGCGGTTAAGAGTACCGACTGCTCTTGCAGAAGACCCGGGTTAGATCCCCAGCACCCACATGGCGGCTGAGAACCGTCTGTAACTCCAGTTCCAGGGGAATCCGACGCCCTCTTCTGACCTCCGTGGCATTGCACGACACGGGTGCACAGACCTACATGCAGACAGTACATTCATACACATACAAAAATAAATAAATTAAAAAAAAAAACAAAAAAAAAAAAACTAGGGAAAAATTGGGGCTGGAAAGATGGCTCAGCGGTTAAGAGCACTGGCTATTCTTGCAGAGGTTTGATTTCCAGCACCCACATGGCAGCCAATAACAGCCTAAAACTCTAGTTCCAGGGGACATGAGGCCTTCTTGCAACCTTCATGGGCATTGTACAACACAGGTACACTTACATACAGGCAATAGACTCATAGACACAAAATAAAAATAATAAATAATTTTTTAAAAAAAGAATTTAAAAATGAGAAGTATAGTTGGCTAATATTTATGTTGCCTATTTGTGGAAAATCATCTTAAATGATTATTTAAATGTTTTGAATAGTGATTTTTTTCAAAGCCAATTTTTTATTGAAGCATTGTGCATTTCATAGAACATTTCCCAATCAAATCTAGACCCATTCCCCCTTCTTTGCCCCCCACCCCACCATAGCTCATGGATTCTTCTTCTTAGTCTCTTTTAAAATTTTTGATGCAGAAGTTTACTGTTTCAGGCAGAAGCTCACCATTTCAGTCAGTTCTTTGACCCAGTCTTTGTTGTTATTGTTGTTGTTGTTTCCAATTTGCATCACTCCAAAATATGCATATATCAAGATTATGATGTCATAGGTTTTAGCATCTTCAGCTTATGATTTCCTTTTTGTGATTGTGTTCTAGCTTGATGTGTTATTAATACCTTATTTAATTTTTGTGATTTACAAACAACATAAATTGATGGTATTTGGATCCCCCTTTCCTATCTCACTAGATTCTCTTCTCCTGCCCACAGCTCCTCTTATTTCCCCATGCCCAATTTAATGTAGTCATTTTTAATCTATAATAAGATCTAAGAGTCTAATTTGTGTCCCCAAATGTTCTTCAATATGGGCCCATCCACTGGAGCCTACCAAGAGTCCCATCCTTGAAAGAAATTNTGTGTGTGTGTGTGTGTGTGTGTGTGTCTTTGTGTGTGTCTTTGTCTATAGAATCTAATTAATGTGGGGCTAGAGAGATGGCCTAGTGGTTAGGAGTGCCGACTGCTCCTGCAGAGGACCTGGGTTCGATCCCCAGCCCCACATGGTGACTGAGAACTGTCTTTAACTCCAGTTTCAGGGGAATCTGACACCCTTTTCTGACCTCTGCAGCATTGCATGACACGGGTGTACCAACCTACATGCAGACAGTACATTCATACACATAAAAAAAAAAAAAAGATTTAGCCAGGTGTGGTAGCGCACACCTTTAATCCTAGCACTTGGGAGGCAGAGGCAGGTAGATCTTTGTGAGTGGTCTACAGAGTGAGTTCCAGGACAGCTGGGGCTACAGAGAGACCCTGTCTTGAAAAAGGCCAAAAAAAAAAAAAAGAATCTAATTAATGTTGTCAAATGTCCTTTATGGGTCCCCCACATTGGAGCCTGGTTAAACTACCAAGAGTTCCATCCTTGAATAAGACTGTCTCTGACCTTCCCAGCAGGCATCAGTTAGCACTATTTCCTTAGTTTGGTGTTCTAGTTTGTCTTCCATTGCTGTGACAAAATACTCTGACTGACACCAACTTGGGGAGGAAAGGGTTTATTCAGCTTACATCTCCTGGGTCACAATTCATCACTCAGGGAGCCCAAGGCAGGAATTCAGGGCAGGAACCTGGAGGCAGAAGCTGAAGCACAGGCCATGGAGGAATGCTGTTCACTGGCTTGCTCCCCTGGCTCATGCCCAGCCTGCCTTCTTATACGGTACACAACAACCTGCCCAGGGTGGCACTACTCATTGTGGTCTGTGCCCTCCCACATTGCTCGACAATCAAGACAATACTCCACAGATATGGCCACAGGCCAATCCAAGGGAGCCAATTCCCCAATTGAGACTCCCTCAACCCAAGTGTGTCAAGTTGACACTAAAGCTATCCAGCACATTTGGGTTGGTGTTTCTTATCCACTTCTTGGTGTCTACACTAGGATTTTGTGTGGTTCGAGCTTGTGTAAGACTTGTCCATGCTGTCACTGTTGCTGTGTGTTCATATGAGTAACTTCCCAGTTGTCTGGAAAACTCCATTTCCTTGTGGTCATACACTATCTCTTGCTCTTACCATCTTTCCACAGCAAGGCAGAAAGTTGGTATTGTGTCCTTTGCAGAGATAAGCAGTCTGCAGCCTCTTGCTCTTTGCACATTAGCTTGTTGTGGATTTCAGTGTTATTCTCCATCTATTACATAAAAACTTCTCTGGTGAGAGTTGAGAGATACATTAATCTATGGGTATAACATTAAGTCATCAAGAGTCAGTTTAATACAACAACCATTTACTAGAAAACTAGCACTGTGTCCTGTGACCTGTCTAGCCTCAGGTTCCTAAGCAGAACATTCAGGATATAGAGTAAGAAAGCTGTAGCATCAAATGAACTGTTCTTGAGTTAGGGGAAAAAGCTGAGCATGTGTCACAGGTTGGATAGGAGGCTCCAGGCTCAGAAAAATGACCTTGGACCTAGGAAGGAGTTTGTTTAATTAACTACATACTGAGGGAGGAAGTCATAGGCACCCGTTCAGCAGATTATCCCTTTGTTGTATATGAAGTCTTTGCTAAATGATTTTTATTCTAGCATGTAGATTCTGCAATATCATAGAAAGTTTATGTTCTATTGTCAAAAATCCCAAATCTGTGAACAAAGGTGAGAACATTTTATCTGCTGAACAAATTTTGTAAAGTGGTAATGGTTGGGGGTAGGAGGATAAAATTGATTAAACTACATTATGAAAAATTGGATGTTTCCTCATAGAATAATATGCATTTTTCTTCTTTTAAGTACCATATTGCTTCATAATATCTGGAATAATTATATCAAGGATGGACAATTTATTTAGGCAAATTCAAGACACTTGAAGTAATTATTTAATCTCAAGGGCTAAGTAGCATAAGTAAATCAATTTACAGGCCAACTGGAAATGAGGTTAGGGCAAGAAATATGGCTGCATTTAAACTGAACTAATATAAATTTAAGTATGTGGAACTTGCATCATATTTCCTGAAGGTAAGGTATTATTATAATGACTGGAGAACAGTATGCATTTTAACATTATTAGTAATTGGGCATAGTTTAATTTTAAGTGCTTGCCAATATAAATTATGATTAAATACCTATTTTCACTGAATACAGCATTAAAGATTATGTTGAATTGTTTTTCCTGGACTTTCCTTGAGTATAGAAGAATTTTGGGAGATAGTCTCTTGAATATTAATAGAGATACCTCTGGGTCACTGTCACCAATTAGTTCTTATAGTTCATTGTCTACAAAGGAGTGATTAAATTGTGCTATATTTTGGAATTAAAATCCTCCCAATGTGTGAAGAACAGAATCTTTATCTTTGAACAGATGTGAAACCAATACCAGCCATTCACTAATGGAGCATTCTAGAATGTGATGGATTTTCCATCCATCACAATGTACTGACAAGAAAGGTGAGCTTTCTCAGTTGTTTGGGCTTGTCTTAAGAGGAGATTCACAGCTTTGCATACTTCTAACCAATACTCTTGGTTAAAAGTTTGTTTGTTCTTTCATGTATGAGAGGTGAGAAGAGAAGGGAATGGAGAAGAGGGAAGGAATGGGGAGTGGAGAAATATATTGGAGAAAAAAACAGGTGAGATATTCTGGCTTTAAGCTTCTGCTCTAACAAGTCTCTCTTCTTGTTAATACTGCCTTTGATCTTTCTGGAAATGCAAGCATTATTCTTCATGTATAAATTTACCAAGTGTAAACATCAAAATAGCAATGTTCATGCCTTAAGTCCCTAAAATATGTTCAAATACATGGCAAATTCGAATTAAAGTTACAGATGGAACTGAAGTTTCTAGTCAAGTAGTAAAACAGATTATACTGGATTATCTGAGTAGATTCAGTGAAATAATATGTTCTCAAAAGTAGAGGAGAGAAACAAAATAGGTTATTTCACAAAGTCTTTACAAAGTGACTCAGCCCTGCCAACACCTTGTTTTAGTGTAATAAGACATTGATTGGACTTCTTTTACATTTTTCTTTATTCTTGAGAATTTCATACAAGTCTAAAATAAAATATGACCACATCCCCCATATCCCCTTCAGACTGTTCATATTTACTATTCAGAACATGTCCCTCCCATCTTAACACCTGTTTTTGAAAACCCACTAAGTCCAGCTATGCTGGCCATATGTACACAGTGTGGGTCATCCACTGGATCATGGGACTCTTGCCAGTGGCCACATCCTCCACAGAGAATTATTCTTTGTCCCCTAGAAGTGATCTACTGCCAATAGCTCTTCACTAAGGAGTGGGGCCTGAATACTTACCACATCTGTGTCAGAATTTCAGATGGCTTGGTCTCGAGCAGGTTTTGTGCAGCTTACCACAGCTGCTGTGAGTTCATGGGTGCGATGGCCATGGCATGTCCAGAAGACAGCATTTCCCCATATCCTCTGGCTCTTCAGTGATATTCCATGTGCCTTGGTGGTGGTGGTTGATACAGGTGTCCTGTTCAGGGTAGATCACTGTGATGGTTAATCTTGGGTGTCAACTTGACTGGATTAATGAACAAATAAGAGGAAAAGGATCTTCGGGGGCTGAAGAGATAGCCTAGTGGTTAAGAGCACTAACTGCTCTTGCAGAGGACCCGGGTTCAATCCCCAGCACCGACATGGCGGCTGAGAACCATCTGTAACTCCAGTTCCAGGGGAATCTGAGACCCTCTTCTGACCTCCTCAACATTGCACAACAAGGGTGCACAGACCTACATGCAGACAGTACATTCATACACATACGAAAAAAAAATAAATTAAAAAAAAATAAAGAGGAAAAGGATCTTTGGATTGGACTACCTCAACCCTGGTGGCTCACCCAAATGTGGGCGTTACCTTCTGCCAGCAGGCAGTATAAAAGGCCATGGCAGAGGGAGCTGGTCACTTTTTTCCTGTGGCTTGCCTCTCTCTCACTAGTGAGTTTGTCTTGCTGCTGTGATCAGTCCTTCGGATCCCAGCATGTACTGAGACCATGTCAGTGGTCTGGAATCCATTGGGCCTTCAGCACCAGATTGGGACTACTGAGACATCCAGCCTTGTGGACTGAGCAGTTCCCTGGATTCTCAGCCTCTCCAGTGCAGCATGGTTACTGTTGGACACCTTGAACTCTGTCACGTGAGCAAATCAATAAATTGTATATAGCTATATATTCGTCCTGTTGCTTCTGTTTCTTTAGAGAACCCTGACTAATACAATCACTCAGTCTCTTATTCTTGGTACTTTGAATAGTAATGCACCTCTACATTAACAACGCTGCAATAAGAAGCTTCTCTGACAAAGTTTGGGAGCGGCACAGGCCTATAGGTTTTAACAAATATTTAGAAGACATTCTGATAGTATGAGCATTTAGAAAAGCAATACTAATATGTTGTCCCCTAAGAGCTATAAAACCCCTAGACATAGGTTCTGACCATTTTTATGGTACCAGGCATAATTTCCCTCCTAGGAAGCAGGGCTCAAATACATAAGCGAACAGTTGGTTATCCCCATAATTTTGCCATAATTGCACCAATGGGCACATCTTACCTGACAGGATCCAGCACTGGATAAAATGATTGATGTCTTTTTTCCCCCCAGAAGTCTATATAGAACCTTCCAACACTATGAAAGTTAGGCATCAGGGTGAGTTTCCTGATTAGTTCAAGACTGACATTTCTATGTGCTGCAACAAAACTAACTGTGCAGTGTCCAGCAATAGAGTCTTGCCATATAGTGAGTTTCCAAGAGCAATGGCAATAGCCTCTATTATTTTGGGAGCCTCTAGGTCATCTATGACCCATAGTTCATTGGGTGGTTCCATGCTTTGCACTGAAATTTTTATTCAATAATCCATGTCTTCTGGAAGCAACATTGTCTGCTTATGCAGGGTAATTTCATTCAAACTCCTTTTCTAAAGTTGTACTTTGAAATTAGCTTACTAACTAGTGGACTTCCATGAAGGTTTTTAATATATCCTTAGTTTTGGTTCACCCACCCAGTACTCCCTCTTTTACCTCATATGCCCCCCCCACTTAATTCTTAAACCTTTTTGTTTTATTTCATATGTATGTGATTATTCCTGCAATAATTATTATTTATTTTATTTTTTGTCTTTTCGAGACAGGGTCTCCCTGTAGCCCATCTGCCCTGGAATTCGCTCTGTAGGCCAGGCTGGCCCTGAACTCACAAAGATCTGCCTACCTCTGCCTCCCAAGTGCTAGGATTAAAGGCGTGTGCCACCACCCCTGGCTTCCTTCAATTATTTTTAAAGTTAGGTGTGGGATACTAGGTTGACATATGGCTTTTTATAACAGCCTTCCCCTGGCTAGCCCTCTTCTCCACCTGAGTACGCCCTTCTATTGGGTTAGCCCTCTCCTCCACCTTTCTGGATGATTCTTCCTTTCATCCTCTATCCCTGCCTGCTTAAGCCTTTCCACCCCAGTGTTATACTTCTCTACTTTCCTTTTACTTGTACTCTATTGCCCTCCCTCCATTAACATGGCAGTCCTCAAAGCCTTTTCTAGTTTCTTGGCTTCCATTTGTGATGCAAGTTAAATACACAAAACAAAGTAATTGAAGCTAGGATCTGCTTCTGTACATCAAAAGAAACAATCAAGGAAGTGAAGAAAATCCCACAGAGTGGGAGGAAACCTTCACCACAGAAACATCTGACAAACCGTTGATTTCCAGAATATATAAACTAATCAAAAAACAAAGAAGAAAGAAAACAAATGACCCACTCAATAGATGGAGCAAAGAACTGAACAGAGACTTCACAAGTGAGGAATTAGAGATGGCTGAGAAACATCTCAAGAAGTGTTCAACATCACTAATCATTAAGGAAATGCAAATTAAAACCACTTTAAGATATAATCTTACTCCAATAACACTGGCTAGGATCAAGAAAGAAAATGATACCAAGTGCTGGAGAGGTTGTGGGGAAAGGGGAACACTCATCCACTGCTGGTGGGAATGTAAACTATTACAGCCACTATGGAAAGCAGTGTGGAGAACCCTTGGAAGACTTGGAATGAACTTGCCACCCGACCCAGCCATACCACTCCTAGACATGTACCCTCAAGACTCACTCTACCACAGAGATACATGCATGGCAGTGTTTATTTAAACTCTCTTCACAATAGCAAGGAGCTGGAACCAACCCAAATGCCCCATTAAGAGATTCACATTGGAATAGCACAGTTGCTTTCAGATACAATGAAATATAATAATATAATAATAAAGTTGCTCTGTTTGCCTGTCAACTGGGGATTTGGTATTAGCATCCACAAATGAGGGAAATCATTCGCCCCCCCTTTTTTTTTTTTCTGGGACTGTGTTACTTCACTTACTTTAAAGGCTTCGAGTTCCACCCATTTACCAGCAAATTTCATGATGTCATCTTTCTTTATTGCTGCATAGAACTCCATTGTGTAAATGTACCACATTTTTGTTATCCAGTCATCAGTTGAGGGGCATTTGGGTTGGTTCCAGCTCCTTGCTATTGTGAAGAGAGCTACAATAAACATAGTTGTGCATATATTTTTGTGGTAGGATGAGTCTTGTGGGAATATAACTAGGAGTGGTATGGCTGGGTCAGGTGGTAGGCTCATTTTGAGTCTTTTAAAGGTTCTCCACACTGCTTTCCACAGTGGTTGTGGAATTCCCACTGTGCATGAGTGTTCCCCTTTCCCCATAACCTCTCCAGCATTTGGTGTCTTTTGTTTTCTTGAACTTGGCTAGTCTTATTGGAGTGAGATGATACCTTAGTGTGGTTTTAATTTGCATTTCCTTAATTATTAATGATGTTGAACACTTTTTAAGATGTTTCTCAGCCATCTTTACTTCCTTACTGGTGAAATCTCTGTTCATCTCTTTATTCCACCTTTTGAATAGGTCATTTGTTTTCTTCTTTGTTTTTTAAGTAGTTTATATAGTCTGGATGTTAATGCTCTGTCAGATGTATCAGTGGTGAAGGTTTCCTCTGACTCTGTGGGTTTTCTTTTCACTTCCTTGATTGTTTCTTTAGCTGTACAAAAGCTTTTGCATTTGATGAGGTCCCACTTGTCAGCTGTTGTCCTTATTTCCTGTGCATCTGCTGTTTGATTTAGAAGGTCTTTTCCTACACCTATGTCTTGTAGGTTGCTGCTGACTTTTTCTTCTATTACCTTCAGGGTTTCAGGTTTTAGGTTGAGATCTTTGATACACTTGGAGTTTATTTTTGTACGGGGCAAGGGGTAGGGGTTTAATTTTGTTCTACAAATGGTGATCCAGTTTTGCCAGCACCATTTGCTGCAGATGTTGTCTTTCCTCCATTGAGCTTTTTTTGGCCCCTTTGTCAAATATGAGGTGGCGGTAGTTATATGAGCTCAAGTTTGGACCTTCAATTTGTTCCATTGGTCAATGGTTATGGTTCTGTGTTTTTTTGTTTTTGTTTTTGTTTGTTTGTTTGTTTGTTTTAAAGATAGCCAGTACCAGGCTATCTTTATGAATATAGCCCTGTACTATAGCCCTGTAATATAGCTTGAAGTCTGGCAATGTAATCCACCCAGTATTGCACTTTTCACTCAGCATTGCTTTAGCTATTCGGGGTCTTTTTTTATTCCATATGAACTTAAGGATTTTTTTTCTAAGTCTGTGAAAAAGCACATGGGGATTTTGATTGGGATTGCATTGAATCCGTATATTAATTTGGAAAGAATGGACATTTTTACTATATTAATTTTTCTAATCCATGATATTTTTTATGTCATTTTCAATCTCCTTCAGGGTTTTTAAAATTTTTGTTGTAGAGGTCTTTGGTGTCTTCGGTTAGGTTTATTCCTAGGAATTTTATTTTTTTAATTTTTATTGGTGTTTTGTGTATTTCATACATAATTTTTCAACTCAGTTCAAGCATATTCCCCTTTCCCTTCCCCCCACCCCACCCCACCCTAGATCATGCATTCTGCCATAACTGTCCTGCATCTTTCTCTCAATCTTTTTTTATGCTTTGGAATTCACATTTTCCTCCACTAATTTTATATTACTCTAAAATATAGATACTACTCTTCACCCATATACAGTAATTACAGAGTCCGAAAATAATTGGTGGGTGGATTCTAGAGTCCATTGAGAGATTCACATTATAAAAATATAGTTGCTTTCAGATAAACAGAAATATAACAATAATGTTGTTCAGCTTGCCTTTCATCTGGGGATTTGGTGTTAGCATCTACAAATGAGGGAAACCATTCTCCATTTATCTTTCTGGGACTGTGTTACTTCACTCAGCATAATGGCTTTGAGTTCCATCCATTTACCTGCAAAGTTCATAATGCCATCTTTCTTTACCACTGAATAGTAATCCATTGTGTATATGTACCACATTTTTGTCATCCACTTGTCTGTTGAGGGGCATTTTGGTTGGTTCCAGCTCTTCACTATTGTAAAGAGAGCTGCAGTAAACATGGATATGCATGTATCTTTGTGGTAGGATGAGTCTTTGGGGTATATACCCAGGAGTGGTATGACTAGGTCAAGTGGTAGGCTCATTCTGGGTCTTTTAAGGGTTCTCCACACTGCTTTCCATAGTGGTTGTACAAGTTTACATTCCCGGGGCTGGAGAGATGGCCTAGCGGTTAAGAGCGCTGACCGCTCTTACAGAGGACCTGGGTTCGATCCCCAGCACCCACATGGCGGCCGAGAACCGTCTGAAACTCCAATTCCAGGAGAACTCCAGTTCCAGGGGAATCCGACACCCTCTTCTGACCTCCGCGGCATTGCACGACACGGGTGCACAGACTTGCATGCAGACAGTACATTCATACACATACAGAAATAAATTAAAAATTTAAAAAAAGATTAAAAAAAGATGTATAAAAAAAAAGAAAAGAAAAGAAAAAACAAGTTTACATTCCCACCAGCAGTGGATGTGTGTTCCCCTTTCCCCACAACCTCTCCAGCATCTGTTGTCTTTTGTTTTCTTGATCTTAGCTAGCCATACTGGAATAAGATGATATCTGAGAGTGGTTTTAATTTGCATGTTCTTACTTATTAATGATGTTGAACATTTTTAAAGATGTTTTTCAGCCATCTTTAATTCCTCACTGGTAAAGACGCTGTTCAGTTCTTTACTCCATCTTTTGAGCAGGTCATTTGTATTCTTCTTTGTTTTTTGAGTAGTTTATATATTCTTGATGTTAATGCTTTTTGTTTATTGTGGCTATCATGATTGGGAAGGTCTTCTTATATTCCTTCTCTAGTTGCTTATTGTTGGTGTAAAGAAAGGCTACTGATTTTTCTAGGTTTATTTTGTACCCTGCCACTTTACTGAAACTTTTAATCATTTCTAAGAGTTTTCTGGTGGAATTTTTAGCATCCCTTAGGTTAACTATCATATCATCTGCAAAAAGCAATAGTTTTATGTCCTCTTTTCCAAATAGCACTCCTTTAATTTTGCTTTCTTGCCTTATTGCCCTAGCAAGCATTTCAAGCACTATATTGAAGAGGAGTGGTGATAGTGGACAGCCTTGCCATGTTCCTGCCTTTAAGGGGAAGACTTCCAACTTTTCTCCATTTAGGATGATATTGGCTGTGGGTTTCTTGTATATGGCTTTTATTACATTGAGGAATGATCCCTCCAGTCCAATTCCCTCTAGGACTATAAGCATGAAGGGATGCTGGATTTTGTCGAAAGCTTTTTCTTCATCCATTGAAATGATCATGTGGTTTTTGTCTTTCAGTCCATTTATGTGTTTTATGATATTTATTGATTTATGTATGTTGAACAATCCCTGCATCTCTGGTATGAATCCAATATGGTCATGATGGATGATCTTTTGGATGTGGGTTTGTATGCAGTTTGCAAGTATTTTGTTGAGAATTTTTACATCTACATTCATTAATGATATGGGTCTATAGTTTTCTTTCTTGTTTGTGTCTTTGTCTTGTTTTGGTATTAGAGTGATGCTGGCTTCATAGAAGGAATTTGGGATATTTTCCTCTGTTTGTATCCTTCTGAAAAGTTTGAGAAGTAATGGTTGTAAAACCTCTTTAAATGTTTTATAGAATTTTGCTGTGAAACCATCTGGGCCTGGGTTGATTTTTAGTTGGGAAGCTTTTTATTACATCTTCAATTTCTTCAAGTATTATGGGTCTGTTTAAGCTGTGAATCTCTTCTTGGTTAAGCTTTGGTGAATCCCAGGATTTCAGATATTCATCCATTTCTCTTATATTTTCAAATTTAGTAGAGTATAGGTTTTTGAAGTATTCTCATATCATTTTCTGGATCTTTTCTTTATGTGTTGTGATGTTTCCCCTTTCATCAGGAATGCTATTGATTTGGAGCTGCTTTCTTTCTTTTGGTTAACTTGGCTAAAGGTCTGTCTATTTTGTTTATCTTTTCAAAGAACCAGCTTTTGGATTCATTGATTTTTTTGTATTCTTTTCTTTGTTTCTATTTCATTGATTTCTGCTCTGATTTTTGCTATTTCTTCCTGTCTGTTGGGTTTAGGGTTCATTTGTTTTTGTCTCTCAAGTGTTTTTAGCTGCAGCGTTAGATCGTTTATTTGTTCTCTTTCTGTTTTTTTAATGTGGGCACTTAGGGCTATGAATTTCCCTCTTAGGACTGACTTTAATGTGTCACACAGGTTTTGTTGTATTGTATTGTCATTTTCATTTAGTTCCAGGAATGCTTTTATTTCATTCTTTATTTCTTTCCTGACCCACTCATTATTCAGGATCTTGTTATTTGGTCTCCACATGTTCTTATGGTCAGTAGGGCTTACCCTGGTGTAATATTGGTCTTTATTGCACTGTGGTCTGATAGAATGCATGGGATAATTTCAATCCTTTTGTATTTATTGACATTTCTTTTGTGTCCCAGTATGTTGTTGATTTTGGAGAATGATCCTTGGGGTGCTAAGTAGAAAGTGTATTCTCTGGTGTTTGGGTGGAATATTCTGTAGATATCTGTGAAGTCCATTTGGTGTACTGTATTGTTCAGTTCTGATGTCTCTCTGTTTATTTTTTGTCCACTTGACCTATCCAGGGGTCTCAGTGGGGTATTGAAGTCCCCTAATATTAGTGTGTTGGGATTAATCTGTGTCTTGAGGTCCTGAAGGATTGTGTTTATAAAGTTTGGTGCACCAGAGTTTGGTGCATAAACATTTAAGATTGTGAAATCTTCCTGGTTAATTTTTCCATTGATAAGGATATAATGGCCTTCTTTATCTTTTCTGATTAATTTTACTCTGAGGTCTATTATATCTGATATTAGAATAGCCATCCCTGTTTGCTTTTTGGTACCATTTGCTTGGAATATTATTTTCTGCCCTTTTCCTCTAAGATGGTGTCTGTCCTTGAGGGTGAGATGGGCTTCTTGTAGGCAGCATATAGATGGATTCTGTTTCCTAATCCATTCTCCCAGTCTATGTCTTTTGATTAGGGAGTTTAAACCATTAGTATTTAAGTTTATTATTGAGAGTTGCATGTTGTTTCTTTTCAACTTATTTTTCATTTGCATTCTTGGTCTAGGTATTTATTTACTCTGTTATGCTTTTGGTAGACCAGGCTGGCTTTGAACTCACAAAGATCTGCCTGCCTCTGCCTCCCAAGTCCTAGAATTAAAGGCGTGCACCCCCACACCCAGCTGTGTTTATTTTTTTGACTTGTGTTCTTTCATTTTGTTTATGTCATGAAAGATTTTTCTCTCTCCTTCAACTATGATTGACATTTTTGCTGGGTATAGTAATCTGGGTTGACATCTAAAGTCATTTAGCACTGGGAATACTTTGGTCCATGTTCTTCTGGCTTTCATAGTTTGCACTGAGAAGTCAGCTGTGATTCTGATGGGTTTCCCCTTATATGTAACTTGTTGGTTTTCTCTTGTGGCTTTCAGTATTTTGTTCTTCTTTTGAGCATCTAGTGTTTCAACTATGATATAACGTGAGGAATTTCTTTTCTGGTCTTGTCTATTTGGTGTTCTATGTGCTTTTCATATTTGTATGGGTTTGTCTTTTTTCAGTTTGGAGAAATTTTCTTCTATTATTCTATTGAAGATCTGATCAATACCATTCTCTTGGGATTCTTCTTCCTCTATCCCTATGATGCAGAAGTTTGGTCTTTTCACAGTGTTCTGCATTTCCTGGTTGTTCCACTCTTGTGTTTTTTAAAATGTTTTCATAATCTTTACTTGAGGTTTCTAGCTGTGCTGTGTTATCCTGTAGGTCTGATATTCTTTTTTCTGCTTCATGCATTCTGCTTCTGAGGCTTTTTCCCATCCTTTCCTGCTGACTTGATGAATCTTCAATTTCATTTTTTACTTCATCTTGTGCTTTCTATAGTATTTCCACTTTCTTTTGGTGCTTTTCATTCTCTTCTTGTAGCTCCTTGCTTCACTGGTTAGTTTCTTTTTTCCTTTCAGCCTGAGATCTTTTCAGTGTTTCCACTTCCTTCCAGAGATTGTCATTCTCTTCTTCTCGTTCTTTTTGGAGTTTGTATTTCTCTTCCTCTAGCTCTTTTTGGAGTTTGTATTTCTCTTCCTCTAGTTCTTTTCTGAGTTTGTCAGTCTCTCATTTTAGTTCTTTCTGGTGTTTATCATTCTTTCCTTCTAGTTCCTTCATGACTTTTTCATTCTTTCCCTTTAGTTCTCTGATTTGTTATTCATAGTCTCTGATTATGTCGAAAATTGTTCTTCTAAGATCACTGTCTTGGTTTCCTTCCAGGGAGATCTCATTGTTGGGATCTTCTACAGGATTGGTTGCGTTCAATGGAGATTTATTTTGAGCTTTTTCCCATATTGTCATTTTTCCATTGTGTCTTTGGTATGTGAATTTTTGTTGTTGTTGTTGTTGTTGTTGTTTCCCCCCCCCTTTTTTGCCTTCTATTGCTAATCTCAAATGTTAATATGGAGGACTGGTTGGTCACTCAGTTTGCTTCTTGCTGGTTTCTTCCTCAGTTTTGGGTATGCAGCCTCAAATCACTGACACTGCTGGATCCTCCCAATCACAGTAAACCATAGCACCAGCAGTTTATACTTTCTAACACAGTATCAGTAGCTTGAGCCTGGGTGTGGGTGTGGGTGTGGGGGTGTGGGGGTGTGTGGTTACTCATTTGGCCTGCGTGCTGGACTGGGCGACAAGTGTGTGTGCCCCTGACTGTTCTTCTATCCATGCATGCAGTTCCTCTCTATGGTTCTAGCATTGGGCGCCAGGTGCTGGGGTGGGCTGCCACAAGCCTGCACACCAGAAACCCACCTGGGCAACTGGGCACCGAGTATGTGCACCCCTGGCTCTCCTATCCACACATGCAGTTCCTCTCTGGTTTTAGCATTGAGAGGTGGGTGCTGGGGTGGGCTGCCACAGGCCTGCATGCCAGAAACCCACCTGGGCAACTGGGCACCCAGTGTGTTGATTTGCATATGTTGAACCATCTCCATCTCTGGAATGAAGTCACCTTGGTCTTGGTTAATAGTCTTTTTAAAATTTTATTTATTTCTGTATGTGTATGAATGTATTGTCTGCATGCAGGTCTGTGCACCCATGTCATGCAATGCTGTGGAGGTCAGAAGAGGGTGTCAGGTTCACCTGGGACTGGAGTTCTCCTTGAATTGGAGTTTCAGATGGTTGTTGGCCGCCATGTGGGTGCTGGGGATTGAACCCGGGTCCTCTGTAAGAGCGGACGGTGCTCTTAACTGCTAGGCCATCTCTCCTGCCCAATTAATAGTCTTTTAATATGAGCCTGAATTTATGAGGCTTGCTAGTGTTTTGTCGAGAATTTTTATACCTGTGTTCATCAGGGAGATCTTTTGAGGTCCAGAAGGACCTCAAGTTTCTGTCAAATGTAGTATGTTATTGTGATGAGCCTGCTTTTATGAGTGACTCCACCTTTCTCTCTTACAGCTTTCATTATCCTTTCTTTATTCCATGCTTTAAATGTTTTTACCTTAATATGTCATTGGGAGTTTCTTTTCTCATCTTGTCTATTTGGAGTTGTATAGACCTCTTTTACCTGCATGGGCACTTCCTTCTTGAAGAGTGGAAAATTTAATATGATTTTTATTGAAAACAGGCTCTTGACATTTGGGATGCTATTCTCCTTCAGTGCTCATTTCCAGCACCATTTCATCTTTGTTTTTCTTCAGCATTTCTGTCTCTTTATTGAATTCCATTTGCATGTCTTGAATTGAGTTCCTTATTTTTATTCTCTTGAGTATATTCATTTCTTGAGTTATTTGAACATAGTTATAATTATTCTTCTAAATTATTTGTTGCAGAATTCTTCCAGATCATTCTCACTGAAGGACATTGCCATGATATTTGGAGGAAAGACCTGTTATCGTGTGTGTGTGTGTGTGTGTGTGTGTGTGTGTGTGTGGTTTCTGACTTAAGCATCTAGAGTTAGTTTGTTGGTTGAGTTTTTCTTATTTTTATCTTTTTAAAATTTAAGACTCATTTCTTCTATCAGTGAAAGCATTTATAATGTTTAGCAGAGGATTAAATCAGTAGGATTAGGTGTTGTTTTCCTCTATAGGGTTAGTAACTATGGCAAGAGGCACTGTGTCCTTGCTCTTTCTCTGAGTGTCAGGAACTGTTGTAGTTTGTCTTCCATTGCTGTGACAAAACACTCTGACTGACACCAACTTGGGGAGGAAAGGGTTTATTCAGCTCACATCTCCTGGGTCACAGTTCATCCCTTAGGGAGCCCAAGGCAGGAACTCAGGGCAGGAACCTGGAGGCAGAAGCTGAAGCACAGGCCATGGAAGAATGCTGTTCACTGGCTTGCTCCCCTGGCTCATGCCCAGCCTGCCCTCTTATACCATACACAACAACCTGCCCAGGGTGGCACCACTCATTGTGGGCCAGGCCCTCCCATACTGCTCGACCATCAAAACAATACTCCACAGATGTGACCACAGGTCAATCCAATAGAGCCCAGTGCCCAATTGAGGCTCCCTCAACCCAGGTGTGTCAAGTTGACACTAAAGCTATCCAGCACAGAAACTGTCCTGGGTCAGCTCCAGCCTGTGACTGGCTCTGCAGCCTGAGCTGGAAGTTGTAGAATTCCCTGTGCCTATAAGCCTTTCTCAGCTGGTGCATGGGCTTCTGCCCTGAGTCCACACCTTCAACTGCTGAGAAGTGTGGAAGTTCCCACATGCTTCTGGCTCTTACCCTGGGTCAGGTTTGGTTCCCACTCTGGGTCTGCAACTTCTGCTGCTGCTGCCTGCCTGTGGGCCTTATACTGGGTCATCTTGGGCCTGCTGCTTGGAACTGCAGCTTGTATTGTGAGATGTGACATTCCCTGTGTACCTATGGGCTTCACCCAGAGTCTCTGTTGGATCATAAGTTTGCTGATGGGGATGTAGTTTAACGTTAGAGCACTTTCATAGTTTATAAGGTTCTGGGTTTAATACCAAGCACTGACAATTTCCAAAAATTTGTATTAAGTTATTATATTTGTATAATTTATTATGGCAGTGAATATGTATATTATCCTGTGAAGCAGTCTTCTGAATATAGGGGATGTAGATTATCTGTCAACCTCACCTCATTCCTATCCACTAGGATAGTTCTTGTAGAAGGAACATTAATTTGATCAACAACAATTGAAAGCTCATGAGAATATTTTGTAGTTTTCTGTCCAACTACAAATTACTCTGAAACCAGGTGTACCTTCACCCTCATAAGACTGGAAGGCTTGTTAATGTGAAGGTCACTAGGAGATCTACAGCAGAATGCAGTTGGACTTTTACTACCCATCCTTACAAAAAGGTATAACTGTGAAAGTTATACCTTTCTCTCCTCAAAAGTAATACTTATCTGGTAAATAAGGATGAATACAGCTGGATAGATCTTCAGTCCCTGCTTTGAACCAGAATAGCAGAGCTGTTATGAAAATGGGCTTTGAGGTCTGACAGTCGTGAGATTAAAGTCTTGCTCTTCACATGAGTTAGGTGATATTTGTCATCTGTGTAGGCGTGGGAGATCCAAAGCTACTGCTGAATCTCAAAGGCTTCAGTTACTGTCTCATGCATGAGTCACAAATTATCTAGAAGTGTCACTCACAATAAGAACATTGTGAGACACATTAAATTTTATGACTTGTTCATTTTTTACATGGATTTCTTACTGTCTCTTTTTCCTTTAACTTTAGTACTAGACATAAATGTAAGAATGCTAGGATGATTGTCTTTGTTAGAAGCAAAGGAAGGATAAGGTTGCTGGGAGAGAGAGAAATGGAGGTAGCAGAGGCAAGAGAATATGATTTACTCTGTGTCCAGTTGCAGGGGTGGCAGAGCCTAGAGACTCAAGAGATCAGATGCTGGCCTCTGTGGGAGAAGAGGGACACAGGCTGAATCCTGAGCTTATGGTAGTGTACCAAGGTCAGGATGCTCCAGAGAAGTGCCCTGGACCCTTTGAGCATCTGAGGGTAAAGGAGAGGGGTCAGCTCTGCAGCCACATTCTCCTTATGAGCCTAACTTATTTCAGCCATCATTAAGAATTTATCACACATCTGAATAAGAATTTGATTAGTTGCATACCATTGGTAGAAACCTGCAAATATAACTGAAAAACAAAACAATTAGACACAGTTTCTTCCTTTAACTAAAGGAGGTAATGTGTACATTACTGTGGAAAAGTGATGGATGGCAGACCCTGACTCTCATGACAGAAATTTTTTGAAACCTGAAATGATTTGGATGCATCAAAGCACATGAAAATTGTTTCCTTGTAATTGCAGTTAAGAATGATGTTTGTGAAGCCTTGAGGCAGGTTTCTTCTATCTTCTTTTTTGGGCTGAGAGTCTCATATTTAAAACATGGGGTGAAATTCTTCTGAGATGATCATGAACTCTTTATGATCCAGGTGATGCTGACTTTAGTTTGGCTTGCCTAGATGAGGATTCCCTACTTCCCTCCATGCTGAGGGCAACACACAAAGTTTTCATTGCTGATTTAGTGATCACCTCTGGTATCATTCTTCCTTATCTAAAGAGTCAGCAATGAGCAGCTAAACTTGGGGGCAGAAGGCAGTCTGTGATCAGATGGAGAAGACCAGGGGGAATGTGAACTGGTTGATTTCACTCAGCTTTGTAAGATCTCTGTCTTTCTTCCCCTTCTCAACAGCTGGATCCATGCTTAGATATGGGCAATTATTCATCTAAGAAGCATGTGACTTTCCCTCTACCAGTAAACAATATTGCCATTGTTGGTCAGTATTGTTCCATTGCCTTTAGAACCTGTGATATCTTCTCTTCTTATAGTCACTAATTAAAATTCTTATAAATCATTGTAAGTCATTGTCTTTGTATTTGAAACAATAATTAAGCCACCCCTCTGTGTGTGTGTATGTGTGTGTGTGTGTGTGTGTGTGTGTGTGTGTGTGTGTGTGACATCAAACTCAGGAACTTCTTCATGTTAGGCAAACACCATACCATGTAACTATACTTGAGTTACAACCTGAGGACTAATCGATTTTGAAAATCACCCTGTTAGACTAAGTTTCATCAATGTGAGATTGGTTTCAAAAAGCATTCCACTATTTTTGTAATTTATAGAAAGTATTCTCCTCACTAGAGTTTCTAAGAAGCTCTGGTTACATTAAGTGGAAGAAGACTCAAAGGGACCAATGAGGGCATCTCTGAGAAGGATGTAAAGAGTATGTCAACCTGTCAGTAAAAGGGCTCAGAACTTAGGAATTATCAAAGAAACCATGAAACGAGCCAGAAAAGTGTGATCTGTTTTATTTGGAAAAAAAGAAAATGGTGATGGGTCTGCCTATATGTGATCACGTTTCCAGCTGTGCTGAGCCTTGAAATGAGATGTTTTAGAATGGGTCTTAACAACCTTAGCAGAATGCTTCTGTGTGAAAACAATAGTTTATGTGTCTTAGCCCCCAATTCTTTTTCAAAATATTGCTTTTTCCTGTGTAAATTTACAGGTGTGAATGATTTTTCATTTCAAAAGTGGAAGAAAGTGAGGCAGAACAAATGCAAAGACCTTAGAATAAACCCACCTAGAATCAGGGCTGTGTCCTGAGAGCTCTTGCAGTCATATGACCCTGACTCCAAGAAAGTATAGAGGGATGTGGCATTATGAACCAAAGTATTCGCTCCTGAAAGGCTGAATCTGGAAAATTATGCAAATCGATGTAAAAGTCATACACAATGAAAAATTTCTAGGTAGTCTCTGAAAACTTGTTTGCCCTAATTTTTTATTGGTTTTTATCTTCTGTTCATCTTGTTTGTTAGGGCATGATCTCATTTCACATAGGAGCAGTACCATATCCACAGTAACCTAGGTGCAATAATTTGAGGTTTGGTAATTTTTGTCATTATATTATTTGGTTCTTATATACATACGACTCACTATTACTTGATTTAAAAAATAGCAACAAGGGGCTGGAAAGATGGCTCAGTGGTTAAGAATACTGGCTGTACTTGTAGAGGACCTGGGTTCAAATTCCAACACCCATACTTAAATGCTTGGAAGAGTTGTTGAAAATCTATATTGTATTGGTTACTTCTTAGCAGGACATCCCTTACAACTTGATTATGCTTAATGAAGAATCTTAATTCTTAATCAAAATATATATATATATATATTGCAAATAATCAGGAATTATTAAAAGCTTAATGGTTGTAGATACATTCTTTCTTGAATGACCTCAGTCTATTAACTGTCTTCTTGATAAACAGAAAAACTAGGTTCTATGATGGCTTTCAGTCATGTTTAGGTAAGTGAGCAACTATTCCACATAGATATAAATCAATTTTTCTTTGAAGAAGCAACTTTAGAATTGCAAAACTTCTTCCTTAGGTTTGTAAGGTTAACTAAGGTTGGTGGAAAAAGAGATTAGGAATCTCTAAGGACAAGAAGCTCATAAAATTGCTGCTGCCACACTCAAGGAAAATGATTGTTTTCAGAATTTAATAACCCAGGACAAGAAGATGACCACAACCAAATGACTCCAGTAAATGCTGAGACTACCTTCAAAACAGCTGGAAAAGAAGCAACATAGAGGACAGTAAGATCATTGTCTCTGAAAGAAGAGGAATATACTTATAGAAAAAGAAGATAAAAAAGAGAAATAAGAGCATATTGTAGGGAGGAGGGATGGAGGGAAGGGAGAGAAGAGAGAATGAATATTAATGAAAGAGAATAGAGTAAAAAAGCATATTCAGTCAGACTTGTGTGTTCTGCCTGGTGTCCATTTTCTTATGCCTAAAATTCGTCTACATCCAGGGCAGTGTAGTAATTATTAACTTTTTTCAGTCAAATCACAGCTCACAGCTCTAAATGGATCTCTGAGCATCTAAATCATGAATTGTCTTATAAATTAGGGACATTTATGATTTTCATGAACTATTATTTATTTTCATACCAAATAAAAGAGGCAAAGGAGCCCCTCCTTTTAAGAAGATCAGCTCTTCCTCACTCAGGAGTAATCAGTTGTCAATAGCTCTTTGGCTAAGATTGGCAGCCTGTTACCCTTTCTATAGTTCTGTGCTGGGTTTTTGTCTGGTTGAATTTGCATGGGTTTTGTGCATGCTGACTCCATTGCTGAGCAGGGTCCTAGGAGCTTGTAGGATTCTATTTCCATATGTTAATGCACCTCCTCTCCTGGCTCTTATAATCTTTCTGCCCTTTTCTACAATGGTCCTTGAGCCCTGCCTGGGTGGGTGGAATTTAATATAAAAGTCTGTCCAAGAACCCACACTCTGCAGACTCTCATTCTCTATGCTCTTGTCATTTGTGCACTTTTGTTTTCATAGTCCTTTGCTGCATGAGGGCATTCCATTGAGGAGAGTTGAGACTATGTTAGTGTTCTCTCCACCCCTTGTCCCACCATATTCTGGCAATCTTTTTCTGTGTTCCAGTGATTTTTTTTTTTTTTGGTCTTTTTGAGGCAGGGTCTCCCTGTAACTCCAGGTGACTATGTAGACCAGGCTGGCCTTGAACACACAAAGATCCACCTACCTCTGCCTCATAAGTGCTGGGATTAAAGGCCTGCACCACCACACCCGGCTCCAGTGATCTTTTTTATTTATTTACTTTTTTTATTTTTTTTTATTTTTAAGGGATTCTACAATACAATGACACAGTTGTTTGCAGATAGCATTGATGTCACTCATTATGTCATACAATCAGGTAATTGGTGCATTTTGCAAGTATCTATGTCCAAATTTTGAACAACCCAAGGTTCCCATAGACCAGTTGGAGAAGCTTGTATGCACAGGCATGTTGATCAATCAGGAGTCCAGACTATATTCCTGTAGTCTCATGATTCACCCCTATCTCTCCACAGCCCTTACAATCTACCACGCCTCCTCTTCCGCAGTTTGTTCCCTGGGCTTTGGGAAAGGGGCACAAGTGGGTGAGAAGAAAACAGTCTAATTTCTTTGGAGTTGTCATTTTGGACTCCAGTCTGTTCAGGTTGTTTCCCTTCATGGATTGACAGCTTTCCCAGTGATACCCTTTTTAGTCATACTAACAAAGCACAAGCTATTGGATGTACAGGCATTTAAGCAGTACCACTTATTATGTCAAGCTAAGCTGTGAGCATAGACACAGATGCTTGGATGGTATGCTAATCCGCAAACTGTGGTTTCTCTATAAAGGGTGACAAGTTCTTATTGTGGCTTATAACATCTCCTAACCACTAGAGGACATAAGCTTGTGGCATC
>VZQC01007984.1:432420-453357 GCA_009823505.1 Rhizomys pruinosus
TATATATATATATATATTTCCACCTCGGGGAAAATGAGATCAAAGAAATAAAGTATCTTAATGGACTGATATATTTAAAAAATAAGATTAAAATGTTAGAGTGTAACAACTCTTTTATATGGTTCACAAATTCCTTATGTGTCTACAGAAGAGTCTTCCATTAATACCTTTAAAAATTCCTAAGTTTACATCGTTAGGCAAGTTAAGTGAAAAATAACTCAGCTAACATGATTTGGACAAAGTTTTACCTTTTTTATAAAACAAAATTGGATTTTCACAAGGAATTAAGAACTGACTTGGCATAGGAATTTTGGAACATGTTCACAATAGTATTATAAATAAAAAACTGTGAAAGCAGCTTTAGGACAACAACAAAAAAATCAAGCAAAATATGATTAGAAGCATATTTTGTTTTGATTCTGCTGTTGGCTCTTCCTTCCCATTACCTGCATGGCTGATGATCAACTCTCAATTGAGATAAAATGTTGGCTCATTTAGCAGTTGGCTGGTAAGCACAACTGTGTTCTAGGGACTCTGAAAGCCATCAAACTATGTGATATTACTGGTACATGCAGGGACTAGTGTAAGTTGAAGTTTGCAAAGCCTCTTGCAATGTCTTTAGGTGACAATTCTTGAAAGTGTTGAATGACTGAGCAATCCAGATCCTGCTATCTGACAGAAAATAAGCTTATGCCAAACTATTGTCTTAAATTTCCTTCAAAATAAAAAAAAAAAAATAAGAGAAGAAACAAAAAGAAACACTGCAAGTTCCATGAGGGTTCTGTCCTTTTTATTAGATGATATTTTTGAAGCCAATATTAACCATCGACACCATCATCTAAATAGGTTTCATAAAAGTTAATAGTTCAGAAATAATAGCTGACACTTAAATGTCACCATGTGAATTATAGAAGCAGGGTGGACTTCTGTGCTTTCCTCTGAAGCTGGCAGAACCTTTTCCATCAGAAGGAAAAAAGACACAATTCCAACAGCTGCATTATTTTCCCCTTTAGGCAACATGTCTCGTAAATTCAGATTCATTGAAATGAATGGATTTTGGTAGCTCCATGAACTATAAAGAACTGAGATTATTCCCTCAAAAAGAAAAAAAAATGTTATTTAATTCTGACCTTTTGGCTGTGACTTTAATTTCATTACTAATTTCATTATAGAGGATTATATTGAAAACCATCCCAATATCAATTACATATCTTGCTATTCATAAACCATTTCCTACTTCAAATCATTTGCTGATATTTTTTTCTGGCCATCTCAAGTTCACTGCTTTATGAAACTTACCAAGGGGCCAGTAATGAGTTGTCAACCTTTCCTTCTGTAATACTGTCCTGAATGAGTCCATAGGAGACCTTAACAAACTCCTCTCCTCTCTGCAGCAGCTGGTTTTCTTCCCAGGTATCTGCTGCTTGGCTGGAATCCAGCCTCCAGCTGGTGAGACAGATGTGTATGTGTTCTCATTATGCATAAGGATGTCAGCCTGGCCAGGGCATTCCTATTCTCTCTACCATTCCATCTACTGCTAGATAATGGGCCTACCCCCTTTAAATTGCTGGTCACTCCAAGTGGTCAGCTCTGATAGCTCAAAGAAATCAGGCCGTGTCTTCCTGGCAGCTCTTTCTCTGTCTGGGCATCTGGGCCAGAGCATTAAGGAGCCAGTGCTGGGCCATGGTTTTCACAGCCTCAAATATATATCTCCCATTGCTGGTTCCTCCATGTCTTTTGTCAGTAGGATTCCCAAACTTGATATAACAATCCGATACTTTCCTTTATTCTGGGGATTTCTCTGTGACTCCTCTCTAGACCTTCACATGCCCATCACTTTGTCCATGGTAGCTATTTCTCTTTTATGTTAAGCTATTTCTCTTAATGAAGCCCTTCTCTAAGTTTTAAATAGAAGCTGCCTTCCTGTTTAAGGCCCCATCACGATATCTTTGGTATAGTGTAGTGTCCATTTTAATGTTCATCCACCTCAAGGCCCAGTGATCGTGGCTTCCATGTTTGAGAGGCCCTTTCTCCTAATAAGGCTCATTCCTAAAGGGTGATTTCATGTCACCTCCTTTCTCAAACCAACCCACCTGCTGCTTCTCTTCTGCTGTTTCTAACACATACCTCTTATCAAAATTGAGTCCTTGCTCAGACAAGTAACTCTTCCTTTATCCAAGAAGATCCTTTTAATATTAGGGCTATGCAATCTGAAATTGCCAAACCCGTGGGTGCTCTGTACTCTGTGAGATTGCATAATGAGAGCACAGTCTAATATTGACTATTGAAGATTGTTTGTCTCCTGGGCTTTCCTAATATATTCTAAGACTTTGATAGTGTCTACTATTTGCATTGTCTCCTATGGGGGGGTGGCTAGATTTTTCTAAGCAGGACTGTAATTGATAGCTCATTAAGCAGGTGGTTGTCTTCAATTATGTATTTGTAAAGACTAATTTACAGAACCTGATAATATCTGGGTAAGAAGAATATAAATAGCTTCAGTAATTGAGGTTCTAAGAAAATATTTGTAACACGGGAAAAAAAGAATCTGACATAGTACCATTCAACATCAAGGTCTGAAGTAGAGGAGAAATGTAATCAAGGTACCAAGACCAAGCCCCTCCTAAGGTACAAAAGCCCCAGGGTCAACAATTCACCTCAGCAAAGGTCACACCTTTCTCTTTCTCCTCAGCAGATAGAATTGTTCTATCATTGTAAACTTGGGGAATATCTTTTGCCAGCATAGGACAAGCTCAGGGCTGCAATGATCAGAGAAAGGGGATTTCTTCTCACTGTGTGTGCACCAAGGACACCTTGAGAATGTCCAAGAATTACAGCCTATGGAACAGTGACTGTGCTGAGACTATTTATCATCAGTTTGTCTTCTTCTTCAAGGATCTTCTCACTCACCTATCCCATGAGCTAGCTTGTTCTTTACTTGTCCTCACCTGACAACCCCTATCCCTTGGCATTATTATCAGTAACTGGTCTCCTGTAATGGTCACCAAACAGGATTTAGAGCTAATCTCCCATGGGTACAGTTTCTTTTTCTTTTTCTTTTTATTTCTGTATGTGTATGAATGTACTGTCTGCATGCAGGTTTGTGCATCCATGTCGTGCCATGCTGCGGAGGTCAGAAGAGGGTGTCGGATTCACCTAGAACTAGACTTCTCCTGGAATTGGAGTTTCAGATGATTCTCAGCCACCATGTGGGTGCTGGGGATCGAACCCGGGTCCTCTGTAAAAGCAGTCGGCACTCTTAACCCTTAGGCCATCTCTCCAGCCCATGGGTTCAATTTTATCTAGAATGCTGTCCTAGTCTCCCCTGCAGATTCAAATTTCCTTCCATGAAGCATACACAAATGCTGAGGAATCTCCCATCTAAAATCAATCAATTGATCAATCAATCAATCAATCAATCAATCAATCAATCAATATTGATAGCGGATTGCCTTCAACTTTCATTGTATTTCCTGTCTTCTCTTTAAACCAAAAGAAACACAAAACAAAAAAGTCCAGAGAGTTCTGTCCTTTGTTTCTTGTCTTACTAGCACTCTTCCTTATTTCCTCTCTGGCCCTCTTGTCCCACTGACAGTTTTCACTTTATGTAACTAATGAGCTTCACATAGCTGAAGGGTGGGGAAGCTTTGAGTCCCCCCAGCGGGCCTCTTGCTGCCTTTACTGTTACTCGTTTCTCTTTGAAAGACCTTCATATGGACGAGGCAGGGCTTTGCTCTTTTTCTTACTTTCATTGCTGCTTCTCATCGGTCACTCTTTGGGTTTTTCTCCTTTTCTTGATCCCTGTAACTGGGCTAGGTCCTCACGGGTATTTCATCTTCTATGTTTACTCTTTAGTCACCTCATTCTTTACCAATAGTTTTAGACATGTGTCATATGCTGAATACTCCCAATTTACATCTCTAGTCCAGACTTTTCCTGAGTCTTTGATTTCCAATGTCTCTGATTATCAGTTTATTTTTTATATAACTATGAATATCTAATGGATTTTTAAGACCTAACTAATGTAAACCATACTTTAGATTTCCTGTGTTCTCAGGACTTTTTTGTTGTTGTTCAAGTTTCCCCAAGTCACTAAGTAGATACACTACATGTGAACAAAGTTCTGTTGTAACGATGGGATGTGTTTTCCTTCTGTTGTTTAGTCTCATTCTGCTTAATGACTATCCAGTGGTCTGTTATGCTCTTAGTAAATGGTTCCATAACTGGGATAAAATAAAGCACTTTTCAGCACTATAACAAATCTTAAACCTTCCTTGTTTTGTCAATAGCAGATCAGGGATCTCCTTCCCACTGATCGCTATTAAATGCTTGCTTAGCCTGAATTTTGCTTAAACCATTTCAGTCCTGGTGGTGAAGAGAGAAGTCATGGAAATACGGAGGCATATTTGGGAATTGAACATGGCACCAGGATTCTATTCCAAACAGTTTTATTTATTTTGTTTGTTCTCTTTTATTTTATTTTATTTTATTTTATTTTATTTTGCCTTTTCACATTTTTATTTTTATACATTTTTTGTATTAAAAAGAAAAGCATAATTACCACAAATTACAAAGGACTAGGAGGCCTAGAGCACTGGTGAATCACTTCAGCCTGGAAAGCAGACAGTCTCAACATTAATGTTATGACACAAGCTCATTCAAGTATCTTACATTTCTTTGTCCTGTTGAATATGATTTCCTAGCACATGGTAAGGACAATGTACTACAGGTGGAAGGTGGAACCTTCTCTGCAGAGCAGACCAGGAGTTTTCCTCTCCAGTGAGAAACCGGCTGCGACTTCTTTTCTTCTGCCTCTGCCATCGCCATGGCTGGAGGAGAGGCTGGGACTGGGGAGAACTCGGGAGCCCTTCGACACAAGAGGTACTTTGGGGCTCCCATCCAGGGTGGCCGGGTGATTCAGACCACTCTACCCAGGCCTTGGCCTTGTCTTTATGTCCCTCTGCCCCCTCCCCTGACCTGAAGGCCTTTTGTAAATCAGTCATCAGAAGGGGCGGGGGTGCTACAAAGAAACTAAACAAAAACAAAAACATGGAAAGACTCTGACATGGGCTCAGCACCTGTGAGCCCGGGCTCCAGGGTGGAGCGGGCCAGCCATCTTTCTCTTCTGGTAGCACATTCACTCCCAGGCTCAGAGGGTAAAAGACATGCGCCCCTCGCCGGGACCCAGGCGCATGGACAAAGCCAGCACAGGCAGAGGATGAAGGTGGTTGGTTCAGCAGGCTGTCGCTCGTCTCAGGTTTTGAATCCTGTGGTGGGAAGATGGTGGATGGGGAAGTGGCTTGCCCTGGTGACCCCTGCCACTCCTGGCATACTTGTCACAGATACATCGGTCCTAAATTCAAGTGTCTTCAGAAAGTGAAGATGTAAACTACTCTTTGCAACATTAACTCCTAACATGTTACAAAAAAAGTGGGGGACCACCCTCCCTCAGCTCCTCAGCCTGTGTTGAGATGATAAGCTTTCCTGCCCCAAAGGGCTTCCCTCCCAACCTCCCTCAGGGTGGAAGGCAGCCCTAGACGAGAACCACCTGCCTCCCCACATCAGGCCTCCAAGCCCTGAGGTTCTTCGGTGCTGGATTCAGTATGGGGCTGAGTGAGTGGAGGAAAGAGAAGGAAGGGAAGGAGACTGGAGTCCAGGAGCTGGTGCACCTCAAGGCACCATAGACCTGGGCGGGAGGAAGGCCGCAGATCCTGGTCCTGTGTGGATTGAGACGACCAGGTCACAGGAACAAAACTGGCTTCCCACATGGTGAACACTGGGAGGGCAGAATGGAGCAGGGCATGAGTTCAAAGCAAGAAGGTGCCCAAGGTTAGAGGGCAAGCTCGTGCCAGCCTGAACACTGTCTCCTCCTAGTCCCAACCTTTGGGACAACAGAGGAACTCAGTGACAAGGAGGCCATGGGAATTTCAGTAACTGAGCTAAAGACCACACACTTTTGGCCTGCCTGTGCCCACTGAGGATGAACATGCAGTCTCCCAGCCTGTGTGCTCGGTCCTTCATCACCCTCCCTAGCTTCTGATGACAGCAGCCTCCAGCCATTCCTCCGGCATGTGCAGGCCAGCTCGGCTGGAGAAGAGAAGTCATGGACTGGAGAAGTTCTGGGCCTTCTTGAAATATTCCAAAGCCAAAAATTTGGACATTGACCCCAAACTGCAAGAATTCCTCGGCAAATCCCGATGTCTTGAAGACTTCCCAATGGATCCCCCCCATGGGCGAGGAAGGTAACCAGAAGTGACATGCGCCGGTTGCAGGAGGTGGCGGTGAGGGCAGGAAGCGATGCCCCTCCCAGTCTTCCAGCAGGCCTTTGCCCGGGATCAGCCTGCCCCCTATGCCACCCACCGGCCAGGCCATCCGGGAAGATGCCAAATGGACAAGCCAGCACTCGGACACACTGACTATGGGAAAGTGAACTCCCGGAAGCCCCCGGGGTTTGGGGAGAAGGGGCGGGGTGGGTGAGGGTCCATGGGGTGCCCAGTCCCAGGAGAGTGGACAGAGAAGGGACAGGCCTGGAGTTATTAGGACAGGCCTTTGTGCTAGTAGCAGTGTGTACACCATTGGGGCTATTTTTAGCAGTGCCCCTGGGCAGGAGCCTCTACAAAGCCCTCCCCTGTGTCTCCATGACTTCCATCCTAGCTTCTACTGGGGGAGGGGAAGGGGGAGATTTTTATATATATATACATATATATATATCAAGTTTTAAATTATTGATAGTTTGTCTGGATTACCAGAATCACTCTTCAGCCCTGCGTGTGGCTGGTAGGCCTCAGCCCTGTCTCCCCAGCCTCTTCCTGCTCCCCTCGAGCCAACTATGCAGCCCACCAGAAGGTTCTGGGGGTGCCCCGGGCCCCAGACGCACCATCCCCCCATCATCTGGGGTTTGCCATCACCGTGTCCCCTGCTGTCCCATGCCCTTCTGCCACCTCTGGTGGAAGGGAAGGAAACCAAAGGATCTCAGCGTGGGGATCAGGGAGCTTCAGCTGCCCCCCCCCGTCCCTCACTCCCGAGCCCAGAGACGCTGAGACTATGAAAGGTGATTTATTATTATTTTTTCTCTGAACTTTCCATCCTTGAGGGAAAAAAAGAAGACAATACCAACCATTAAAAAAGAAACTACAACAAAAAACCCCCAGAACTCCACCTAATCCAGAAAGTGATGTCTTCTCTCCTTGGAATTTTTCTTCTGTTATGTTCTTGGAAATAATATTTTTTTTAAAGTTGTCTTATTGTGGAGCGGGAACCTGAAATAATGCCCAAACGCTTGTTTTCCTCCGTGGAGCAGCTGACACGCTCCCTCCCACTTGGGATGTGCCTGGGCTTGGACTGACCAGACTCCTCCTCTGACTGAACTGCATGTACAGGGCCTCCCACCTGGAGGCCAGAGAGCTGAGAGTGGCTCCCCGGGAGTCTCCCAGGACACCCTGCTGTCTCTCCTTGGAGCTATGTCCTGTGTCTACACTGCTGCTCCATCTACACTGCTGCTCTGTCATCCTTGTTCTGCTTGCCGTTGCCTCACCAGGCCTGTCCTGCTGTGACGCCCTTCGTCTTACCCTTGGGACCCCAAGGCCAAGTTTGCTTCAGACTGTTGGAAAACAGAGCTGGCTTTGGTCTGGAACACACTTGTCCTCAGCCTGAGCATCTCCCCAGCCCAGCGTGACCACCCACTGGCCACAGCGTGGACCTGTGTCTGACCTGAAAGACCTTTGACCTCAAAGAGATTTGTCTCACAAGGTGGAGAAAGGTGCTGTTCTCTGAGGGTCTGGTGGGGTCTTCCCATCTGACCACCCCCCCCCCACAAGCCATCTCTGCCCACCCTCTCACTGACCCTGCCTGGGAACAAGGGTGAGGAGGAACCGAGGCCTGGGGATCCTGTTCTCTCTTTTAATATTTCCTGCTTATTCTCTTCTATTTTCAACACCCATTTTCACTGACGTTTATTTTCTTTTATAAATATTTTGTTATTTTTATTTTATGTATATGAGTGTATTGCCTACATGTGTGTAAGTACACTCGTGTTGTGTAATGCCCTCAGGGGCCAGAAGAGGGTGTTGGATCCACTAGAACTGGAGTTATGCACTGTTGTTAATTGCCATGTGGATGCTGGGAATTGAACCCAGACCCTCTGCAAGAGCAGCCAATGCTCTTAACTGTTGAGCCATTTCTCCAGCCATGTGACATTTCTTTTTCTTTTTCTTTTTAACTTTTTAAAAATATATTTTTATTTATTTATTTTTGTATGTATATAAATGTACTGTCTGCATGCAGGTTTGTGCACCCATGTCGTGCAATGCCACAGAGGTCAGAAGAGGGTGTCGGGGATTCCCCTGGAACTGGAGTTACAGACGGTTCTCAGCCGCCATGTGGGTGCTGGGGATCGAACCTGGGTCCTCTGTAAGAGCTCTCGGAGCTCTTAACCACTAGGCCATCTCTCCAGCCCCGTGACATTTATTTTTCTGTATGAACATTCAACTCAGTATAGATTTTAGAGTTAGAACCGAACAACTATTAGTTCTCAGCTTTAGAGGCTATCCCAGAACAAATAAATTCATTATTGTATTTAACAGGAATGCATTTGTTTATCAGCCACTTTGGTACTTAAAAGACTTAAGAATAGTCAAGTCTGTGAATAACAGGTTGATCACAAGTTTTTTTTGTGGGTGTATATGTGTATATTTTATATTTTGTTTTGTCTACTTGCCGTGCCACTAGCTTTTAGAATGTTAAGTAGCTTTTTGTTCTCTTCATCTACTGCACTGATGCAATAATAGACTCTTTCACAGTAATAGGCAAAACATGAAATGCTTGAAAGCATGTGGAAAATATATAACACTCCAAGTATGCAGATTTTAATCTTTTGATGAGACAACAAGAGAATTAGTACCTTAGAAAATTTTCCTGTTCATTTCATTTTGATTTTTTGCTGTGTAAAATTGAACAAATAATCACACTTCATGTGAAACCCAAAATGAAAATCTTGACATAGCTTTGGATGTTGAAGACAGGCTAATGTTTCTTTTTTTTTTTTTTGGTCTTTTTTACTGTCGAGATACAAGGGTCTCAACTGTAGTCCCAGCTTTCCTGAACTCACCCTGTAGACAGCTGGCCTTAAACACACAAAGATCCGCCTGCCGCTACTGCGCTCCCAGAGTGGCTAATGTTTCTTTTTCATCTCTCTTTAGTAAGAAAGTAGTTTTAAATGTCAACACAACCATTTTATATACTGCAAGTATCTTAATTGATCAGAGAATTTCAAGGTGGAAAATTGTCATTTTTCTTGATTAAATTTTTTGTATTTATTGATTTTATTAAATTTTGTGTGTGAATGCTTTGCTTGCATGTATGTAAGTGTACCTGTGTCATACAATGCCTGTTGAGCCTTGATTTTGGCCTTAGGAGATGCTCAAAAGTCTGCTCAGCTGAGTGAACCATGCCTGCTCTGGAATTCTGAGATAGGAGAATTGAGATATAAATGGATATTGATGTTTTGTTTACCCTAAATTTCTAAATTTGTGGCTGTATGTTAGGACAGCCATAGAAAACTAATGGTTAAATATATCATATTTTAGAGTAATATAAAATTAAAGGGAAAAGTGAACTCCTAAACATATTTGGAACTAACATAGTCTTTTTTCAGATGTCTATACTTTTTGGTATATATGTGATATATATATATTATAGAGATATTATATTATACATAATATAAAATATATAATGCAATTTTGGGAGAAATACCAATGGGAGGGAACAACAACAACAGCAACAAAAGGACTAGGTCAAAGATCTGACTGAAACAGTTAACTTCTGCCCAGAACAATAAACCTCTGCAGAGGAAAACTTTAAACAGACTGAGAAAAAGATGCAAGACATGTATGGCAGAATGCATGAACTGGGGTCAGGGGGGGATGGAAAGGGGAATGTGTCTAAATTGGACTGAGAAATGATGTATGAAATACACAAAACATCAATAAAAATGTTTTCTAAAAAGTGCTAGAAGCTGGGGCTACAGGGAGACCCTGTCTCAAAAAAAAGTGCTAGAATTATTTGTCCTATTTTATAGAAAAGAAACATGAAGTATAAGAACTTAACTAACATGCTCAAAAACATCAGTTGTAGAGGTGGGATTTTTGTTAAGAGAAATGGGAGATCATGTAGCACTGTTTGTAAATCAGTCCAAGAATTTTGTGCTCCAAAGAAGTCAGAAATGTAGTTATTGTGCCAAGATTTAATTTATGAATACTGTTTGTATACTCATTAATAATATCATACCAGTAATGATTAATAAATTTATTTATACAGGTTAGTAAATTTGTTTCAAACAGTAGTTTCAAATTAATTAGCTTTGTTTTAGAGATGTACAAATAAATCATGTGGCCCATCAAGCTGATGAGTTATTGGTTACAGGATAAAGCAAAAAACAATGTCAGATAATGACAGAAACAATGAAATCAAGCAGATAAAGGAAATAGAAATATAAAATATTCAAATAATACAATAAAATCTTGTCCTAAGAATTGTTATAAGAGTTAGTCATAGCTCAAGTATCTACACCTAGTGAAGCTTCTGGAAATTAAAACAAAGCATAAACTCTCTCTTTCAAGAAATGATGAGAATGATGTGCAAATCAAGCATTATAAAAACAAATCTCCAACACTCGGGAGGCAGAGGCGGGCAGATCTTTGTGAGTTCAAGGCCAGCCTGGTCTACAGAGTGAATTCCAGGACAGCTGGGGCTACAGGGAGACCCTGTCTCAAAAAGACCAAAAGCAAAACAAAACAAAACAAAACAAACAAACAAACAAACAAACAAACAAACAAAAAAACAAATCTGGCAACAGTGAACAAAACTCAGCAAATGCCGAGTTTTTTAAAAAAACTTTTTTAAAGAATATTTTGACAAAACTAAACTATGAGCTGTATACCATCAGATATCACAGGAAATATGGTTACTAGACTGCTACAAAGACAAAATAAGTTAATAATAAATCAATATTAAACATTGCAAGATACTATAAATATCAATAACACTAAATGAATAACAAATACTATCAATCTATGAATTCATTAATAAGTTATATTATTGAAAAAATGGAGGAAGAATTATTTTCTCATATTTTTCAATTTAAAACTATTGTTATTTCAGATCACACTAATTTTACTTTATTAATAGAAAAACAAATCATTTGTTGAATACAATTACAGGTGTTACAAGTTATGCTATTATGTTTTTGGATAGAAACACGGGTAAACTTTGAAAAGGTTTCTTAAATCTGTCAGTCAATAAGTTGCTATGTTTTCTAAAGGATAATTTTATTGATCCTTTAGAATTTCATGCAATGTATTTTGATCATATTTAGACCTCCTCTGTCATCTTGACTTCTACCCTGCCAAACACCCTTCACTGACTTCATGTCCTCCATTACTATTCTTTTAAAATATTTTAATTTTTTAAATATTTTATTTATTACTTTAATTTTATGTGTATAAGTGTATTGCCTGCATGTAGGTAAGTGCACTCATGTCATGCAATGCCCACAGAGGTCAGAAGAGGGCACTGGATACCCTGAAGCTGTAGTTACTTGGACCGTAGCTGCCATATGGGTGCTGGGAATGGAATCTGGGTCCTCTGCCATCTCTCCAGGCCCTATTATTATTCTTTTAAAGGTCTGTAGGCTAATTTGTGTTTCCCAAATGCTCCTGGGTATGGATTCATTCCTTGGAGTCTGGTCAACCTTTAAGGTGTCATACACTTAAAGAAAACTTACTCCCCCTCTCCCAGCAGCTATCAGTTGCCAGTTTAGATCTTAGGTAAGGCTGGGCTTCTTGTCTACTTCCACCATCCATGCTTGGTTTTTGTTTGATTTGGGCTAGAATAGATCTTGTGCATGGATTCATATGGGCAAGTACCGTATAGCATCCAGATAGCCTGTTTTCTTTGTACTCTGGCCTTTACAGTTCTGTGCCCTCTTGTGAAATGATCCCTGATATTTGGGAGGAGAGGGTGCCATATAGGTGTTACATATTTAAAAAATATAATTGCTAATTTTTCTTTTTTTGTAATTTTATTAATTTATTTTTGTATGTGTATGAATGTACTGTCTGCATGTAGGTTTGTGCACCCGTGTCATGAAATGCCGCGGAGGTCAGAAGAGGGTGTCGGATTCCCCTGGAACTGGAGTTCTCCTGGAATTGGAGTTACAGATGGTTCTCAGCCACCATGTGGGTGCTGGGGCTCGAACCTGAGTCTTCTGCAAGAGCAGTTGGTGTTCTTAACCCTGGTCCATCTCTCCAGCCCCAATTGCTAATTTTTCTTTTTTTTTAATTTTCATTTTTATTGATGCTTTGTGTATTTCATACATCATTTTCCAATTCAGTTCAGGCATATTTCCCTTTCCCTTCCCCCCACCCCACCTCACCCTATCCCAGATCATGCATTCTGCCATAACTGTCCTGCATCTTTCAGGTTTTTTATTTTTTCATTTTTTTAACAATAAGTAATAATTTATGAGTACAAATATCCTTTATGTAAAACCAAGTTGCAAGCAGTTGTGCCCAAACCAACACAGCCCATGGGTCCCACCATCCAGCGGGGGGGGGGGGCTTGTATGTTCAATCAAGTTGATCAAATGAGTGTCCAGACTATATTGCTGTAGTTTTACCATTCACCCCAATTGCAGCCCTTACATTCTACCACGCCCCCTCTTCCGCAGATTGTTCCCTAGGCTTAGAAAAGGGGCACAGGTGGATGAGAAGCCAAACAGTCTACTTTCTCTGGAGCTGTTGTCTTGGTCTCTGGTCAATTCTGGATGTTTCCTTTCATGAGCTAACAGTTTGTCCAGTGAATATCTTTTTCGATCCTACTCAATGAAGCACGACAATTATGATATATATGTATTTAACAGCACTAATTAGTTATGGTTGGTTACTTTGGTAGAGACACACATAGTTTGGATGGTAATGTTTAATTCCATGAATTACATTTGTTTCCTGTTAAAATGGGACAGAGTGGTCCTTACTATGTGGCTTATAACATTCCTAACCATTAGAGGATGTAAGCGTTGTGGCAATCAAGCCAATGGTACGTATTCCTCAAGGGAGAGCTAATAGCCAATTATGATGTTTTGGGATATAACAGGCATAGGCTGCCACTGATGCACAGTATTTCCAGGCAAGTGAGGAGTAGCTGGTACTGATGGAGGATGTCTTGCTTGACTCAAGGAGAACCTATATTTGCTTTATTGGATTTAGTGGACTTTGGTAACACTCTCTTGGTATTCAGAGACCATCTGTAAACACTTTAAAGTGTGGTCTCAATACATCTTTTTCCCATGTTACATCAGGTCCTTCAACAGCAGTGGTTTATCGCCTCTCTTCTTTGCAGATATCCCAGTTTTAGAGGCAAGGAGCCTTTACCTTTGTGGGGGCTTGGGATCCCCTCGCTGGCCAACATCTCGCTCTTGTAGAATAATTCATTGCTGATATCAGACCTCCTGTATTAATATATGTTTCTTAAGTGGCTAGTTTTAACAGAGGAGACGTTTAGTATTATATTTTGTTCTGAATAGAGAATAATCCTTTTCACAGTTCCTATGTCTTATTAAGCAAATTAAAGAAGGCAGTTTTTACTGGATTTATAAGAGATTATTTTCTCTATATCAGTTGGCTCCAATTTACAAGTGGAGACGACCTCCATCATCATATTCCTCCGTTTTTATGGGGGGGGTAGAAAGTCTCTATATTAAAAAAACCTTTAGTGGCACGTAGAAGGTCAAGTTTATTAGAACTCATTATACATAGTTGTTACAAGTGGATCGCACAGAGGGGTTGGGAGTTTTGTAGCAATTGAGGCTTTTCTTCTTTCAATGTTCCAGACAGGCCCAACCTTCTTCTTGCTGCAACTTCCTGGTATATCCTCTCAAATGCAAGCGTGTATGTTGTTCTTTTTCTGCAGGCCATGTAATTGTTGACATTTTGACCTGTTGGAACACTACAAAACTCTTTTCTCCATAGTTAGTTTTTTAAGATTTGAGATTGGCAAGGGTTTTGACAAAAGGTTTCATAATTATCTGTAATCCCCATTTTTAATTTTAGGTTTTTTGTTTTTTGACCCATGGAGGTTCAAAAAAGGCACTTGAATTATATACAGACCTATAGGTGGAATCAAGGCACAGAGATTTCATCAAATTCATGCACCATGCTGTTTTGGTGACTTCGGGATGTAAATTGGGAAGCAAACGTAATTTTTAAAGTTAAATCATCCTCATGTTGAAAGAGAGAATGCTAAAGGTGATACGTGTAACAACAGAAAAGTATAGAAACATTTGTATGCCAATCCCAAAGTTATTGTTAGAGACGATTTTAAGTAAAACAAATGTGACAACAACAAGCTATATCTCCAGTTTAACTCAGATATAAAAAAAAAACAAACAAAAATTAAAACAAAAAAATGTTTTTAATATACACAATATTTACCTTTATGAGTCCTAGAAACACCATGTTAATCTTAGACAGAGTCTGGTGCAAAAACTGGATACTTTGTCTGAATCTCACATCAGTTTAAATAGTGCATTAATCGAATGACCACCCGTGTCCCTCTCCCGCCACTGCCCACCCTTCTCCCGAGTCACCATTTCAAGCAGTCATATTCTGATCAGGCTTTCTTTGTTTTCTTTAAATATGCATCCCTCTCCACAAGAAATATATTTGAACTGGGTTATTGGCAAATAATCCACTAGATGCAGAGGATAGCAAAATTTGTATTAGTCCTTTTCTGTCGCGGGTATAAAACAACATGACCAAGGGAACGTATAAAAAAGGAAGAGTTTATTTAAGCTTACGATTGAACAGTTCCCAGGAATTAAGAGTCCATTGTGGTGGGAGAGCATGGTGGACTGGGACATGGAGCAGCAAACCGAGGGTCACATCTCGCAAAGAGCACAGGAAGCCAGAGAGACAAGCAACTGGAGACCACGAGGCTTGTTAAACTCACCTAAGGCTCCCCCCAATCAATTCTACTTCCCTCATACGGCCACCCTTCTAAGGCCTCCAAAAACAGTGGCCACCAACTAGAAGACAAAATGCTGAATACTTGAAGCCTATGGGGGATCACTCCTTCCATAAAACTACCACACTTCCACTCCTCTGGCCCCCATAGGCTCTGTCCATATAAATGCAAAATGTCATTTTAGTCGCAACCTTAAAATTCCCCATCAGTCTTACCAGTTTCAATTCCATTCAAAAGTCACAAGTCCAAAATGCCTCCTTCTGAAACCAGGCCAATCACCCTAAACGTCTAAGCTCTTGTAAATCAAAAGACAAAATTAAACATACTCCCATGTACCATGAAACCGGAAACACATTCCCGTCCAAAGGGAGGAATAGAGGCCTAGTGAGGAAATACTGGACCAAAACAAGACCAAAAACCAGCAGGGCAAAAACAATCCAGTAGCTCTGTGTGCAACTTCTTGGGACTTGACTTCCAAGGGTGTTAGATGGCTCAGCGTTTTCCAGCTTTGCTGCAACAGAACCACCCGCTTTCTTTCTTAGGGCGGTTAACCACTCCCTGTATGCAGCTCTCCTTGCAAATATCTCAAGGTTGTGCATTCTCAAATGTCTTCTTGGGGTCCTGCTGCTGTCAACCAGACACTTCACATTCACAGTTTCATGCAATGGGCCTTTCTGGACCTTCTTTATTCAGGGACACCCTGCTGCATTCTGCCTGACCTTGGTAGCTCTCTGAACACGTGGAGGAAGAGACTACGATAACCCTTCACCTTTGCAAACTTCTGCCTCTAAAGGCAGACCATGTGAATGAAACTGCCGAGTTTGGCTGCCAAGTTTGGGATGGACTCTGGCTAGTATTCAACCACATTTGCAACTTTTCTCTGCCCTGGACTTGTTGGAGGAGTAGCTGGGTTGGATATTGCCTTGAAGGTATGATTCTGTTGCTTTTAGTTTGTAAATCTCCAGGCCCTCTCCTTAATGTCACTTTATCTCCTTATGAAAAGGGAGCCGCTTTCACATAGCCTTGGCACCAACTTTAATCTTTCCCCTAGTGTTGTCTTTTCAGATCCCAAACTTGTAACAATTCTGCATTTCTTTCTCTCTGCCCCATTGCTCTGTTTTCAACTCACTGTAGATCTGTCATTTTCAAATATTCACCATCAAAAGCCAAGCCGACCAAGCCATTCAATTAGACTGTCTTGAAATATCGCTTCATGGCCAAAGGCATCAGTCCGATTGCCTTTTCTTATTTTTTAAAAGGAATTTTTTTTTTATTAATTTTATTTATTTCTGTATGTGTATGAATGTACGTGTACCCTGCATGCAAGTTTGTGCACCGCGGTCGTGCAATGCCGCGAGGTCAGAAGACAGTCTCCCTCGGATTCCCCTGGAACTGGAGTTCTCCTGGAATTGGAGTTTCAGACGGTTCTCGGCCGCCATGTGGGTGCTGGGGATCGAACCCGGGTCCTCTGTAAGAGCGGTCGGCGCTCTTAACCGCTAGGCCATCTCTCCAGCCCCCAGTCCATTGCTTTTCAACTTAGCATTAGGCAAGCATCTGGGCTGTGGGCAAACTGCTGCCAGACTCTTTATCAAAATATCCCGGTTGCTGCCTAAGTCTTTATTTTCCTCTGGAACTACATTTTTTGCAGCCATGCTTTCTTCCAGGCTTCTACCAAAATGGCCCCTTAAACTCTGCTTACAGTAGTCAACAGCTTTTCTAGCCAAAAGTTCCAAAGTCTTCCACATTTCTCCAAACATCCACATGGTCAGGTTCTTCACAGCCAAGAGCCCACTCTCTGGTACCAAATAACTGTATTAGTTATTTTTCTGTTGCTGTGATAAAACACCATGACCAAGGAACTTATAAAAGGAAGAATTTATTTGAGCTTACGATTGACAGTTTCAGGGAATTAGAGTCCATTGTGGTGGGAGGCAAGGTGGCTGGAGACTGGAGCAGCAAACCGATGGTCACATCTCACAAAGAGCACAGGAATCAGAGAGAGAGAGCAACTGGAGACCTTGTTAAACTCACTAAGCCTGCCCCCAATAACGTACTTCCTCTAGCACGTCCACACCTTCTAAGACCTGCAAAAGCAGTGCCACCAACTGGAGACAAATGTCTGAGTACTTAGAGCCTATGGGGGACACTCATTCAAACCACCACACCATTCATCATTTGTTTTTCTGGGACTGTGTAACTTCACTTAACATGATGTCTTCTAGCTCCATCCATTTACCTGCAAAGTTCATGATGTTCTCTTCCTTTACCACTACATAGAATTCCATTGTGTACATGTACCACATTTTTTCTATCCACTCGTCAGTTGAGGGGCATTTGTGTTGGTTCTAACTTTTTGCTATTGTGAACAGAGCTGCAATAAACATAGCTGTGCATTTATCTCTGCAGTCAGATGAGTCTTGTGGGTATATACCCAGGAGTGGTATGACTGGGTCAAATGGCAAGCTCATTTTGAGTCTTCTAAGGGTTCTCCACACTGCTTTCCATAGTGGCTGTACAAGTTTACATTCCCAACAGCAATGGATGAGTGTTCCCCTTTCCCCACAACCTGGCCAGCACTTGGTATCATTTGTTTTCTTGATCCTAGCCAGTTTTATTGGAGTAAGATGATATCTTAAAGTGGCTTTAATTTGCATTTCCTTAATTATTAGCGATGTTGAACACTTCTTATGATGTTTCTCAGCCATACCTAATTCCTCCTCTGTGAAGTCTCTATTCAGTTCTTTGCTCCATCTTTTGAGTGATTCATTTGTTTTCTTTGTTTTCTGAGTAGCTTGTATACTCTGGAAATTAATGCTTTGTCATATGTATCTGCTGTGACGGTTTCCTCCCATTCTGTGGGTTTTCTCTTCACTTCCTTTATTGTTTCCTTCGATGTACAGAAGCTTTTGAGTTTAATGAGGTCGCATTTGTCACTTGTTCGATCTTATTTCTTGTGCAGCTGCTGTCTGATTTAGGAAGTCTTTTCCTACACCTATGTCTTGTAGTCTGCTGCCAAGTTTCTCTTCTATCACCTCCAGAGTTTTGGATTTCATGTTGAGGTCTTTGATCCATCTGGAATTGACTTTTGTACAGGGCAAGAGGTAGGGGTTTAATTTCATTCTTCTACAGGTGGTGATCCAGTTTTGCCAACACCACTTGCTGAAGATGCTGTCTTTCCTCCAATGTGTCTTCTTGGCCCCCTTGTCAAATATGAGGTGGCTGAAATTGTATGTCCTCATGTTTGGATCTCTAGTTTTATTCCATTGGTCAACTGGTCTGGTTTTGTGCCAGTACCAAGCTGTTTTTATGACTATAGCCCTGTAGTATAGTTTGACGTCTGGTAGAGCGATCTCCCCTGTATTGCTCTTTTTGCTCAGGGTTACTTTGGCTATTTGGGGTCTTTTGTTTTTCCAAATGAAAATGAGGATTTTTTTTCCAAGCCTGTGAAGAAGCTCTTGGCGATTTTGATTGAGATTGCATTAAATCTGTATACGAGTTTCGGTAAGATCGATATTTTTACTCTATTTATTTTCCCAATCCATGAGCACGGGAGGTTTGTCCATCTTCTGATGTCTTCCTCAATTTCCTTCTTCAGGGGTTTAAAGTTTTTGTTGTAGAGATCCTTGGTGTCTTTCGTTAGGTTTGTTCCTAGGTATTTTATTGTTTTTGAGGCTATTATGAGTGGGAAGGTCTCCTTGTAGTCCTTCTTCAGTTGCCAATTGTTGGTGTAGAGAAAGGCTACTGATTTTTCTAGATTTATTTTGTATCCTGCCACTTTACTGAAGTTCTTAATCGTTTCTAGGAATTTTCTGGTGGAGTTCTTAGCATCCCTTAAGTAGACAATCATATCATCTGCAAAAAGGGATAGCTTGGCTTCCTCTTTTCCAATTAAAACTCCTTTAATTTCCTTTTCTTGCCTTATTGCCCTAGCAAGGGTTTCAAGCACTATATCGAAGAGGAGTGGTGACAGGGGCCAGCCTTGCCTAGCTCCTACCTTTAAGGGGAATGCTTCTGTCGTTTTCCCATTTAGGATGATATTGGCTGTGGGTTTCCTGTTTATGGCTTTGATTACATTGTGGAATGATCCCTCTAGCCTGATTCCCTCTAGGACTTTAAGCATGAAGGGATGCTGGATTTTTGTCAAAGGCTTTCTCTGCATCAATTGAGATGATGGTGTGGTTTTTGTCTTTTAGTCCATTTATATGTTTGATGATATTTATTGATTTTAGTATGTTGAACCATCCCTGCATTTCTGGTATGAATCCGACTTGGTCATGATGGATGATCTTCTTGATGTGGGTCTGTATGCGATTTGCCAATACCCTGTTTAGAATTTTGGCATCTGTGTTCATTAGGGAGATGGGTCTATAGTTCTCCTTTTTGGTTGTATCTTTACCTGGTTTTAGTAATAGCGTGATGCTGGCTTCATAAAAGGAATCTTGGAGAACTCCCTCAGTTTGTATCCTTCTAAACAACTTGAGTAGTAATGGTTGTAAATCTTTTTGAAATATTTTATAGAATTCTGCTGTGAAACCATCTGGGACTGAGCATTTTTTGGTTGGGAGGCTACTTATTACCTCTTCAATTTCTTCATGTATTATTGGTCTATTTAGGCTGTCGATCTCTTCTTGGTTGAGCTTTGTTGATTCCCAGGATTTCAGATATTCATCCATTTCTTCTCGGTTATCAAACTTATTAGAGTATAGGTTTTTTAAGTATTCCCTTATGATTGTCTAGATCTTTTCATTGTCTGTTGTGATATTTCCCCTTTCATCACAGATTCTATTGATTTGGAGTTGTTCCTTCTTTCTTTTGGTTAACTGGGATAGAGGTCTTTCTATTTTGTTTATTCTCTCAAAGAACCAACTTTTGGATTCAGTAATTTTTTGTGTGGTTTTCTTTGTTTCTATTTCATTGATCTCTGCTCTGATTTTTGTTATTTCTTCTTGTCTGCTGCATTTAGGCTTCACGTGTTGTTGTCTCTCAAGTATTTTTAGCTGCAGTGTTAGATCATTCACTTGTGCTCTTTCTGTTTTTTTTTTTTTTTTTAATGTAGGCACTTAGAACTATAAACTTCCCTCTTAGGACTGCTTTTAAAGTGTCCCATAGGTTTTTCTGTGTTTTATTATGATTGTTATTCAGTTCCAAGAATGTTTTATTTCTTTATTTCTTCCTTGACCCATTCATTGTTTAGGAGAGTGTTGTTTAGTCTCCATGTGTTCTTGTAGGTGGTAGGGTTTACTCTGGTTTGATGTTGAGTTTTATTGCACTGTGGTCTGATAGAATGCATGAGATTATTTCAATCTTTTTGTATTTATTGAGTTTTTTCCTGTGTCCCATTATATGATCTATTTTGGAGAATGTTCCATGAGGTGCTGAATAGAAAGTGTATTCTCTGGTGTTTGGGTGAATTATTCGATCAATGTCTGTGAGGTCCATTTGGTTTATTGTATAATTTAGTTCAGATGTCTCACTGTTTATCCTTTGTCCTGTTGATCTATCTAAGGGACTTGATGGGGTACTGAAGTCCCCTAATATTAGTGTGCTGGGGTTAATCTGTGCCTTGAGATTGTGAAGAATTGTCTTTATAAAATTTGGTGCACCAGCGTTTGGTGCGTATATATTCATGATTGTGAGATCTTCGTCATCAATTGTTCCTTTAATAAAGATGTAGTGGCCCTTTTTGTCTCTTTTGATTTCTTTTGCTTTGAAAAAGCAAAAGAATAGTAGAATAGCAACACCCGCTTTCTTTTTGGTACCATTTGCTTGGAATACTTTCTTCCATCCCTTCACCTTAAGTTGGTGCTTATCCTTGAAATTGAGATGGGTTTCTTGTAGACAGCCTATAGATGGGTTTTGTTTCCTAATCCATTCTCCCAGTCTATGCCTTTTGATTGGGTAGTTTAGTCCATTAATATT
>VZQC01007984.1:457480-537420 GCA_009823505.1 Rhizomys pruinosus
TATTTGGGGAAATTCATCTATTATTCTGTTGAAGATTGTATCAATACCATGATCTTGGGATTCTTCTCCTTCACGTCTGATTCCGATTAGATGCTGAGGGTTTTATCCTTTTCTAGTGTACCCTATCCTGTGTGTTCCAATTTATGGGTTGTATTTTAAAATTTTCAAACTTTTAATTGGAGCCATTACACTCTCAACTCTAGATTGCTCATCATGTTATCTTCCAGATCTGATATTCTCTTGTTCTGCTTTCCTCCATTCTACTTCTGAGGCTTTTTCCTTTCCTTTCTTCTTGATTGAATGAATGTTCTAATTCCTTTTTCATTTCATCCTTCCATTTCCTTTTTGAGCTTCTCAATCTCTTCTTGGTGCTTCTCAATCTCTTCTTGGTGCTTCTCAATCTCTTCTTGGTGCTCCTTACTTCATTGGTTGGCTTCCTTTTTCAGTGTTTCTACTTCCTTTCGGAGTTCGTTTTTTTCTCCTCTAGTTCTTTCTGGTGTTTGTCAGTCTGTTCCTTTAGTTCTTTCTGAAGTTTGTCATTGTATCCCTCTAGGTCCTTTTAGAGTTTTTCATTCTCTCTCTTTAGTTCTCTGTATTCTTTTTTGTTTTTTTCCCTCTAGTTCTTTCTGGAGTTTGTCAATCTGTTCTTTTAGTTCTTTCTGATGTCTGTCATTGTATCCCTCTAGGTCCTTTTTGAGTTTTTCATTCTCTCTCTTTAGTTCTCTGAATTCCTCTTTATGTTCTTTAATTTCTCTGCATAGATCTGCAATTATTCTGTTCCTTGGTTCTCATCCAAGGGGTTCCCATTATAGCTATCTCCTACAGGTTTGGTAGAGCTTGGTGCAGGATTATCCTGTGCCTTTCCCCTGTTGTCCCTTCGTCATGTCCCTGGCATGTGGGCTTCCGTTTGTGGTTCTGATCACAAATATCTTTTCACTATGTTAGCAGATGGTTTTGCTTTCCTCCTTCAGATGCTTATTTTTTTTCCTTTCCTCCTCCTTGTTTATGGAGTATTGACTTGTCTAGTTTTCAATTTTGTAAAGCACTCTTCTCTTCTTGTTCTGAAGGTTCTTAAAAAAAAAGTCCACTTGGATTCTCACAGGTCTCCAGCAGTGGCGGGGGGGGCATATGCCTGACCTAGACTGCGCCCCGCAGCCCGGTGCCAAAGAAAGGTGAAGGGTGGTCCTGCCCAGAAGTCCTCAGAGACACGACCCCCTAGCTGCAGCCCCGGAAAGAGCCCACCTCCAAATGTACTTGCCCAAGTGACTTCCGGGCAGCCCACACAAAGGTGCAGAGCCACTGACCCAAATCCGCCGGCCCTCTGGCCCTGGTGCCAAAGAAAGGCAAAGGGTGGTCCCACCCAGAAGTCCTCAGAGACAGGACACCCCTAGCTGCAGCCCAGGAAAGAATGAATTCCCTTCTGATCATAGAGTCAAATGGTATGGTATGTGTTAACACAGTTGCCTGGGAATTGGAGAGTAGCATGGAATTACCAAACATTACTTGCTTTCAGAGGCAATAATCATCAAATCTAGTGTTCCAAATAGAGTTCACAGTTCTACGTTTCCACCACCACAACTTGTAGAAGTGTGAAATCTTCCAAAGCATCCTCCTATAGTATCTACTTTGATCTCTCTTAAGACCATTTTCACATTCAAGTCAAAGAAAATGTTTCTTGGAATTTTGTTGCCTTTCTGTAAAGACTTTGACTTCTGGTAGAAATTGCCAACATTTAGATTTCTGGTTGGCCTTTAACTCAGGGTCCTGCAAGCAAAGACAAAGTGGTGACATCAAATTCTTTTATTTTTGGAAGAAAACCATAGCATTGATCACATATCACCACAAGCATTATTTTCCCAAAACTACTTCCTACAGTATGGACTGTTACCTGATGGATATAGTAAGAAAAAAAAAACAGACTTTTTATTTATATATTTTTGAAAATAAAATGGACCTTAGTGTCTGGAGTTGGAAATTGAGGTAACTAACATTGTTGTTGCTGGCTGTTCAGACAGAATTTATACTGGGCTTTATTTTGTTTTTCTTCTTTTTAACAAACTCTGTATGTCTTGCATAATTCTATGAAATAAGCTGTCAATACATGAAGAAACAATTACAAGTGAAATAGAATGCTTTACGAACAATGAAAATTCTTGAGGTATAAAATAAACTTATGATTATGAAGGGAAGAAAAGCATCTCACTGAAATTACATTATTCAAATTTGTTGGAACTTTATGATTTCTCCAACATAATTATCATTTTAAAGTGCTCAGAATTTACCTTAGAAATAAAAATATGTGTTGTACATGGCAACATATTTTGATTTCTACAAAATTTGTACCTGACATAATGTGCTCAATTAACTTCTTTGTTCCACTTGAGTCATCCAAATCATATTAGTGAAAATTAAAATATTCTGAAATGCAAATTTATTCAGGCAAGTAATGAGTGCATTCTGCTGCCCTTCCCATCAAATGATGATATATTGAATGGTAAATACAGATTGCTTTTTTTCCTGCAAAATTGTTTTTTCTTATAAGAACAATTTTTAAAGTTTTTTGTTTGGCTTTAAGTATTACAGTCCTCCTTGCACTTTTGAAATGATAGTCATTTTTAATGTTCTTTTCCTCTGTTGTCAAGAAAGGCTGTGTCTTCCTAACTTCTCAGAAACCTATTAAATAAGTATCCTCTCCCTTATATAAATGATTGTCTTGTTCACATAAAACAATGAGAGAATTCTTAAATTTTGAGCAGTACTGAATCAGTTATTCTTTAAATATATTTATAAAAACTAGAAATTTTGATTCTTCAAGACTGAATAGAGGGTCATCTTGAAATATAATTTATTCCCTTATTTTTGTTTTTTTATTTTTTAATTTCTTATTTGTACATTTCATATAATGGTTCCTTATCAAATTTAGGGCCCCCTTTCATGCTCCAACCTCCCATCAGAACTCATGCATTACATCATCCAAGTTAAGTCCTATCCAGTCAAACTTTTCAACTGATGTCCTTCTGTACAAATGCATGCACTAGAGTCTAATCAGCACATCTAGAAATCTTAAGTAAAGTATACTCTTCCTCACCCAGCACTAATCAGTCTCCAGTAGTTGTCAGTCCAGGACCAGTCCCTCACCCATTTCTCTTGCTCCACTCTGAGACCTTGCCTGACTTAGCATGGGTCCAGTGCCTGATACCAACATTGCCACAAATTCACATGTGCAAGCTTCCAGTAGTCTGAAAGCCCCTGCTTCCCTACATCTATGCACCAGCCCTGGCTCTTACAATATTTCTGCCCACTCTTCAGCAAGATAAGGGTCCTATCCAAGGAAACACTCTTTGGAGGCTCCCATTCTTTGAAACTTGACCAGTTGTGGTCTTCTGTCTGCATTGCACTCTATGTATGAGGAAGCTTCATTGGTGAGAATTGGGGGAAACATTCATTTTCTCTCTGCCCCCATTCTTGCTTGTTCCAGGAGTCTTAGCTATAGAGGTTCAACTGAAGACATGTCTTCTAGGATTGGGCATCTTTCAGATGTATATTTTCTGTGTCTGACTAATTGTGGGATTCTACAGTAGCTTCCATCTGTACAAATTTTTGGTGGCATTAAAACATTTTGAGATGTGTTAGCAATCATAGAAATTCTGGATCTCTTAAGGCAGACATTAGATATCCATTCATGGTAGCACGTTCACCTCAAATAGTTATTTCCACAATTTGAGAAATACTGAGTGAATGATGGAGTGACCTATGTTAGTCAATATCCATTAGGAGCCAGGGGAAACTCCAGGAAGAAGCGTTATCACAAGGGAAGAAGGAATCAGGTAGAGGAAGATGGGTAAATCCTTAGTCACTGAGGTGAAAGGGATTTGCATATAAGTGGTGTCCATATTCTATACCAGATCTTCTAAGGTCAGAAGGCTAATTCTTAGGGAACCAAAATGGGAATCCCTATAAAAACAGGAGAGAGAGAGAGAGAGAGAGAGAGAGAGAGAGAGAGAGAGAGAGAGAATGACAAAGAATTGGTAGAGGTTTGGCCACTATGGTACTTTGGTTCTCCAACTTAGGGCAACAAGGGTTGGTATAAATAGGTATAAGGATTATAAGGGTGTTCCCTTCAGACTCTTTAGGTCCTAGATACCATCATGGTGCCTAGAGGAGACTATAGTACCAGGAAAGCATAGAAAATGCCTTCAGAAGCAGAAGGGGTGGTGCGTAGTATGAGTTGGCTAGAGCAGGTGAATAGTCTGAAGCCCCAACATGGCAACTTACTCCATGAGGGGATTTGTAGGGCCTCATAAGATAATCTCAAAGACCCCAAATAGCTAAAGCAACCCTGAGTGAAAATGCAGTACAGGGGGGATCACCTTACCAGACTTCAAGCTATACTACAGGGCTATAGTCATAAAGACAGCCTGATACTGGCACAAAAACAGACCCTTTGCTCAAATGGAACAAAATTGAAGATCCAAACTTGAGCTCATACAATTTCAGCCACCTCATATTTGTTAGAGGCCAAAAAACCTCATTAGAGGAAAGAAAGCATCTTCAGCAAATGGTGCTGGCAAAACTGGATCACCATATGTAGAATAACAAAATTAAACCCCTACCTCTCACCCTGTACAAAAATCAACTACAAATGGATCAAAGACCTCAATGTGAAACCAGAAACTCTGAAGGTGATAGAAGAAAAAGTTGGTAGCAATCTACAAGACATAAGAGTGGGGAAAGACATTCTAAATCAGACAGCAGCTGCTCAGGAAATAAGGTCAAAAGCAGATAAGTGGGACCTCACCAAACTCAAAAGCTCCTGCACAGTGAAAGAAACAATCAAGGAAGTGAAGAGAAATCCCACACAGAGTGGGAGGAAATCTTCACCAGTGATACATCTGACAGAGCATTAAGATGCAGAATATATAAACTACTCAAAAAACAAATGACTCACTCAAAAGATGGAGTGAAGAGCTGAACAGAGACTTCACAAATGAGGAAGTAAAGATGGCAAGAAACATCTTAAAAAGTGTTCAACATCATTAGTAATTAAGGAAATGCAAGTTAAAACCACTCCAAGATATCATGTCACTCCGTTAAGAAATGAGCAACATTAATGTTATATTCCTCATGATCTGAAAACAACTGTGCTCTTATATTGTGAATCTCTAGACAGGTTCTAGAACTAACCTACCATTTATTTTTCAGACTTTGGATTTTTTTTTTATGTGTATGAATGTATTGTCTGCATGTAGGTTTGTGCACCCGTGTCGTGCAATGCTGCGGAGGTCAGGAGAGGGTCTCGGATTCCTCTGGAACTGGAGTTATCCTGGAATTGGTTCTCAGCCACCATGTGGATGCTGGGGATTGAACCCGGGTTCTCTGCAAGAGCAGTTGGCTCTCTTAACTGCTAGTCCATCTCTCCAGACCAAAACTTTGGATTTTTGGTATATGATGGCAAGCATGTATGCATATTTTAGAGTAATATAAAATTAAAATGGAAAAATGAAAATCAAGAAATATGAAAAAAAAGACTGGCTAAGATCAAGAAATCAAAAGACACCAAATTCTGGGGAGGTTGTGGTGAAAAGGGGAACACTCATCCACTGCTGGTGGGAATGTAAACTGATAAAACCAGTGTGCAAATCAGTGTGGAGAACCCTTAAAAGACTCAAAATGAGCTTATCACCTGATCTAGCCATACTACTCCTGGGTATATATCTCCCCAAGACTCATCCTACCACAAAGATACATGCACATATGTGTTTATTCCAGCTCTTTTCACAATAGTGAAGAGTTGGAACCAGCCCAAATGCCCCTCACCTGATGAGTGGATAACAAAAATGTGGTAGATCTACACAATGGAGTTCTATACAGTGGCAAAGAAAGATAACATCATGAGCTTGCAGGTAAATGGATGGAACTTGAAGCCATTATGCTAAGTGAAGGAACACAGTCCCCTCAAAACAAACAGGGATGGTTTCCCTCATTTGTGGATGCTAGTACCAAATCCCCCAATTGAAAGACAAGCTGAGCAACATTATTGTTATATTTCTTTCTATCTGAAAGCAACTGTGATGTTATAATGTGAAACTCTTAATGAGCCCTAGAATTAACTTACCACTTACTTTCAGACATGGTAATCAATGTATGTGGGCTGAAGGTATATATTCATATTTTAGAATAACATAAAATTAAAAGGAAAACAATGTGAACTCCTAAACATAAAAAAGTGACTTCTGGATGTTAAATCTTCATCAGATGGGTCACTGGTGAAGAGTTCTAAACTTTAAACTTGTTTTGGCATTAATCTAGGGTTTATTTTCAGAGTTTGTAAGTTTGGTATGTGTATGGAATATATATATATATATATGCCTCTTGGGAGTAATACAAAATTAAAGGGAACAACAAGGACAAAAAAGACTGGTTCAAAGAACTTACCAAAACTTTAAACTTCTTCTGCATCAAAAAAGTTAAAAAAGACTGAAAAAGTATCACGACAGGAGTTAACAGCATGGAAGAATGCTAGATTCTTGTGAGGGGCATGGATGGGGACAGTCTAAATTTATTAAAAACTGTTGTTTAATAAAAAGTAGATTAAAAGCTCAATAAAAATAAAGAAAACGTGTATACGGATGACGACATTAGGGATTGGCGTTTCTTTAGAAGTTCTTTCTCGGGGCTGGAGATGGCCTAGCGGGTAAAAGCGCCGACCGCTCTTTGCAGAGGACCGGGTTCAATCCCCAGCACCCACAGGCGGTAAGAACCGGCTGTAACTCCAATTCCAGGAGACTCCAGTCCAGGGGAACCAACACCCCTTGCACCTCTCGCTGGACATTGGCACGACACGGGTGCACAAACCTGCATGCAACAGTACCATTCCACACAACAGAAATAAAGTAAAAGTAATAAAAAAAAAATAAAAAAAAAAAGAAGTTCTTTCTCGGGGACTGGAGCGATAAGCCTAGCGGTTTAAGAGCACCCACCGCTTTTACAGAGGACCCGGGTTTCGATCCCCAGCACCCACATGGCCGGCCGGAACCGTCTGAGACTCCACTTCCAGGAAATCAGTTACAGGGGAACCCGACACCCTCTTCTGACCTCCGCGGCATTGCACGACACGGGTGCACAAACCTGCATGCAGACAGTACATTCATACACATACAGAAATAAATAAAATTAATAAAAAAAAAATTAAAAAAAAAAAAAAAAGAAGTTCTTTCTCCAGCACTTGGGAGGCAGAAGCAGGCAGATCTCTATGAGTTCAAGGCCAGCCTGGTCTACAGAGTGAGTTCCAGGACAGCTGAGGCTACAGGGAGACCCTGTCTCAAGAAGACCCCCCCCCAAATTTCTTTCACTTGAATTAATGGCCACTCTTGAGGCCTTACTTATACTCAGGGCTCAGTAACTGTAGGTTGAATGAATGCCACAAAAGTAACATGATAGTGTTCAAGAGAGGTGGAAGAAAAAATTAAGACTATAAGAAGTCTAGTGTAGGCTTAATTAATAAGATTCCTTATTGACTTTACAATCTGCTTTTAGAATTTTGGGGATTTAAAAAAAATTGAATCAAACATATTTAACCGGTACATAAAACTTATATGTACTTATTAGGTATTCTATGATGTTTCATTACAGATACACATGTTACAATGTTTAAGTCAGAGTAAGTATATTTATTGCCTCATTTCCCATTTCATTCGGTGAAACCATTCAAAATCTTTTCCTCTAGCTTTCTGAAATATAAAGTATTTATTGTTATCTGTAGTTATCCTACTGCATAGCAGCAAACTAGAACTTTCTACTTCTACTTAACTGTAACTCACTGCCCACTGATACAACTTTCTTCACCCCCATATCCTCTCTTCAGATTCTGGTAACTATGCTACTACATTCTCAACTTCTATGAGATTTCAGCATTTTGACTAATGAAAAGAGTAAATTTTTTAGTCATCCAATGGCAGAATGAAACTGTCCAATCTTATAGAGCCCATGCACTATTTCTTCACATGGCAGAGACAGAGAATATTAAAAATTAATGTACATTTTGTGGAAAATGTCTTGTTAATTTTCTAGGATATTATTAAAATCAGGAATATATTTTTCTTCTTAATCAAGATACTTTCCTGATAATCAAATTTTGAATATCAAGATTTTACTTGGTTGTTCCTTGGTCCTAGGAGAAATTTTAATGAACCTCTAATGTTTGAAAATATCCTAGAGAAAGATGAATATGTTGTCAATAATGAAGAAAAATGATTCATTATTGAAAAATGTAAACACTACATGTTTTTACAGCTGCCATACCAGTTTTTTAGCCCTACAGGAATAAACTCTGATGGAATAAATGAGTTGATATGCATTTTTGTTTAAAGCCTAATTGTTTTCATATGTTCAGGAAAACTCATGTTCGGGAACTATCCATTTGATTATGTTATTCTCTTGCTTAAGGACCTTGATGCTAACTTGCTACCACCTGTTACAGTTTGAGCTCCCAGGAAGCAGACCTGGAAGCTGATTTTACCATGCAAGAATCTCTCCAAGGAGTAGTTTTGGGAAAGGAAGGAAAAGAAAAGAGCAAGTTGGCTGAATAAAGCACAGAGAGAAACTAAGGTGAGAGGCTGGCTTGAAGTCACACGTGACTCTGCAGGGCATTCTGAGCCTGAGATATACTTTTGACCTGTCCAGAGTATGGCTATTCTTATCTATTCATGTCAGGCAATCATTGAATGTGTCCCTCTGTAGAAGTAGGCATACCTTGGACATGGTTCTCTCTGGCATTAGAGGAAGTGCCTAAAAAGGAACTAACAAGGGTAAGAATTGAGGATTTACTACTGACCTCATTCCGAGAGGCTGGGGATATTAGACATCACTTTTTGAAAGGGTATCTAGCTACCAAGTTATGACATCTACACATAAACAGGAAGAAAGAAGTGATAATACACATCTGCAATCTCAAGACTCAAGAAACTAAGGCAGGAGAATCACGAGTTACACAAGAGTCTGAGCTCTATAGAAAAATCTAGGCTAGTCTAGTGACACAATGTGAGACTCTCATAAAACAAAAACTCTAACTGGAGTTTTACAATCCCAACAAGATCCAATCTTTTTTTTTTTTTTTTGCTTTATTATCTGTTATTATCCTAGGAACTGACTCCCATAACCCTGCATGGCTCCATGCTATAGAACATACACATTCTCTTCTCTTCCTTAAAGACTTTGCTCCCTTTGATGCACCTCATCTGCTACTTTGGTCAGAGTTAATGCTTCTTCTGTCCTTACTCTATTAACATTAGTTTCATATTACTATTATCTATTTACTGATGTACTCAAGGAAGACAGCTGCTTTTTATTCATTCTGTACATCAAATACTTAACTCAGAAGCAAATAAATGACAGGCTCCAGTGAGTAAATGAACAAAGAATGAGCAATAATTCACAAACCAAAGAGGAGGCAGATGTCATTTACCCCTGCCATATGAGTGGGTTCTCTAACTAAACATGCCCAGGTTATTGAGTACAAAAATCTAAAAGACCAAATTTATCCCAGTCCTGGTACATGTCAGAAACTGCTTAGACGTGGGAAATATAAATAAACGATAGAATTTCTCCCTTGAGGCATTTGTGATCTATTTGAAGAAATAGGAAATGAAAAACATGGTTGAGTGGCACAACATAAAATAGTACTTAATAGAGCAGTACATGGAAATCCATGAGAAACCCATCTATTTTAATGGAATTGTGTCACAGAAAAATGTTTATGAGGGTTTATTTTCTGTTCAGAATTTAAGTCCCTTCTGATAGAGCAATATTTGTCATATTGCATACATAACATGTATGTCCTAGTATGGTTCACAATCACAACAAAGTCGAACCTATCTTTTTAGAGTAGATAATCCTATTTGTCAAATTTAAAATAATCCTTTCTACCAACATTAATAGATAATATAATAGCTTCTATACTATCACCTTATTTTTATTTTTTTGTTCTTTTTGAGACAGGGTCTCCCTTTAGTCCCAGCTGGCCTGGAGTTATCACCTTATTTTTATAACAAAATTGACTAATATGTTCTTATGTTCAAGAAATATTTTGATATGTAGCTCTTTTTTATACTTTTATTGATATCTTGTGTATTTCAGATATCATTTTTTGGTTCAGTTTAGGCATATTCCCTTTTTCCCTTCCCTACACCCCACCCCAGATCATGTATTCTGCCAAAACTGTCCTACATCTTTCTTTCCATCTTTTTTTTATGTTTAGGAATTCACATTTTCCTCCATTAATTTCATATTACTCTAAAATATGGATACATACTCTCCACCCATATACAGTAATTACAGAGTCTGAAAATAAGTGGTGGGTGGATTCTAGAGCCCGTTGAGAGATTTACATTAAAAAACAAAGAAATAAGAAAAAAAAAAGACCTACTCAAAAGATGGAATAAAGAGCTGAACAGAGACTTCACCAGTGAGGAATTAAAGATGGCTGAGAAACATCTTAAAAAGTGTTCAACATCATTAATAATTAAGGAAATGCAAATTAAAACTACTCTCAGATATCATCTCACTCTGATACAACTAGCTAAGGTCAAGAAAACAAAAGACACCAAAATGCTGGAGAGGTTGTAGGGAAAGGGGAACACTCATCCACTTTTGGTAGGAATGTAAACTTGTACAACCATTATGGAAAGCAGTGTGGAGAACCCTTAAAAGACTCAAAATGAGCCTACCACCTGACCCAGCCATACCAATCATGGGTATATACCCAAAAGACTCATCCTACTACAAGGATACATGCACATCCATGTTTATTGTGGCTCTCTTCACATTAGTGAAGAGCTGGAACCAACCCAAATGCCCCTCAACAGATATGTAGCTCTTACATAGCAGGTGTTGGGGTAGTGTTATGGCAAATACAGACAAGCTCCTTCAGTGAGCTCCTGCATCATCCAATAGGATGTGTTGAGGCTTTCTGTGTAAAGAAGGGTTAGCTGAGCTTTTAAGGGAGAGTCTCTGTAGACTGGATTTTGCTGGGAAGAAGGCAAAGGAATAAGTTCTACATAAAGGGAAAATGTGGGAGGAAATACTCTCTAGAGTACTGAGAATAAAAACTTATTGGCAGCGAGGAAGGAAAAGATCAGCCCCCACTAACTCGAGAATGCCCTGGAGAACCAATGATGGGCAGTGATGCTCTCGGATTTGGTTTGGTGAAATATCCCTCTGCCCAGAGGCAATGTATACAAGGAGTTGCAAAGGCTCAGAGACCAAATAGTTGATACAAGCAGGGCAGGTAGACATAAATCTGGAACACTCAAGTCTAAAGAACTCTATACCTATGCTTACAAAGTACCTCTCTCCCCCACCAGATCTGGGCAGTGTAGAGGTGATTTGGTTCTACCACTTTTCATGCACAGATCAGTTAGGAAGGAAGAACCGAGACAATGAGGACAGCAATTGGTGAATAGCTCCAAGCAAACCAGCTGAAGCATCAGACATCTGTCTCTGAATGTCTGTGCCCAGTAGGAAGTAGAGCCCAAGGGTAGGCAACATCTGTGTGTGTGTGTGTTGTATGTGTGTGTGCTTGTGTGTATGCACATAGATACACACAAGTGTATACAGCCCCCCCCCACATAAATACAGTTTACACACTTATGGATGAGCATTCTCTGGCACCTGGAATTCCTCAGACATTCACAGGTTGACCTCACTGTTATTGTAGACACCCTGAGCCAGATCATTTTCCTCTCTGGTGCACAAACACTCTAACTGCAGACAAAGTCACACAGAAACAATGATGAAAGCAGAGAAAAGTCACTTCCTACTTTTCCCCAAACACACTTATTGTGCTTCCTACAAAATGTTTCTCTGTAGAGCTGCTCCTGTTTCCTAAGAGCATCTAGTTTAGAGCAAACCTTTACTTAGATTTTCACACCCAGACCATGCTCAAAGCTCAAACCCTATGACATGTGGTGACAACTCTTTCTCCACAAAGAGCAAGAAATCCAAATTCTTCAACTATATACATGAAGTTTGGGCTCAACTTGAAAGTAAGTTAACAATTGATAAGTTAGTAATGGTTTGACACCTTAGTACAGTGTGACACAACAGTCAGAAAAGACCACCATAGTCGCTCTGCAGAGAGTTCATGCTGACTAGTCTCTTGGTTTCAAATTCTCATCTACTTTCACTGAAAAGGAAAACAGGGAGAAAATGAAAATGAATTTAACAAACAATATAACAAACCCCAGAGGATTTGTGAGCAATGCCGTTTCAGTCACGACGCTCTAATTTTTTTGTACTTTGATTTTGCTCAGGGAACTTTGAGCATTACTCATCTTTAATTACCTTAATTTCATGCTTAACCCAGGCACAAAAGAGATCTGTTTGTAATTTCAGATGAGAGGAAATGAAATTCCCCTCAGCAAAGTCAAATTTTAAAATTCAAGAGGAAGAGCAATGTGTTGGATCACAAACAATATGAACCTTTTTCTTTGCAAGGTAATTTTGTGGTAATGCAGTATTAATGAGCTCAAATTTTGTTTCAAAAGCAAAATAAAGCACAAAAAATTCAAGAGATATTGGGAGATACTGAGAGAGAACTCAGTCTATTTGTCTCTAACAAGTGGCCTTTTAATTTCTTATGCTTTCTAAATGCTCAAAAAAGAACAAGATTCATTTTATAATTAAAAAACAAAAGTAATTCAAACCAATTAATAAAGTTAAGTGAAATGCGAAGTATCATGACTTGTCTCAGGCTTGATAAAGGTTATCTAAGGAAAAGGAATAGATTTGGATACACAAATGTGCTTGTTTAAATTAATCAGGCTCAGCCAGACCTTTTAGCTTGCTTTTCTGCCTCTGATTTGACGCTGATGAGACCAATGACTCACACCAAGAAATTACCTCCTGAAGCCTTTGATAAATTTCATTTTGCCAAACTAATTCCCTGAGTTTGAAAAGGAAAGTAATGAGAAAATGGTAATATGCAAAAAGTTACCAACCCTTGTGCATTATGGATGATAATATTTAGCCATTTCTATGAGAGGCAAATACTAAGATCACATTTTGCATTTTTAATACCCTTCCTATATTTGTTGAGGAAAGCCAGTGTAAACAGATATATCTCCCTAATGAGGATGCTACCACAGATAATCCTCCTTACTGTGAAAAATCATACATTTTTTTTGAAGAACACAGAAAATGTAGTTGAAGGCACAGCCATTTTATTTTTTGAAAACCAAAGCTGAGCCCATCTTTCATTACTGAAATGTGAGTTCAGTTAGGACTATGATCTTGATGGATGACACAACGATTGAAATAATGACCAGCCATCCTTTGACAGATGTCAATGAAGGGCTAAGGCCCTGGATGTCTGAACTAGAGAGAAAGTTGGGCCCAACAATATTCATTTTGGAGAAATCTTTATCCAGAGACCCTAATTGGGATGCATCTGCAATTCAGTATTTTCCTTAAGGATTTGTCAGTGATCTTTATCCATAGACTTTTAAAGCTACATAGCCACAACTTCACCTCACATTCTCAAAACTTTATTATCTTTCAATATTTATGTGGCATCAATACTTTTTCAAAAGCAATCAGTATCCACATCAAACCCCAAATACTGCTCTAGGCTGAAAAGTCTGGATGCCCTGTCCAAGGGGAGCAGCTATTCAGAGAGAATGTCATTTTATAAATTGGAAAAGCAACGAAATTTGTTGTGGGCCAAGCGATGCTGCTGTCAGACCGCGGAGGAAAATCTGAAGGGTAAAGGGGATTATAGAAGCACAGATGTGGTGAATCATCCATATTCAAATGGAAACTTGTAATTTGTGTACAACTAATACATTTTGAAGACATGGTGAGAGGTTTGTATTTGCTATAACCATCTGTCACAAAGTGTTTTCCTGTCATGGCCCTCGCCACAGTATCAGAATTATAAAATGGCATGCATTAGGGTAACAAAACAAAACAGTCTTGTAAGTATTCATTAAAAAAATCCAATGATGGGATGGAAATGGAGTTGAAGAGGCTGGAAAATTTCTGAAATGATCTTTAAAAATCAAATTCTAGACCATTTCTATTTTCTCTATACCAAGAAAGGCAAATGCCTTGTGATTGGTTATTCCCACAGAGTCCAAGGAATGTCCAGGGCTACTAATTAGCTGTTTACATTGACTGAAATACTTGTAAGATTAGTAAGCTTTGGTAGAGAAACTTGGGAGTGATGATGGAAGTAGAGAAGATACACTTTCTCTAACAGACTTAACAGACTCCTGAGTAAGAGAAAGCCCATACATGGGAAGCATCAAATGAGCCAACAAAAACCCATGTAACAATGTTGTAGGAACTCGGACTCAGAAGCAGCTCCTGAGGTTCTTAGTTGGGTGTTATAATTAGGGCTCTGTAGGGTGATCGATATTTCGGTAGGTCACAAAATCCCACCCACTAGGTTCTCTGGAGGAGGGAGACCTTATGAGAATATCAGAAAACAACTTCTTAGCATGGGCCTGCTACCAGGAGTGGTTCATGTTTACTGAGTTTAGTCTGCACATGGGAAGATGAATCTCTGTGGAGTCTGGGGAGAAGTGGAATGGGAGGAGATGACCTTCTAGTTCTAGCTATCCAAATTTATGGGGGAAGCTAATCTTAGAAGCATACTGTATGTAGACAGTGGATGTAGAATCCTATGAATGACATGAAAACCATGTGAAATGATAATCACACTTTAGTAAATTATTCTTTATATTTGCTAATGGTCACATGGTTTTGTTATAAGTAGAATATTCTGAATGTAGTATTTTCCTGTCCTTTTTTAAAACATGAGTATGCATGAAAGTGTATTGGGTAGTTTTGCATGTTATTGGATGTGTTACTTTTACTCATAGTTCTGAAACTTATTTTATATATGCCCCTTTTTTGAAGCTGGTGTGAAAATTGTGATATCATGTACACATTATGTAAGTTCCTTTATAGATTGTATTACAAGGAAAGTTATTTCAGGATGGCAGGGTTTGTGCATCCACATAAAGGCAGCCTCTCTATGGAAGCTGTTGTGGCTTGATGGATCACTAGCACCTTATGGGAGACATCTTTCCCTCATATCTTCTCCAAATTTGGCTATTTTCAGATTTTAAAAAGCTTTTCTCATGTTTTGAAAGAGAAATTGCATTTCTCTGTGATTTTGTTATATTCCTTTTTGATGATAAGCAAAGTTAGTCTTATTTTAATCTGCCTAGGAGTCATTCATGCTTCCTCTTTGTCTTTTCTCTTGGTTTGACATCTTGATGTTGATGGAGTCCTTGCAGCATTCTGGATTCCAGTCTTTGACACTTGTCTATTCTCCCAAGATACCTCTCCTCCCCAGAGGCTTGTGTTTTTCTTTCTTTCTATGGTGTCTTTAAAAAAATTAATTCTTGATATATATTTGGATGCATTTTCAGTCTTTTATGTTTCATTCAGTTGTTTTGGTTTTCATGAAATCTTTTCAGGAGCCAGGGTTATAAAAGGTATTTATTTGCCTGCATTAGCTGTGGTTGGGAGTGTGGCTTTGCACATTTAGGGGTCCATTTAAAACTGAATTTAGTGTGGGGTCTAAATTATAGTTGAAGTCATCCCCCCCCTCCCTCTCTTCCTTGCTTCCCTCTTTCCTCCAATCCATCTATCTAGTTTTGCCTGGAGCCAATATTGAGGTGTAAATTTCAACTTATTTCCAATGGCAGTATCACTTTTTGATGGGTTTGATTTCTGAGGTAGCCAACAGGTTTTTAGAGTTGTAATAATCTATATTGATTGTATAATGTGATGTGTTTTAAAATGGCATTTACCTTCACAATATCGTGTGCTTTGACCATGTTCATTCATTGTTACTCTCTCCTGTGCCCCCTCACTCATACCAGTCTTCTTGCTAATTAGTCCCCCATCTATCACGACAATGATCAACCTTTCTTAACTAGAGATTTTTTGTTGCAGCATCCTTAGATTTCTTTTTACAACTTGTAATGTTGAAAATCAAGAATTGACTAACTTTAGAGTTCTAGCAGCAGCAAACATTCTTTGTATCTAATGCAATATTCAGTAACAACTAGTTAGCTACAAAATATTTGTTTCTTTCTGAAAGAAAATCCTGTAAGCTGTTTAAACATTAAACAACGTTGGATGATTTTGCAGAGGAATCTGTTTTGAATAGTGAGAATCAGACCTCACTGCACAGATGTGCTAAGCAGAGTACAAATCACTCATTGTTAAAATGGTCAAGAATGCTTTTGGGTTTCCAGATAAGACTATATAGTATGTAGAGAACTGAGAAAATTTCTTCACAGCCGCTGCCATAAAAGATAAATAAGGATGCTTAGATTAGGGATTCTAATCATCTAAGACCTGACCCTATATTATTATAAGGACATGTAGTAAGTGTCTCCCTTTTGACTAGACATGTTTCCTGTATTTGGCTCCCTAGTTGAGGGATATGTTGGATCATGGATTACATAACAAAAAACCAACCAACCAATCAACTAAAGGAGCCAACAAAACAAAAAAGCCATGTTCCCAGTCTGTAACATGACCTACCACTCTTGTTTTCTGACTATTCCCTATGCTGATCCCATTTCCCCACACTGCATCCTCTAAGTCCACACCATTGTATTATCAAGTACCAATATATTGTCCTTCTTTGCATGCATTTTGGAAGGAGTGTCTCTTTAGAGATGGTTTTCATCACTCTTCCCCCGGCTGCCTAATTCTGCTAGTGCTTAGGCTGGGCTGAGAGAGAAGGCAGGAGCACACAGAAGAGATAAGGCACTGATTTCCAAGGGGAGTAGGGTGAAGGTGCCTGCTAAGTTGGGATGGACAGTACTTTGTGAGTAGAGCAGAATAAAGCCTGGTCCAGATGAGCACAGCAACACCTATAAAGCATAGACTTCTGATGGTTTTGTTCCTAGCTTTTAACACATAGTAGGTGTTGAAGGGGTAAAAAGTTGTGATATTATTTTGTTTGAATTGAGGAAGCTGACTTGTTTTCATACTTTGCTCTAATAATACTAGAACATCAATCAAAGTAGAAATTAATCAGTTTAGGTAGATTCATTTTAAAGTTTATTTTGTGCAAAGAACATCAGGAAATTAATAATGTATTATACCCTTGTTTTTCTACATCATCCATGCCTGAAGTGAAGATAGTCACTGAGGCTATGCTATCCACAGCAGACATTAATATTTATGTAGTAGTAGCAGCTACCAGAAGAGCAGACAGAGTGCCCTGGGGAAATAATTCGTTTCTCTCAGATCAGCCTTGCATCTCAGTTCCTCATCAGCGAAGAAATGCCCTGGAATAACTCATTTGTTGATCACTAAAAACTTCTCCTACTTTCTTTCTACTTTATGTTTCTAGCTTTTGCATATTGCCAGAGTTCACATCACTCTGACTTTAAGTAAGGCAGGTGCTAGTGAATATATGATATTCATATATATATATATACATATACATTATAAAAGTTATCATATCAAAGCATACATGTAATTACCTTTAAGCACAAATGTTTTTAGAAAGTGGACTATAATAGCATGCCATTAAGTGTATGTTGGAATAACAATAATGTATGTTTTAAGGTCCATTAAGGGAACTTGATTAGTAAAAGAAAAAAAATGAGTTTGGGTAAATTATGAAGTCCACCTATGGAAGTAATTAGTTGGAACAAGGAGAATAAACAGTCTCTGCTATTAAAACCTGTATTTTATGATTTAAAATTACCTAAAACAATGATTTTGTCTATAAAATAAACTACATTTATTTTTGAGATAGAGTTTCCCTGCTGCCCCCCACCTCCCCAGATGGCCTGGAAATCCGCTTAGGTGGGTGATGAGACTAAAAAGAATCTATTTTCCTTCCTACAGACCTTTTTTCTCTCTCTCCCTCTCCTTTCTTCCTCAGCCTCCAACTCCCAATATGGGAGCCTCACACTCTAAAGGAGAGGCCCTGGGCCTCACACCCTTGGAGTGTCTCCTACACTCTTTAAGTACCTTAGATCTCTAAATTCTCAACTTTGAGAGACTTCTGCCAGCGCTCTGGTAAATGGTCAGAATGCTTGTATGTACAGGCATTCTTTGCCCTTCACTCTAGTCCCTCTCTCTATTCCTTCTGAGACTAAAAGACTTGCTTCACTTATCTTTTTCCTCTCCCTCTCTTTCTCTGCCCTCTGCGGTCTTTTTTCTTTCTTTTACTGTTCCTTCTCCGCTGCCTCACTGCACGTGCCAGTGCCATCCCCACCTTGTGGTTTTGCTATAGAAATCGGCCTCAGAGCTGACTGTTTAAAGATCCCATTTTGGCTTGTGTTTACTTTCAAAAGGTAACTTGCTTGCTTTGGAATTATCTATTTTTTTTAAGACCTTTGTGGACCAGATTCAGGACTGGAAATGGATTCTTGGATTGGATTTTGTTTTGGGTGGGGCAGTTTTGTTGCCCTTTGGGACCAGGTGTGGTGGCACACACCTTTAATCCCAGTCCTTGGGAGGCAGATGCAGGCAGTTTTTGTAAGCTCAAGGTCAGCCTGGTCTACAGAGCAAGTTCCAGGCCAGCTGAGACTAAAGGTAAACCCTGTCTCAAAAAAGACCAAAAGACCAAAAAAAGAGAAAGCATGTGTGTGAGTGTTGGTAATTCCCACATACATGAAAATTACACATGTGTATGTGACTATTGGTAATTTTCCACCTGAAGTAAATAACGTGGTGTTAGAAAAAATAAATACAGGTAGCTGTCTCCATTGAAATAGTTCTTGGCATTGGGCAGGTCCTCCAAGGGACTCACAGCTCCTGGCCACAGGGGTGTGTACCATATACACAACTCTGGCTAGAGAGTGGGACCCCTTGTGCTTAAGGTCCCTGCAGTACTCCCAATCCCATCCAGTCAGTGGACTGGGCCTTAGGTGTGAGTGAGAGTTGTTTTTGAGTAAAAGGATGCATCAAGCATATTGGAGCCAGTAAGAGGGATGTGGGCAAAATAAATGTGTGTGTTTGAGGTGGCTGGGGCTTACTGTCCCTGCACTGGGAGGAGTTGTGGATGTTTTCAGACAGAAAAGGTATGGAAAGGCTGAACAAGGGACTGAAATTGTGCTGTTTTTACTAAAAGCCTATTCTGAGTCTCTGAGAAAAAGGCAGGTTAGAGATTTTTGAGATGCATCAGACATCACAAGGGCTGGAGGTTGGTCATAAGAGGGCCATTTCTCACCTCTCACCACCTGCACTTGCTTCAGACTCAAGTAATTTCTGAGTACTGTTACAAATTTAAGAGTCATATTTCACTCTGATTTAGGTTTTCATCTCTAATTTAGAGTTTTCATCAAGGTGCTAAAGTTTTGGGTTTGAAACTACTTAAACATATTTGTTTCATGGAGCTGTTTAAATGAATAGGCTTACATCTAATGCTAATGATTTACTTGATACATTGTATCTGGGAAGGAAGGGCAGACTTTAGGCCCTTCACAATCTGCTGCTGGAGGCCTGACAGGACTCCTGCAGTCCTCAAAGACATAGTCTTTGGCCCAGAAGAAAGTTTAAAAAATTGCTGTGTGAAATTGTTTGTCATTGACCATTTATATTCCTGCCATAAAACAAGCGGCATGGATGCCTGAGTGGATATAGAGGGTGTTTATTTCTGAGATGTTGGAAACTAAGAGTCCCATCGCCATGCACCACACGCAGCTTTTCTCCCACCTGGCATTCAAACATACATGCTTCCGACTATTCCTATGGCAACCATGCTAATCCACACCCACTCCTCGGCTGCCATCTTGAGGCTTTATCTGCGCATGCCCCTGTTTATACCCTCATGACAAGAAGCCTAAATTCACATCAGACTTTATAACTACATCCATTTCTAAATACAAACAATTTTCATTCTTTACTTTTGTACAATCAGTGTTTTGTTTTTTTTACATTTTGTTTACAAAACTTGCCTAAATTTTAAGGGATTATTTCAGATTTTGACATTTTCCATTTCATTGTTTTTCCTTATAAACCTCATTTTATTCAGAAATCCATTTTGTCTGCTTCAGGATACAAGCCCCTGTGTCTGAGATTAAGAAGGTCTGCTGTTCACACCCTGCCTCACTAGCATCCAGCATTTCCCTCAGGGAGTAATCTTTCACTTGGCTGGGATCTTTTGATTTTTCCACTAAATAAATTTATTCTCATTAAATTAGCAGGCAATATGCACAAGCCACCAGATTTTCCTGCTTACCCAGTCCACCATCCTTCGCAGGTGTACAAGAACAGGCTGTGCTGCAAAGCACAGTAGGACATACAGTCTATTTTCCACCTAAGCAAATGTCTTAAACTCTTAAGTGATTCTTTGTAAATGTGATAATTGTCTACAGCCATGGACAAGGAAGGGCAATTTTAGATAAAAGGGGATTTCCCCACTGTCCAGAGTTAATGGATACAGTTAGGTCATGTGTCTGTCCAAACCTGTCTGTGTGTTATAACCATTTGTCATAACCGTTCTTCAATGTGTCTTTGTAACTGTCATGTGTCCATGTTCTGTGTTTTTTGTCAAAACAAAGTGGCCACTTCAAACTTGTTTTATTCTATGTTGCGCACAAACAAAAAATTAAGTTTACTTTTGGCATGCCTCTCAAATTTTTTTTTCAAAGGCCTGATTTGAACCCAGGTTCCTAGGTTTCTACACTGTTTATCTGAAGGTTTTATTTCTTCTGTGTTCAAATTATTTTTCCACAGGTATTACAACTAAAAATTTTCTTTTCCAGTTTTTTCTTGTTTCCAGACGTCTGAAGACCTGATTTTTTGACCCTTACGCGTTCACTAACAGATTTTTTTTTCTCCTGTGCTATGTAACTCTCCTTCTGACCAGAGACCACTTTTTAAAAATCCTTGGATTCATTCATACTCTGGTACTTGGACAGTGGCACATTGCTTCCCCTACAATCCCTTCCCTCCAATGAAACAGCCTAAGTACCTTTGATATTGTCAGTTCTTTAATTATTATATATAATTCTGTTTTCCATCACTTGTTAAAGTATTTCAATAAGATCATAGTTTTATAACCAAATGTGCAAGATGTCATCTTAGCCTTGGTAGCACAATTAATCAGAGCTGCATGTTTTAAATAATGTTTCTAAAGGTGTTTTTCCCAATGCATATTATGGTTCAATACAACTGCTAAGGATAAAATCTCTTAAAGGAACATGTACATAAATATGTGTGTATGACATTGTTAAACAGCATATTAAGATCTATCTGTATGATTACAATGCTTGTGCCTTTGCTTAGCACAACCTTTACAAAGTGTCATCGCCAAATGTATTTATTAGAATCTTATTTATGATTGTATGCATGATGTACTGTTCACTTTTAAGAATTCTATAAAGTAATTATGGCATATACAAGAAATTGTGTTCCACCTACCAGGTACTATATACCTAGTTACAGCCTCAAGTGAAACAGACATATATAGAGTTACCCATACATACTAAAATTGTTTTGTATATCTGTTATACTTTGTGCATGTTACTTCTAATATTTTTTTTGGTCTTTTCGAGACAGGGTCTCTCTGTAGCCCCAGCTGTCCTGGAACTCGCTCTGTAGACCAGGCTGGCTTTGAACTCACAAAGATCCACCTGCCTCTGCCTCCCAAGTGCTAGGATTAAAGGCGTGCACCACCATGCCCAGCTACTTCTAATATTTTTAAGAGAAATTAGGTTTTACTTCCGGTGTCCATATGGAAGTTCCGAATGTAACCAATTTGAGTGAGCCCTAAGTATTATCTGCCTGCTGCTGGCATGTGCCAATGCCCCCCCCCTTCCTTTTTCCTTTTCAAAGCTATAATTCAAAATCTGGGGACAAGTGACATGGCCTTCATTTCAGAAGGTACTGTTTTTAACCCCTTTATTATCTTGGATTTGTTTCATGGCCTATGATAATGTTAGAAACTTTTGCCTTGCATGGTTTAAATCATTGTACTTTGAGTACTTGAATGACCTTCATAGACCTTAAAGAACAAATTGTAGGACTTACTGCATAGGTTTAATGTCAACTTGATACACCTGAGCTGAGAAACCTCAATAATTGCCTTAATTGGACTGGCCTGTGCCCATTGTGGGCAATGCCATTCTTGGCTGGATATTCCTATATTGTATACAATAGGCTGAATATGAGCCAGCAACACAAGCCAGTAAATAGCATCCTTTCCTAGCCTGTGCTACAGCCACTACCAGGCTCCTACAATGAGCTTTTATTATTAGTCAGAATATTTTTGCCACAGCAATTAAGAATTTATTAACAGTGCTTAAGTCAATGTTCAAGTTTTACTTAGGAGTTGTATGGTAATTAATGTACCAAATTAATTGAAACAATCCTCTTGGAGATTTAGCAACCACACTTAAAGCTCTAATCTGATTTGGCAAGAGGGATTTGATGGGACAATATTTTGGCCCCTAACCTCTGAGGTCGACTTGGGTCCTAGGGTCCTGCATCCGCAACTTTGTGCATGTCCTGTGCCAGTGAGTCACCAGTCATCCTGAGCAGGGAAGTCTTGGAGATTCACTTAAAGGGACTTCATCCTACCAGTGTCCAGTCAAAGGAGGAAAGTTCATATAGAGGAGAGACTCCTCATGCTTCAAAGGGAAGCTCTGGTCAAGCAAGGCCTGATTTTGTCCTCACATAGATGGAACTGGTGAAGAGAGCCAGGCGCAAGGCCTGAGTGACCCCTTAAGGACCAGAACTTCAACTGACCTTAACACCAAAACAAAGTTCATTTATCTGAGCTAACTGTGTGGTTTTAAACACCCCAACAGGAAACTGTAATCTAAAGAAGAGAAAATGAGATAAGTTATTATCAGAAAAATAGGTGAGAGACCTACTGTGCCAAGTTAGGAATCTACTGTGTCATGTTAGAAAATATCTCAGAGATAGATGACAGATCTAATGTGCCATGCCAGAAAATACCACCTTTTATATTTTCATGGTTATGGCTCTCATTCTGGAGCCCCGTGTATTAAAGCTGGCCCCCATTCTAGAGCTCTGTGTACTAAAACTTTTTCCAATTTCTCAAACCAGGGTACACATAATTTTTCCCTCTGCATTCCCTAGACCGGGACCCTCCAATTGCTAATGCAACCTGTAGCCCCCTGTTGGTCCCTGCACTGGTATACTCATGTAAGACTCAACCAGCTTGTCCTTTTAGTTGCAGAGAAAACATCCACTAAGTACTGGCCACTATCGATTTGGAACAAACCCACTGGGCAGAGCACCCCAAACAGCCAAAATGAAAAACTGGATTCTAACCCTCCAGCCTGACAGCTGTTCCCCCAGGACTTCGCCCCTGATCAGCTCTGAAGCAGATATGGAAGACAGACCACCGCCATTTTTCCTATAGAAATAAAAGGCTGGAATGTCAGGTTGTGAGATCCAGAAGCCCATTGGAATGCAGAGACACCTAAGACCGGTGGTGCCCAGGATCCTACTCTACCAGGCCAGCCTTTGGCTATGCTAAAATGGGCCATCACTGATTATTCAGGAATCTTCCACCTTTTGAAAGCCAGATTCCAGACTCCTGCAGAGTGTGCTACCCACCCCCACTCTCACTGAATCCCACTCCCACCTTCTCCCTTAAATTCCCAAGCCAGATGCCATTCTGTGATTGGCTCTATCTCTCCCCTGAGCTTAGCCCCCGGTACCCTGAATTAAACTTTGCTCCGAAGAGCTTACACCTTGTGGCCTTTCATTCTGGGGGGAGTGCACCATAACCTTACATTTGCCACTTAGGCTGGGCCAATTCACAGACAATGTATGCATGTGATCAGTTGTGGTACTCTGTAATAGTCTCTGACTGCTGTAAAAGAAGCTTTTTTGGTGAGTGCTGACTGGGATACTTGACTGTAAATTATGGATACATATTTTGCAGCTCCGTTTGGCTCAAGTTCTCCAAAGTCTTCTTACTGTGCCTGAGTAAAAGCTCAAGTCTTTCCTTGTTCCAGAAAGTTCCACAGGGCATGATTCTTCTTATTCTTTTCTCACTTCCCCTCTCACCACTATGTTTACCTACCTCATTACCTTTCCTCCTTAAACCAAGGCTGATCTCAGCATCTTAGAGCCCTGAATGCTTCTTATTTACCTGTCTCTATCTTCTCATCTCTCACCATCTAGCATACTCTCTGCTCCTCTGTCTACTTTTCATTCTAAGTCTCCTTCACTAGAATTTAAGTTCAATGAAGGCATAAAACTTTGTCTATTGATAATTGTTATATCCCCATTACTTAAAATGATGGGTAATGCATATTCAGTATATACTCATTGACTGATTTAAAAACGATCATAAAACTCATTTTATAGGAAGAAAAATCATAGAGGAAAATAAACATTTTGTTTGTGTTTTAGAAACAGGGTCTCTGTGTAGTTCCAGCTGGCCTGGAACTCACTATGTAAACCAAACCTGTCACAATCTTAGAAATTCACCTGCCTCTGCCCTCCTCTGGGTTAGAGTTGTGCACCAACATGCCTGGATCTCAAATAAAGATTTTTCCAGAGAACTGGGAAGTTACTCATATGAACTTACAGCAATGGCGACAGCATCTACAAATCCTCATAAGCCAAAACCATACAAAGCCAAGCACAGACATGGGGAAGTGGGTAAGAAGCCCAGCCCTGCCTGAGGAAATTTTGGAAATGGGTGCTAGGAAAGTGAGAGTTGATCTTTTTTAAGGGTGTGACCCTTGGTATATTAACCAGGCTCCAGTGATTGAGCCTACACCAAAGGACATCTGGGGACACGAATGTGACTCTTTAGGCATATATATATATATATATATATATAGATATTATTAATAGGGTCATGAAATTGGATGTGAGTAGTAATGGAAGGGTTGTAGATGTGGGAAACGGTCCAAATATGATGAAATTTGCATAAATTCAAAATGGAAAAATAATCCTCATATACTGGCAATATGCAGACAAAATTTTCATGGACATTGTAAAAACCTAGAATTATATTTTTTAAAAGTTGATAATATAGAATAGGAAAATGCCCATTTCCATATTAAAGAAGGTAGCATGTTTTAACTGAGCAAACGTTTAATATCTCTTAACTTGGGTGATATAAAAATTAGTGATGCTAAATTGCACTTAGGGTAGAGTATAAAGGAAAGCCAATTGACAGCATCTACATACAGGCCAGATTGTTCTTCTCTGGAGAGAAGCATAAAATCATACCTGACTGAATACCTTTTACTTTTCCACCAATCTAATTAGTATTGAAATGAAGAAATAATTTGTCAGCTGGGCATGGTGGCTGTCAGCTGGGCATGGTGGTGCACGCCTTTAATCCTAGCACTTGGGAGGCAGAGGCAGGCAGATCTTTGTGAGTTCAAGCCAGCCTGGTCTATGGAGTGAGTTCCAGGACATCTGGGACTACAGGGAGACCCTGTCTCGAAAAGACAAAAAAAAGAAATAATTTGTCTTCCTGAAACTTAACTGTTTTCAACTTCCTAACAGAATCTAATCTCTTCTTTTTTTGTGCCTGTCTGTTCTGCTTGATTTTTCAGCATTACCAGTATACTTCTACTTTATTAATATATTAATTATAAGCATAATAAATATAGAGAAAATGTGCAAAATATGGAATTTAGTAAGTTAAAGACAACCAATGGTGGATGTACCTAACATAGTTTTCCTTTTCTCTGTCTACTCTTAGTGTTTCAGGCTGTTGTTCAAAGATGGTGCCTTTATGGGAGAATACATGTGGTTTTCTTAAGGAAGGAGAGGTTTCTCATCACCTTGAAGTCTCTCTCCGGGGACTTAAAGATTGATAAACCTCAACAAATTCATGCTGACTAGAACAGTGGATGAAAGTATAGTTCATCAATGGACAGTAGTGAGGCAGAAGTACAAGACTATGAAGTGGAGTCCATAGCAGAATTCAAATACATGACCTGTAATGTGATGACTAAAGTTCTGTCCTGTAGTTTTGGAATGCTCAATTTATGAATGAAACATTTGATGTTGAAATGTTAAGCTTTGTGATGATGCAATTAAAATGAATCAGTTAATGAGACAGTGAAAGGATTAGATACTTTTGGCAGCATCTTTGTGTCAATGGGCAAGCCATGATAGAAAAGATGCCCATAGTCCAAAAGACAAGGAACATAACTAGATGCCAAATCTTAAATGACTCTTTCCTAATGGAGTAGTTAAGAGAACCATACAGATTCTTCCTCTTCATCCTGATAGTAAATTCAGATGTCTCTAAAAAGTAGAAAGGCATTAATCCTCATGTGAAGAGCATCTGCAGCATCTCCATAGGATACAATAGCATTCTAATTCAACACTGTATTCACTGCTTTGGACATACAGAAGGGTCGATAATCCAAATATACCACTTTACTACATGAAACTTTCATTGATTACAATTTGGTGTGCTCTATGTGAAAGGAGAAATAATGGTGGAAAGTGGTATCTGATTTAAGAATAAGGATTTAGGGCTGGAGGTATAGCATACATACACAGGTGCACATGCATGTATGCACCCCTCTCACAGGTACTTATACAGGAGAGAGAGATTTGCTACATCATAATACCTCCAACAATTGTTTTGTGACTCAAAATTTCACAATCAGATTCAGAACATCAAGGCAAACTTTTCATTCTAATTCACTTTAGAATTATTTGCCTTTCTCCTCATTAATTTCATGTACTTTCACAGTTCCTCTGACAAAATCAATTTAGAAAGCTTAATCCCATAAATGTATTGCTCATTCCTTTCTAAATCAAATGTAAGCAGAAAAAGAGAGCATATTAAACTAAGAATATAAAAGAGACATTGTAAAAAAAAAGATGTTGGTCCAAAGGAAGAATGAAATTATTTCTTACTTTACTTTGTGATTGTTTGGTTGGTTGGTTTTGTTTTTGGAGAAAAGAACTCACAGTGTCACCCAGGCTGGCTTTGAACTCTCGACCCTCCTACCTCAGACTCCCATGCGCAGCCATTACAGGCACGTGCAACCACACTCAGCTTTTTTGGGCTTTTGAGTTCCCATTTGAAATGAAAGAGCAACACAAATATTCACTGATAAGAGCTCAGTGATGTCCTATATTTGGTTATTATGTTTTGAGGAGTACTTTGTGTCTTTGTGGTAGAAGATGAAGGTTCCATCTTTTTTTCAGAACATGTAACAGACTAAGGTAGTTATACCTGTTAGAGATCACCACGTTACAAAAAACTACATAATCTAGTGACTTAAAGCAATGATCAGATTTTACCCCCAAATCTATTTTAATGACTTCCTTTTCTGCTGGTGAGTGGCACTGAGTCACAGCATCTTCAAATGACCTAGGTGGCTTTGCTGATTTGGGTTAGACTCCCCATGCAACCAAGAAGACTCTACTCCACTTGGTCTCTCCTTTTCCAGCTTTTAGTCTTTTTTTGTTGTTGTTCTCAAGGCTAAATCAGAAAATCCCAAGTATTCCTTGAAACTGGAATTCTTTAGTTTTACTTCTTCCCATTCTATTGGCACAAAGAGGTGGAACATTTAGTCAAGTTAGAAGGTGGAGAAATGAATTCCACTGCTTGAAAGGAGAAGCTATAGAATCACGTTGACAAGAATGTGACAGAGAAATGAGGGACAAACTGGAGACACACCCCCACTAGTTTTTTGGGGGGACAGGAGTGAAAGTGGGAACCAGAATTTGCCTTCCGTTCAGCTTACCTAAGCTAATACAGTTTACCAAGTGAGAAAGGTCCAGAAGCAAGGAACACGGCAATCAAGCCAATGGCTGAGGCCTGATACACTTGGGATCAGAAAGAGAAGCTACAACTTGTCAATAGGCAGAGCTGATTGCTTGAAGTCAGCCATGAGGCCCTTAGGATAATAAGTGGCATAGAGGGCTACTGCTATTCCCTGACCTTAGTGGTCAGGGCAGGCCTAGGCCTTTAGGTAGTTGGAAGTTCTCAGCAAACTCTTTTATTGCAGAAAAGTTTTTGCTTACTTGGAGGAATCTGGATAACCAGAGTTGGCCTCTTTTAGAAAATCCAACAATTCTAATAATTTCAAAACTCACCTTTCAGTCTGACTCTAATCAATTTCTACTTCCCTTCTGGCAACATCCCCTTCGTCTCCTTTGCTCCATACACAATGATTCATTGTTGTGTTCTCAGCGTAGGTACATCTGGCTGAGAGCAAATATTCAGTAGCGAAAAGAAATGAGAGCCAGGCCCAGCTATTCTCCTCTGATTACATTATGACTCAGGAGGACACCCACCAGTAGTTTTATTCATTACTGGATATTAAAATCAAAGGCCTTTAATATGCAGCAACAGAGTTGTCCAAATTGAAGCCCATCTGTGCATCCTTGTAGAAGTTTTCTTAGCAGGATACACAGGCAATTTTAATAAACTTATTTTTTCAGTCTGTCCCCAAAGGACTTTATAAAACTTCAACATTATCTTGCTGCTTCTCAGAACAGCACTCCAGCTCTTGTCTCAATCCAGGTATTTTTAAGACTAGTTTTGGCTGACTGTGGTAGAAGTAGTCAATGATTTCAAAAGACAACCTGCTGCGTTAATGTAGCCCAGAGTGCCTGCTCAGGATGTAGGTCCATTCTCTCCCTCTTCTTTCCTATCAACAGATTTCTAATGGCTCCATTAGCTTTGATATTTTTCTTGGCAAAACCTGATTTCAGTAACTGCATTCTGAGGTCCTCTGCCTTTTTGGTTCATTTTGCTTTTCCTTAGCCTAAATACTCGAGAAGAAAACTTTAGAAATGGAAAATACAGTGTGAGTGGACTTTCTATGTGTGGTTCTTCAGATGCTCAAGAAAACTTTAGAGGCCACTTTGAGGACACCTACTGCCTGAAGTTCAGTTCTTCTCAATCAGAGAATTTAGAAGTCTGTTCACCTTCTCCTTTGACATACTCACCAACTTTAGTTCTTATCTCATTACAAATGTTGCAGTGTTACTCCCAACATTTTTTCTGTGGATGAAGATGGAAGCAAGAAATTATAATAAGGAACAGATTCCAGAAACGTCTTACAGATTTGAGACAGTAATAGAGAAATTATTTAAGCTTCTCTAAGCTTTGTTTTCATCATATTGAGATTGAGTTATAAATTGGAGCTACTTCATAACATTGTTGAGAATTACATTATATAGGACTTGTCCTGTTTTCATATAAGACAAATGAAAAGTTATTTTTTTTTTTTTTACTATTTAATAGTAAAATGAATCACTGAATAAGTTAGATCTGTCTTAAAGACAAATAGAATGTGGTGCCGGATAAAAGCAGCACTAACACTTACCATGAGTTAAACATCATTAGGAGTATTTTAAATGCTAATTAACTTAATATTAGCTTAACAGAAGTACTCCGTATACACAGTTCCATACAAGACTCCCAGCAATGCAATAAAGAAGATATCACTCCCATTCCCATCTTGTACATAGCTATTACACAAGAGGTTACATGACCAGCTAGGGTCATACAAACAGCCAGTTGCAGGGTCAGAATTCACACTTAGGCAAGCTGTTCTTCCAAATGCCATGAGACACGGTTTCTGGAAAGAAATTGCCCTGAGAGGAGGAAGAATGCTGCAATAGATTTTCTTTAATGGTTAAGTAGCTCTACTTGCAAATATGGCTATTGAGTAGGAAATTTAAAGTATTTTTTCCTACTTTAGAACAGAAAATCCCTAGGAGGAGAGACAATGTATATTTCTTTCTTTACATTGAATAAAACTTTCAAGATGCTGCAGGTCTATGGCAGGTTTTATTGTCTGGCTTGCTCTGTTTTTCATTTTTCTGCAGGGCTTGTAACAAGGATAAGTGGGTCTCAGGAGCTGAGAATTTTAAAGACGAGTGAGCAGTTCAGTCTTCTGCATCTCTTTATGAAATTTTTATTAACGATTCTCAAGGAACGAAGCACTTGTCCGTGTAAAGGACCCCCAGCATTTTGGAGAATAGTACTTATTTCTGGAAACTACTAAAATGATGGCATTTGCAGCTGCCAGCCTCCTGCCTGGTGCAGAGCCCTTGTTCTGTCAACAGCGCCTTCTGCCATAGCCAGTGTGTTTCCAGGGCCAAAGCTCTGATAACTCTCAAGTTGAAAGATGAAAATGAGCTGAAGAAGAAGAGTCAGGCAACTCAGAGGGAAGGAGGTGCCGAGCAGTGTTTTCTGACCAGGAGAATGTTTTCCTTTTGAGGTTTTTGTAAATGTTTCATAGTTGTATTTTACCTATACGCAAAATGTTGTACTTAGAGATGCTTGAGAATATTGCAGGAGGTTGTATAAGGTTTACAGTTTAACAGATAAAGGACTTGATATTAAAACAAGTTTCCCATTATTTGCTATCTGAATAGTGTTGCATAAAGCAAAATTCATCACATAAAATTGACTTGATATGGGGCTGGAGAGATGGCCTAGCGGTTAAGAGCGCCGACCGCTCTTGCAGAGGACCCGGGTTTGATCCCCAGCACCCACATGGCAGCCGAGAACCGTCTGAAACTCCGGTTCCAGGAGAACTCCAGTTCTAGGAGAATCCGACACCCTCTTCTGACCTCTGCGGCATTGCACGACACGGGTGCACAGACTCGCATGCAGACAGTACATTCGTACACATACAGAAATTAAAAAAAATTTTGTAAAAATTGACTTGATATTATAAGGATCATGGAGCTCTAGAATAGCATGGCAGCTAAGAGCGTGTACTTCTCTCACAGAAGACCCAAGTTCACTTCCCAGCACCCACATTAGGAGGCTCACAACCACCTCTAATTCCAGGTCCAGGGGGATCTGATCTTTTGACCTCTGGCAGCGTTTGAACTCACATGCACATATCCACCCAAAGACACATAGACACACACACAGACACACACAGACACACATACACACAGACACACACACAGAGGCACACACATAGACACATATATACATACACATAATTAACAATAAAATAAAATAAAAAGAATGAAAATTTTAAATCAATCTTTTCCCAATCTCAACTTTATTTTATAACATAGAGTGTTTGTAAAGTGAAATATGTTTAAGATCACCTAAGGTGGTGTTTTGGGTAGTTTGGAGAGACTTGCTTTCCAGCAGGAATTGTGGGTTCAAATCCAAGCTCCAATTCTTATCAGGTGTGTACCACTGTGAAAGTTATTTAGCTCTTACTTTAGTTTCTTTACTATAAAACAGGATTCTTTGCAGGATGAAGTCAGAGAAGAAATTTAGAGCACTGAGAGCTTAGCAGTTACACAGTTAATGCATAAGGCTAAATTACTTAATGTGTAGGTGCAGGCCACTCACTAAAATGTAAATAACTTGAGGACAGAGACTTTGTTTTACTTGTTGATATATAATTGACAGGGTCTGACACACAGTAGCAATCAAAGGAATTGTGGAATGGATGAGTGTTTGAAAAACTTGGGAAAGTCTGAGTTTTGTAGCATGTTTGTAGTAAAGACTAGGTCTTATTCTCTAATTAGCAAAAGACAGGAAAGTATTGCATGTAGTTATGTGTTAGTGTCATGTTCCAACTGGTTTCTGACTCTTGTATGTTCAAGTCTTTTCTCTTCCATCTCTTTTTTCTTTTTCCCCTCACTCTTTCTTTTCAGTTCTCCCTTTGTGTTTCTTACTGATCCAGAGTTTATAAATAATCAGCTCATATCCTGCTGTAAGAATGGTGATCTGCATGGCGGCCGAGAACCGTCTGAAACTCCAATTCCAGGAGAACTCCAGTTCTAGGGGAATCTGACACCCTCTTCTGACCTCCGCGGCATTGCACGACACAGGTGCACACACTTGCATGCAGACAGGACATTCATACACATACAAAAATAAATTAAAAAAATAAAAAAAGAATGGTGATCTGTTATGTGTAGGTTGTCTCCCTTTCCTCTAGGTTTGAGGGAAACTGGATAGGTTTCCTATTGTGTTGAAATTGTAGCTTAGTGAGCCTGTGGAGTGAAAAGTGAAGTATAGTTTAAGTCTTGTTTCTTCCTGCTATGACCTTTAAATCACAAGTAATCCAGAGGACATAGGATGTAGACATCTAACTTAAGCTATTACTATTTTATTTATTATTTTCATGTGTTTGAGTGCATTACCTACTTGAAGGAAGGTGCACCTGTGTCATGCAACAGCTGAGAAGATCAGAAGAGGGTGTGAGAGTTTCCTGGAACTGGAGTTATGGATGGTTGTTAGCTTCCATGTGGGTGCAGGGAATCACACTTAGGTCCTGGGCAAGAGCAGTCAGTGCTCTTAACCACTGAGCTATCTCTGCAGCCCAAGGAAAACATTCTTTAAAAATGAATCACGGGGTTGGAGAGATGGCTCAGCAGTTAAGAGCACCAACTGCTCTTGCAGAGGACCCGGATTCGATTACCAGCACCCATATGGTGGCTAAGAACCATCTTTAACTCCAGTTCCAGGGGAACCCGACGCCCTTTTCTGACCTCCACAGCATTGCACGACACGGGCGCACCAACCTACATGCAGACAGTACACTCATACACATAAAAAAAAAAAAAAAAGAATCACATATAGTCTTTAATGACTATAAAAGAGACAGTTAAATCTCAGTCTGAGTTTAGTACTTTAATACAAAGACTGGTACATCTGATTTCTAAGGGCGGGAGAGAGAGAGAGAGAGAGAGAGAGAGAGAGAGAGAGAGAGAGAGAGAGAGAGAGAGAGAGAGAGAAACTTTTTATTAAAAATTTCCAAGGGCTAGTGATCATATACTATCAAATGTTTATAAACTTTTACAGGAAAATCACGTGCTTTTTTTCTCTTAGGGAGAGTCTCTCCAGCTCTCATGATGTGAGGCTGAATCTGAGCTTGCTCTGTTAACAGACATGAGCATAACATGTGGTAATGATTTTTACAATATGGGCACATTTTGGACTAATGGCTTTTACCTAACCTTGCAATCAAAAAATTACTATTTGTAATATAAAGAAGCCCACTCAGCCATGTGTTCTTCTTGTGACCTGGCCTTACTCCCTCAGGACATTCTCCACCCCCATCCCAACCTGGTTTTTCACCCAAGATAGTATATGAATGCATGTATGCATGTTTTACATCTCAAAGCATTGCAAAGGTGATTTTTACATTATAAACAATGAGAGATATTGAAACCTTGTTTGTAGGGTGGTGTGTTTGTGTGTGTGTGTGTGTGTGTGTGTGTGTGTGTGTGTGTATTCTAGGTCTAAGGACCAAAGGGCAAAATTCTTTTTTTTTTTTAGGTTTCATGTTTTTCATTTTTTATTGAAGTTTTGTGCATTTCATACAACATTTCTTTTTTCATTATTTTAATTGATGCTTTGTGTATTTCATACATCATTTTCCAATTCAGTTCAGGCGTATTTCCCTTTCCCTTCCCCCCACCCCACCCCATCCCAGATCATGCATTCTGCCATAACTGTCCTGCATCTTTCTCTCAGTTTTTTTTTCATTTTTTAACATTAAGTAGTAATTTATGAGTATAAGCATCCTTCATGTAAGACCAATTTGCAAGCAGTTGTGCCCAAACCCACATAGCCCATGGGTCCCACCATCCAGTGGGGGGTGGGGGTGGGGGGGCTTGTATGTTCAATCAAGTTGATCAAATGAGTGTCCAGACTATATTGCTGTAGTTTCGCCATTCACACCAATCACAGCCCTTACATTCTACCACACCCCCTCTTCTGCAGATTGTTCCCTAGGCTTAGAAAAGGGGCACAGGTGGATGAGAAGCCAAACAGTCTACTTTCTCTGGAGCTGTTGTCTTGGACTCTGGTCAATTCTGGCTGTTTCCTTTCATGGACTGACAGTTTGTCCAGGAATAACCTTTCAATCCTACTAATGGAGCACAAGCAATTAGATATATAGGTATTTAAACAGTACTAATTGTTATGGTAGGCTACTTTGGTATAGACACAGATGTTTGGATGGTATGTTAATCCATGAATTACATTTTTTTCTGTTAAATATGACAGGGTCTTACTATGGCTTATAACATCTCCTAACCATTAGAGGATGTAAGCTTGTGGCATCAGCCATGGGTTATTCCTCCAAGGAGAGAGCTAATAGCCAATTAAATTTGGGATATACAGGCATATGGCTGCCTCTGCTGCACAGTATTTCTAGGCAGGTGAGGTGTAGCTGGTGCTGACGGAGGAGTCTTGCTTGACTCAAGGAGACCCATATTTGCTTTATTGGTTTAGTGGCCTTTGGTAACACTCTCTGGTATTCCAGAGACCATCTGTACACTTGCATGTGTGGTCTCAATGCATCTTTCCCATGTTAATGTCAGGTCTTCGACAGCAGGGACTTATCGCCTCTCTTCTTGCAGGTATCCCAGTTTAGAGTCAAGGAGCTTTTACCTTTTGTGGGGGCTTGGATCCCCTGGCCAACATCTCCTTGGTAGAATAATCCATTGCTGATGTCAGAGCTCTCTTGTATTAATATATTTTGCTTAAGTGCATAGCTTAAGGAGACTTTAGTATTATATTTGGTTCTGAATAGAGAATAATCCTTTTCACAGTTCCTATGTCTATTAGTCAATTCAAGAAGGCAGTTTTACCGGTTTTATAAAAGATTACCTCTATAATAGTTGTCTCCAATTTACAGTTGGAGAACGACCTCATCATCATCATATTTCTCCTTGTTCTATGGGGGAGAGGTAAGAAAGTCTCTCATATTAAAACCTCTGCCCCACCTAGAAGGTAAGTTTCGTTAGGACTCATTATAAATAGTTGTTACAAGTCGGATCCACAGAGGGGTTTGATGTTTGTAGCAATCTGAGGCTTTTCTTCCTTTCAATGTTCAGATGGGCCAACCTTTCTGTTGGCACTTTCTGGTACAACCTACTCAATGCAAAGCTGTATCTTTTCTTTCTCAGCTGTTAAGTTGTTGACATTTTGACTTGTTGGAACATGCAAATCTTTTCCCATAGTTAGTTTTAAGATTTGAATTGCAAGGTTTTTGACAAAAAGGTTTCATATCTATCTGTATCCCTCCCCCCCTTTTTTTAGGTTTTTGTTTTTTGACCCATGAGTCTCCAGAAGGCAGTTGTATTATACATACCTATAGGGTGGAATCAAGGCACAGATTTCGTCAAATTCACCATGCTCTTTTGGGTGTCTGTATGTGATTAACTTGGGAAGCAAATTTAAATTTAATTTTTTTAAATTTTTTTGATAAGTGTTGGTCTGACTTTCACTTTCCCATTTTATGCTGGAGATAGTTTCAATGGAGAGTGAGCAAAGTTCTGAGAGAAATATGAAGGGACAGGTTCTCAACAGTTTGAATCCCCCTTTGGGCTAAAAATGGATGCTGAGAGTCAGGCTTTCTTATTAAGGCATAGCCAGCTGCAACGTTTTATCAGTAGTTAACACTGCATTAAGGTTCAAGTTCACTGTGCTCTTCAGACCCCTGACTATCTCTGAGTTCAGGCATCAGGAGCCCATCACATTCTATATTCACTTCTTATTGTCATCTAGAATCCCAGAGGGAAAGGAGCCATGGATATAATCCTCACTCCAAAGGTGTTTGCACAAAACTGATGTACATTTCGGCCTAGAGAGGAGCCCAATCAGAATTGATGGAGTTCTAGTGTCCAAAGGGTTACACAGAGGCAGCTGTGACTTAATCAACAGAGAAGTTATAGATAAGGCAGGACTTGAATTTGGACTTCATGGTGGGGAAGACTCAGAAGATAAAGAGAATTTTTTATTAACTCAGAAGGTAAGAGAAAATGAAGATTAACAATACAATAGCAAGAAATCTATAAGGAAAAATATTCCAGAAGTATGGGGTGGAATATAAAACAGAAGGAAAATTTCAACTTGAATAGGCATGAAACGGGGGCTTCATGGATTTTCAGGAAGGAAATGATTGAAAATATTTTTCATTCAGCAAATAGGGAATGTTACCTCCTTAGGGCAAGGCACTTCACTTACACCTGTTGAATGAATCAAACAGTCTTAGAAAAACTTAGAATTGTTCAGAGACTGTTTAATATATCTTCATTTAGAAATATATTTGAATAGTATGACTTCTAAACGAATCTGTCAGCAATGGTTTGGAGAAAGTTTTCATTATCAAGTTGGATGTAAACACTCATGAAGCCTTCAGTAAAATATGCACTGCTCCACTCTTTTTCAAACACACTTAAAACTCAGTTGGAGCACTTATTGACACAAAAAATATCTGTGATTCAGGAAGGTCTCCAAAGACTGACACTTAATTCTGCTCATCCTCAGAGTTCATTATATGCATTTGGAGAGTGAATACACTCTTTGGATTTAGATATCCCCTTTAACTCTTTTTTATTTTGTTTTTAATGAGTTTGAGATGCTCAGCCTAATTCTGGCTATGACCTGCTCAAGTCTCTTACCCAAAGCAGACCCTAACATCTGCTGTTTTCACTTGGGATACCTCAGATGGCATGAGCCATATTACTTGTCAAGATTGGACAAGCCACTCACTGTGTTTATCTTTCTGCCTGCTTCCGAAGTTATGTTGCTCATATTAAAATGTCAGTTGCTTGACCTTTGGAGGTACAGGGGAGCCTCAGAGGATATTTCAGGCATTCAAAAACAAGTAGTAAAAATCTGATAGTGGAGAGAAACATAGCTGGCAGGCGAACAGTGCTTCCTGTTAATGCAGTGCTGTATTAAAACAAGATTTTTCATTCCTGTAGCTTTAAGCAAATTGAGAGTGCAGGATAGGTTAATAAAATCATTCCTTGCTGAACTCTTAGTGAGAAGTGGTTTAGGAGTGAATTATTTTCCTTGAGGTATATATTTTTGGAGTCCTTAGGTACATGAGCCTGGGAAAGTATCATTTAATCTGTTATGGGGAAACTGGCTTCATCGGAAACTATGTTCTAGTAACATTTTGATGAATAAGAAAACATTTTACATCCCACAAACTTGAACTAATGAAAGTGAATACCATTGTAACTGGGCAAAAATCAAATGCAATTTTAACTAGTAATTAGAAAAATTTATATTCCAGGGTAAAAATGAATATGGCCAAGGAAATGAGGCTTATCAGGTCTTTCCACTTGCCTAACAAATCTCCTATGAATTAATAATCACTGACATTTTTATGAAACAATGTCATTCTTAGCATAAGTCTCTGCTTTCTGCCAGCCTTTATAAAAGCTTTCCTCAAGTGAGAAGAATTAAAAGAGACTCTTCATACTGCTGTTGGAACAATTACCAGGAAAGCAGCGGGGGAAAGTAAAGGCTCAACTTATTCTGCCCTGAAGAGTTCTGGCAATTGATATAAAAGCAGTGTGAGTAGCCTGAGAAGGAATTTAAATGCTATATTATTACAGAAACTCCACACTAGAGGACTTATTTGTGAAGACTCTGAATTGGAAAAAACAGGCTTTGTGATAGTCATTACCTTTTAAAAATTCTTTATTAGATTAAGATAACACAATCAGACTTTTCTATGTCCACTAAGACCCAATAAAAAACTACGAGACAGAACAATGTGAAATTTATTTGTCTATTAGTGCAGTGGTACTTTGAAGCAAAAATACATCTCTGCAAATTTCTTTTGCTAAGAAGAATGATAAACTTGCATTTGAAGTTTGAAAGTCTTTCAGCAATCAAAGAATCTCATCGAGAACAGAGACTTTTCTATGGTTAAGAATTATTTATTAATCGGCATGAATTATACATTCAATATTATCTCCAGACTCTAAATTAGTTTGGCCTATTTGGAGAGCCTTTTAGAATTTCAATGATAAATGAACTCTTGGGACTGAAAACACAAGGAGTTTCTTCCAGAGATTTCATAGGTCTTACATGACAGAGGTGGTCTACCTAGTGCCCTGGATCTAAAAAGATAAGATTGAACATGAAATCAAATAAAACAATTGCCTGACAATGTCCTATGAGTGCTAGCTATGCAAGAATAGTAATAGGAAAGTGAGCCAATGACAAGAATTGAAGAATCTTCCAGGATCTTCGATGGCAGTTTTGAAATGATCATACTAGAAGGGCCTTTCATAGAAAGTGATAGACACTTTTCCAAAACACTTTTCACTACTTATTTGTTTTTACAGTCAAAGCAGGCTTTGAAGTATGAAAGTCACATACTGTCATACAACTTTAGCAGAGTAAAAAATACAGAGGCTAAAAGTAAATACAGCGATTTGATTAAGACCACATATTTTTGATGATTGGGATTACCGTCCTGGCTTTCCTGACACTGAGACTGTAATACTCCATCTATCATCATAACTCTACTTAAATCTCCATCTCTAAAAGGGAATGACATTAAAGTGGCATACACCTTCAAAGGCAGAGGCATGTGTAAAGAAATGCTATTTGCTCAGAACTTTTCTATAAGAAAGCCTGGAAGATATTAGCTATTAGATATTAGACACTTGCTCTTTTGGTACTTTTCCATGTGAATTGTTCTATGTGTCATAGAGCCACACTGTCAAATCCCACATTATTTTTTCATGACATTTGTAGTTTGGGGATCTACTGATATGTGACATGTGGTCCCATTATCATTTGGAGATACATGGGTGCCTTGTTGCTTCCCACCTCCTCAGAAAATGCTTCAGGGGAAAGTGTAGCGAATACTGCTATTTAGAGATAGACTGGAACACTCTGTTTTTTTATAATCTATCCTTTCTTTATTTGACAATATTGGAAAATGATAAACATATTCTTTATAAAAGGAATTAAGATTCTGTATTGGTCAGGGTTCTCTAAAGAAACAGAAGCAACATGACGAATATATAGCTATATACAATTTATTGATTTGCTCACGTGACAGAGTTCAAGGAGTCCAACAGTAGCTGCACCACACTGGAAAGGCTGAGAATCCAGGGAACTGCTCAGGCTGGATGTCTCAGTAGTCCCAATCTAGTGCTGAAGGCCCGAATGGATTCCAGGAGATCTGCCAGTCTCAGTACATGCTGGGATCTGAAAGGTTGATCACAGCAGCAAGACAAAACTCACCAGATGAGAGAGGCAAGCCGCAGGAGAAAACGGACCAGCTCCTGCTGCCGTGGCCTTAAATACTGCCTGCTGGCAGAAGGTAATGCCCACATTTGGGGTGGGCCATCCGGGTTGAGGTGGTCCAATCAGAAGACCCTTTTTCTCTTATTTGTTCCTTAGTCCAGTCAAGTTGACACCCAGGATTAACCATCACAGATTCAATTTAGAGAAACATTTTCATGTTCAGGTACATGGCCAATTAGTGCCCCTGCTCCATAAGTGAATTGCTCTTCAGGAAGCTACATCACAGGGAAGCACATTCTTCCTATGTTCCCCAGAACATACTGCTTCTAACAGGAAGATGGCCTATTTGGAGTCAGAGAGATAGCTTTGTCATTAACAGTACTTGGTGTTCTTGCAGAGGACCCACTTTACTTCCCAGTTACTCAACTGTCTGTACTTCTAGTTCCAGAGCATCTGGCACCCTCTTCCGGCTTTTGAGCAAACCAGGCACTCATGTGATATGCATACTTTCATGCAGGGAGACACTCATACACACAAAATGAAAATAAATAAATCCTAAAAAAAGAAAAAGAAAGTGGCCGGTGCCTGGCTTTTTGTGCCTGCAGTGGTGGAACTCTGTGGAACTGGCATAGAGAGCTGGCAGGCAGACTCCAGGGTCCCTTCAACCAGATTTCCTTCAATAGCTCATTTAAGAGTGGTATTTTCTCCACATAAACTTCCTTTATCTGATCATTGGATGGTGACAGATGAACTCACTCTGTCAACCACTGCCCTAAATATACTATAATCAGCTCCTCAGCCTCCATCCCTAGATCCACAGATCTACAGATTCCCATGTGATTACTAAGCACACTGAAGATTTAGAAGCACCAATTAATTCATTTGATTTTTGTCACAGCCCCGTGAACTGGCGTCATTGTCCCCTCTATTTTAAAGATGAGGAAATAGAGGCACTGAATTGTCACATCTTTAAGGACACATAGTAATAGTCAAAGCCAAGACTCACGACTCCAGCACAACAAACTCATGGTATGTACCTTAGTACTGACCAACACAATCCATTTTGAAAGCACTCCCACCAGCAACAATCCCAAATCCGTAGCATTAACTGCCATGAGGAATAACGCCACTCTGGAGGAGGAGGATTAAAGAAAATCTTGGGCTTTTCACAAAGTGGAAGTCCTTTGTGGCAGAAGAAATACAGGCTTTGGAGCAAGACAAATCTAGTTTTGTCCTGTTTTACTTATGTGACCTGGTACTAGGCTCTTACTCTATGTTAAATGACCTTCCTGTTAAATCAGAAAACAATTGGCCATATTATTGGAAGAATCATGCATAACAGATTTAATTGAGTTCAGATACTATCTACAGCTGAGAAAGCAGGAGATTTTTATCCTTAAAGGAAAGAAGCTGCACTCTTATGCATTTCACAAGTAGCTAAAACGTTTATTTCAGCATCTTTTATAATAATTATGTCACTGTGAGCAGACTTCAAGCAAAACCTAGTTTTCCCTCCAATGATTTTAACTAGAAGAAAAACAATTCCAAAAATTTAGAAAGATAAAAAATAAGTAAATTAGTCTTCCACTTTCTTTTGGTCTGAGTTTTCTCAGAAAAGATGACAAACTTACCTTCTGAAGCTTGGGTTTGTCAAGATTTGGTTTTAAGTCCCCTCTTTTATGATATTGATAGTTATAACTAAAGAAGCAATGTGACATCAGATCTAAAATCATAGAGCCACTTTTCCTGCCTCTCTGTAGATTGGCTGTCAGGACATGACGTACGAAGAAGGATGGAAAGTAAGCACTAAGTCAGGGAAAGGAGGGCTTAGCCCTTAATTCAGTTATTAGAGCCCTGGCAGCATTTTAACACAATTGGCTCAATCTAAAGCATATAATCTGTTTTTCTTATCCCTCAAGCTGTTTCCCAGTGCCATTAGGCTCCTACACCGAGGTTTTTCTGAAAAAAAAAAAAATAAAGCAATTACGTTAATGTTGTCAATCACTGCTGCTGGACTGATCAATATAAACCATGTTACTCTGACTAATTAATTGCTAGCAATTACCTAACTAACTTGAAGAAATTATTAGTTGTATAAAACTGAATAAAGAAATGTTCTAAGTGACATTTATAATGTGCTGCTTAAAAATCAAATGATTTCACTTCAGATCTGCTAGAGAATTTTTCTGCTCTAAGTAAAAAACAACAGTAGCTCCTTCTATTTGATTTTGGATAGTATTATATACTTCTCTTTTAATTATCTTTCAAGGCTGCTGGTATTAATTCTGTCTGGGAGGATCACTGCAGTTGTCTGAGTAAAAGCTACCTGAATAATTTGGGGTAGAAGTTTAGTGTAGTGAACTTCTCCACCAGGACTGAATGGTCACCTGAGTCTCCCTGGTTTGTGAATATCTAATTTAATAAAAGGTGAATGTTTTTTAGTTTTTTTTATCTTGAAACTTTGAGAAACAGGAATTCTTTAAATATTTGTATTAGTCAGGGTTCTCTAAAGAAACAGAAGTAACAGGACGAATATATAGCTATATACAATTTATTGATTTGCTCACATGACAGAGTTCAAGGAGTACAACAGTAGACGCACTGCACTGGAGAGGCTGAGAATCTAGGGAACTGCTCAGTCCACATGACTGGATGTCTCAGTAGTCCCAATTATGGTGCTGAAGGCCCGATGGATTCCAGGAGATCTGCCAGTCTCAGTATATGCTGGGATCAGTAGGGTTGATCACAGCAGCAAGACAAACTCACCAGTGAGAAAGAGGCAAGCCGCAGGAAAAAAGGGACGAGCTCCCTCTGCCATGGCCTTTAATACTGCCTGCCGGCAGAAGGTAACGCCCACATTTGGGGTGGGCCATCCGGGTTGAGGCGGTCCAATCTGAAGATCCTTTTTCTCTTATTTGTTCCTTAGTCCAGTCAAGTTGACACCCAGGATTAACCATCACAAGCCCACCCCTTGTCAACTTGACACCCAATAAATAGCCTCTCCTTATGTTATGCTTAAATGTCAATTGCAAACAATGGCAAGGTCATAATTCCACCTAACATGTTATAAGTGTCTCATGTGCAATAGCAAAGCATTATATCTTAGAGTAGGTGGTAATGTCCTTGAGGAACACTTAGTCCTTCAGTATCTAATAACCTAAATATGACAACACTTAACACTTATCTCAGTTGCACATTCAAAAGGGAACAACACAAGTATCTGCTTAATATACGTATATATATGAACAAGCACATTCTTAACCAAATAGGACAAAAGTTAATATCTATTATAATCCACGTTTCTGCAACTGGTCCCGTGGCCTCAGCTGATATTTATGACTACCTTCTTCTACTACCCATTCTGTATTTCCTCCACCATCAGCAAGCACCTCTGCAGGTCTTGGCTCTTTCCCTGGAGGAGTGACCCATACCTACATCCCTGAAGGGTCTGGGCCATTTATTGTCCTGTCTGGTTTGGGTTGTTGGAGTTTCCCATTGACCTTAATCATAGGACATGGTAGCACCAGAAGGCACCCTACAGCATCTCCTGCCTTCCAGACATAATCTTCCTTGCCCCCATTGTGAGGAAAAAGTCCAATTTCCTCCTGGTAGTCTGGATCAATCACTCCTCCTATTACTGTTATCCCTTTCTTAGCCTGTTGGCTTAAGGGCAGTAGAAGCCCAAAGTGGCCAGGGTTATCCGTCTTATCTTCCAGTTCAATGGAATGTTTGCTGTATCTCCTGGCAAAAGCACTCCCCCCTTTGGAGCCAAAACATCTAGACCAGCAGAATGCAAGGTCGTGATACAGGAAGCAAAATTTTTCCTACTGGATCACTAGGGGTGATAGTGAGTGGAATCACTCCCACTTCCACCCCTTGGTTCCTGGACCCATGAATTCTGGCTATAGGAGAAACAGTACCATATAGTGGGCTCTGATTCAAAGCATATACTGCCTGTTGGAGAACCTTGCCCCAGCCCTCCAGGGTATTGCTACCTAATTGGTGCTGTAACTGTGTCTTCAAGAGGCCATTCCATTGTTCTATCAAGCCAGCTGCTTCTGGGTGGTGGGGAACCTGGTAAGACCAGTGTTCCTCAATGGGCCCACCGTCGCACTTTTTTGACTGTGAAGTGAGTTCCTTGGTCACAAACGATGCTGTGAGGAATACCATGATGGTGGATAAGGCATTGTGTAAGTCCCTGGATGGTAGTTTTGGCAGAAGCATCATGTGCATGAAAGGAAAACCCATAACCAGAATAAGTATCTATTTCTGTAAGGACAAAACGCTGTCCCCTCCATGATGGAAGTGGTCCAATGTAGTCAACCTGCCACCAGGTTGCTGGCTGGTCACCCCAGGGAATAGCACCATATCAGGGGCTCAATGTTGGTTTCTGCTGTTGGCAAATCTGGCACTTGGCAGCAGCTGTAGCCAGATCAGCCTTGGAGAGTGGAAGTCCATGTTGTGGAGCCCATGCATAACCTCCATCTCCACCACCATGACCACTTTGTTCATGGGCCCATTGAGCAACAACAGGGATAGCTGGAGAAAGAGGCTGACTATCCACTGAATGAGTCATCTGATCTACTTGATTATTAAACTCATCTTCTGCTGAAATCACCTTTTGATGAGCATTTACATGAGACACAAGTATCTTCACATCCTTTGACCATTCAGAGAGCTCTATCCACATACTTCTTCCCCAAATGTCTTTCTCACCAATTTTCCAGTCATGCTCCTTCCAAGTCCCTGACCATCCAGCCAAACCATTGGCTACAGCCCATGAATCAGTATATAATCGAACCTCTGGCCATTTCTCCTTCCAGGCAAAATGCACAACCATGTGCACTGCCCGAAGTTCTGCCCACTGTGAAGACTTTCCTTCACCAGTGTCCTTTAGGGTTGTTTCAGAAATTGGCTGTAATGCTGCAGCTGTCCACCTCTGGGTGGTGCCTGCATAGCGTGCAGAACCATCAGTAAACCAGGCCCTAGTCTTCTCTTCCTCAGTCAACTGATCATAGGGCAAACCCCATGAAGCCATAGGTGCATGCTTAAGCCCAGGAGACATTGTAACAGGAGTGGGAACCATAGGCATTTGGGCAACTTCTTCATGTAGCTTGCTTGTGCCCTCAGGGCCTGCCCGGGCCCTGTCCCGTATGTACCACTTCCATTTGACAATGGACTGTTGCTGTGCACGTCCTACTTTATGGTCTGGTGGGTCAGATAACACCCAGCTCATGATGGGCAGCTCAGGTCGCATGGTGACTTGGTGGCCCATTGTCAAACGTTCAGTTTCCACTAAGGCCCAATAGCAGGCTAAGAGCTGTCTCTCAAAAGGAGAATAGTTGTTTGCAGATGAAGGTAGAGCCTTGCTCCAAAATCCCAAGGGCCTCCGCTGTGATTCCCCTATGGGAGCCTGCCACAGACTCCAGACAGCATCTCTATCTGCCACTGATACCTCAAGCACCATTGGGTCTGCTGGATCATATGGCCCTAGGGGCAGAGCAGCCTGCACCGCAGCCTGGACCTGTTGAAGAGCCTTTTCCTGTTCCAAGCCCCACTCAAAGTTTGCTGCCTTACGAGTCACCTGATATATGGGTCGTAGTAACACACCCAGATGAGGAATGTGCTGCCTCCAGAATCCAAAAAGACCCACCAGACGTTGTGCTTCTTTCTTGGTGGAGGGAGGGGCCAGGTGCAACAACTTATTCTTTACCTTAGAAGGAATGTCTCTGCATGCTCCACACCACTGAACTCCTAGAAACTTCACCGAGGTAGATGGCCCTTGAATTTTAGTTGGATTTATTTCCCATCCTCTCATGCGCATATGCTTTACCAACAAGTCTAGGCTAGCTGCTACCTCCTGTTCACTGGGTCCAATCAACATAACATCATCAATATAGTGGACCAGTGTGATATTTTGTGGAAGAGTCAGGCGATCAAGATCCCTTCTAACTAAGTTATGGCACAACGCTGGAGAGTTAACATACCCCTGAGGTAAGACAGTAAAGGTATACTGTTGGCCTTGCCAGCTGAAAGCAAATTGCTTCTGGTGGTCCTTATGAACCGGTATTGAGAAAAAAGCATTGGCCAGATCAATAGCTGCATACCAGGTACCAGGAGACATATTAATCTGCTCGAGTAAGGACACCACATCTGGTACAGCGGCTGCAATTGGTGTCACTACTTGGTTGAGTTTTCGATAGTCAACTGTCATTCTCCATGATCCATCTGTCTTTTGCACAGGCCAAATTGGAGAGTTAAATGGAGATGTGGTAGGAATCACCACCCCTGCATCTTTCAAATCCTTGATAGTGGCATTAATCTCCGCAATCCCTCCAGGGATACGATACTGTTTTTGGTTCACTATTTTCCCTGGTAGAGGCAACACCAATGGTTTCCATTTGGCCTTTCCAACCATAATAGCCCTCACTCCACAGATCAGGGAACCAATGTGGGGATTCTGCCAATTTCTAATTATATCTATCCCAATTATACATTCTGGGACTGGGGAAATAACTACGGGATGCGTTCTGGGACCCACTGGGCCCACCGTGAGTCGGACTTCAGCCAAAACTCCATTTATCACCTGACCTCCATAGGCCCCTACTTTAACCGGAGGGCCACAATGCTTTTTAGGGTCTCCTGGGATCAGTGTCAACTCAGAACCAGTATCCAATAGGCCTCGAAAAGTCTGATTATTTCCTTTTCCCCAGTGTACAGTTACCCTAGTAAAAGGCCTCAGGTCCCTCTGGGGAAGGACAGGAGGAAGGCAAACAGCATAACTCTTTGGTATTGTGACAAGGTCCTTCCTCACTGGAACCCGGCCACCCCTTCATTCAAGGGGTTCTGGGTCTGTGAACTGTCTCAAGTCTGGAAACCGGTCAACTGGGCGGGATTCGCTACTCCTAAAATCAAATGTTGACTTCCTGTCATTTGTTCTAGAGCTTTTCTGCTTATACAGATCAAATAAAAACTTAGTAGGCTTCTTATGTATTTGGTTCCTGGGAACACCATGATTAATTAGCCAGTTCCAAAGATCATTTCGGGTCATGCCATTATAGGTATTGTTTTGCCTTTGCCACCCATTATGATAATTACGGTAACTACGCTCATCTGGCCTTCTGCGATTCAGTGCTGCCACCTGACGCCTACCCTGAGGTCCTGTTAGACCTATTACGTGTACATTTAATTTATGCAAGCGAGCCACAACTTCTCTAACTGTAAGATCTGGCATAAGAAATAGAGCAAAAACAAAGCTCTTCAAATGTTCTGGTGTCTCTCTCAGTACTTTCCATCTTATAAATTCAGTGAATGGCATGTCCTCTGGGTCCTCATATTGTGGAGAATGTGGTTTTACACTTCGAATCCACTCGAGCATGCCCATCTGCCTGACCCTCACAATCCCTTCATCAATACTAAGCCAAGGAATATCAGGCATCTCTAACTCGCTGTTAGTAGGCCATGTTTTAATAAATACATCAGCCAACCATTCAAATAAACTTTTAACACCTTTTTTAACTGCTCGAGCTTCCATGTTAAACCTAGAATCTCTACTCAGTGGGCTCATATCGATAAACTCAGTATGATCCAATTTTATATTCCTTCCACCATTATCCCACACCCTTAAAATCCATTCCCACACATATTCCTTAGGCTTCTGCCGGAATGAATCAGCAAACTCATTAATTTCTTTAGTAGTATATCGCACCTCCTCGTGGACCACACTTTCTATCTCACCTTGAGGGGCTTGCTTAGACTTCAATCTGGTTATAGGTCTAGAGGCAACAATTGTTGGGCCCTGAGGGACATCAGCTCCCACTGGGAGGGGGGGATTAATTTCCTCAGGCAAGGGTGGGGAGGAGGGATCTGCAGGGTGTGGATTCTCTGCTGAGGGTGGGGAGGTTAATTCCTCAGATAAAGAAAATCCCTCAGAATCCGAGGGTTCAAAATCCTCATCATCATAGTTCTCCCACACATCTCCATCCCAAGTTTCAGGGTTCCACCCTTTCCCCACCAGTGCTCTCACTTTAACTGCTGACACTCTTCGTGGCTGGGAATTAAATTTGCGTTGTAAATCAGCCAACCGTATAATAAGGGCTCCAGCTTGATTTTCTGCTGCTTTAGCTCTTTGGCTGCTGGAGAGAAGATTCTCTTCCAGAGCACACTTGGAAACCTTTAAACTGTTGTTTCGAATCCGGAGCTGGTCATTTTTATCACTGAGCTCCTTATTTTCCTCTATCACTTTATCCAGACATGCTAGGAGCAAAAAGGCAACATCATTATTTTCCTTATTTTTCCGCAATTTCTCGAATGTTTTATATATAGAGTCGCTAAATTCCTTGCTTCTCACAAGAGGCGAGTTAGGTGAGTCAAATGGATCTATCTTCATAATTACATCAAATAGTCTGCACCAAGGATTATCATTCCTCTTCATGCCACCAGGAGAGCCTTCAGTAACTCTAGGCTTCATTGGGTTGGAGAGCTGGCTCCAGAGACTACCAAGCCCACTAAAGAAATTCATCCTTTCAATTATGTTTCTCTAGACCCACTTCTGGTACCAAAATCTGTATTAGTCAGGGTTCTCTAAAGAAACAGAAGTAGCAGGATGAATATATAGCTATATACAATTTATTGATTTGCTCACGTGACAGAGTTCAAGGAGTCCAACAGTAGACACGCCGCACTGGAGAGGCTGAGAATCCAGGGAACTGCTCAGTCTGCAAGACTGGATGTCTCAATAGTCCCAATTATGGTGCTGAAGGCCCGATGGATTCCAGGAGATCTGCCAGTCTCAGTACATGCTGGGATCCATAGGGATGATCACAGCAGCAAGACAAACTTACCAGTGAGAGAGAGGCAAGCTGCAGGAAAAAGGGACCATCTCCCTTTGCCATGGTCTTTAATACTGCCTACCAGCAGAAGGTAATACCCACATTTGGGGTGGGCCATCCGGTGGTTGGCCCACCCCAAATGTGGGTATTACCACCAAATGTTGAGGTGGTCCAATCAGAAGACCCTTTTTCTCTTATTTGTTCCTTAGTCCAGTCAAGTTGACACCCAGGATTAACCATCAGAATATTCTTTAAAAACATTACTGAGGTCTATTGAGATTATTAGAATTTTAGTTTGGGTGCATCTTCATCTCATCACATTTTTACTCTGTGGTTCAGGACTGCATGATCTTTACTCAGGTTGAAGCACTAACTTGGGCATCCAAAAGTATATGTTCAGTAAAGTATTCATGGGAGGAGCTTTTCTCAGACCCCAGACCACCTCATATAATCACTTTTACAATATCTCCCACACAGTGATTCATTTTTGAATTACAAAATTTATTTGAAAACTTAGCTGACTCACTAGAGATTCTGCTTTAGGTTAGGTAGTAAGAAGAATCTGCATTTTGACTAACCATCCAAGGTGTTACATGGAAGCTATGGCCCGCACTTAGAATCATAACTATTTAAAGTTCCCTATTTATATATCCTTTTTTCCCCCTTTCTCAAATTCTTTCTTCCCCTTTCTCCACTTGGTTACTTTATGTTTTCTTAGTTCCTGTGGTTACATCAAGATATATACTCATATCTAAGGTTTTGCACCTAGGATCAATAATTGAGAGAGAACTTATGTTCCTTGTTTTCTTGAGTCTGAGTTACCTCACTTAGTGTGATGATTTCTAGTTTCCTCCATTCGCTTGCATATTTCATGATTTTGTTTTCCTTTGCCACTAAAAAGAATCCCATTATGTAAATGTACCACATTCTCATCTATTTATTGGATGAGAGGCATTTAAGTTGTATCTATTTCCTAGCTATTGTGAAAAGAGCAGCAACAAACATGGCTGAGCAAGTATCTCTGCAGTAGGATACTGAGTCCTTTGGGCATATGCCAAGGAGTGTTATAGCTGGATCACGTGGCAGATCTAATTTTAGTTTTTGAAAAGTTTTCCATACTAATTTCCACAGTGGCTGCAGCAGTTTGCAATCTCACCAGTACTGAATGAGGGTTCCCCTTTCCCTGAACCCTTGCCAGCATTTGTCATCATTTGTTTTCTTGATCTTAGCCATTCTGACTGTTGTAATTTGCATTTCCCTAATTGCTAAGAATGTTGAAAATGTTTTAGGCTTGGCATGGTGGTGCACACCTTTAATCGTAGCACTTGGGAGGCAGAGGCAGGCGGATCTTTGTGCGTTCAAGGCCAGCCTATCCAGTTCCAGGATAGCTGGAGCTACCGGGAGACTCTGTCTCAAGAAGACCAAAAAAAGAAAATGTTTTAAGGTATCTCTTAGTCATTTTATTTCTTCTTTTTAGTCATTTTATTTAGTCATTTTATTTCTTCTCTGTTCAGGTCTGTAGCCCATTTTTAATAGGGTGATATGTTTTCTTGATTTAAAAATTTTTTTTTCAGTTCTTTGTATATTCCAGAAATTAATCCTCTATCAGATGTACAACTGTCAAAGAGTCTTTCCCACTCTCTGGGCTTCCTCTTAATTGAATTAATTGTTTTCTTTGCTATGTGAAAGCTTAAGTTTGATAAAGCCCCATTTGTCAGTTTTTTAATTCTTTTGTTTGTTTGTTTCTTGTGTGTGTGTGTGTGTGTGTGTGTTTGAGACAGGGTCTCCCTAGCCCCAGCTGGCCTGGAACTCACTCTGTAGACCAGGTTGGCCTTGAACTCACAGAGATTCACTTGCCTCTGCCTCCCGAGTGCTAGGACTAAAAGTGTGCACCACAATGCCCGACATTCAATTGTTTAATTCTTGAGAGAACAAAGTCCAATTTAGATAGTCTACTCCTACATCTATATCTTGTAGAGTACTGGTTATGCTGTCTTCTAACGGCTTAAGCATTTCAGGTTTCACATTGAGGTCTGTGGCCTATTCGAAGTTTATTTTTGCACAGGGTGACAGATAAGAGTCTAATTTCATTCTTCTACATGTGGAGATCCAGTTTTCTTAGCACCATTTGTGGAAGATGCTGTTTCTTTCTCTAGTGTATATTTTTGGCAAGTTTGTCTGTGCTGGTTACTATTATGCCAACATCATTATTACCTGAACAAATAGACTCTTATGTTTTTAATAATAGTTCCCCCTCCCCCCCAAAAATGGGCCAGAACTTGGAGGACACTCATCCCCCAGCTATTTATTAGGACCAGAACTGTGCCAATGGATCTCTCTTGTCTCCTCAACCTGTGCAGATGGACTCGCCCGAGTCCTACTCTGCCATTGAAACTATCCCTGTAACACTGCTTCTCTTTTTGTGTCCCCTGGGCAGGCCATGGCCATGGCCATAATTTTCTCAAGATGGCTTTTCCAGATTCATTGGGAAAGTACAATTTTTAGGTTGCACTTCATACTTATCTCAATAGAGCATCAGGCTTTTCCATCCCTAGTTCAACGCTCATTCAAGGTCATGTGTCCTTTCCATCCTCCGGGGAGTCTAGTAGACGGGAGCCCTGCTTGCCTTGCTGTGATACCTTAAATCTCAAGCATATCCACATTCATCATCTTTTTTGGGTAGAGTTCCAAACTCAGGTTACCAAGGAGACCCTCTGGTTATCAGACCCAAGAGCATTGTTTTGCTGGGATTAATTAAGAGTTATTCATCCATATTATGTGCATTAATAAACTCATTCCTACATTTGACAAATATGAGGTAGCAGTAATTAAATGCATTCATATTTGGGTCTTTTATTTTGTTCCGTTGTTATACATTTCTGTTTTTGTGCCAATACCATGCTGTTTTTATTATAGTTCTGTAATATAGTTTGAAATCTGGTATGGTAATCTCCCCAGCATTGTTCTTTTTTTTCACATAAGTTTATTTTTACTTTTTTAACAAATCTAGACCTGTGTTCCCGCCCATTCCCCCACCCTGCCAGAGCTCATGCATTCTGCCAAACATGCTTTTCATCTCTTTCTCAGTCTTTCTCAATATTCTCCATGAGGAAGTTGACTGTTTTGAGCAGAAGTTCACTGTTTCAGTCAGTTCTTTGATGCAGTCCTTTCTGTTGTTGTTGTTGTTGTTGTTTCCAATATGCATCACTCCCAACTGCTTTGGACAAAAGCTCAAGGGGCCATGCACAAGAAATACTTACAACTAGGTAATTGGCACTAGCATCCACAGATGAGGGATACCATTNCTTAACCACTGAGCCATCTCTCTTGTCTATCAAATACAATTTTTTAATGCCTTAGTCCAAGACAATGATATCCTCTTACCTAGACTGGAAGCAAATAACTCCTGAATGATCTTGTACAGAAGCTATATTTTCCCCCATCTACTTAATAGTATAGTCTTCAGTGGCTTCCCCTTGCCATTGAAGTCTAACATTTTTTGGGGGGGGTCTTTCCAAGACAGTCTCCCTGTAGCCCCAGCTATCCTGGAACTCACCTTGTAGACCAGGCTGGCCTTGAACTCACAAAGATCCGCCTGCCTTTGCCTCCCAAGTGCTAGGATTAAAGGTGTGTGCCTCCACGCCCGGCGAAGTCTAACATTTTTATTTATTTATTTTGTCTTTTTGAGACAGGGTCTCCCTGTAGCCCCAGCTGTTCTGGAACTCACTCTGTAGACCAGGCTGGCCTTGAACTCACAGACCCACCTGCCTCTGCCTCCCAAGTGCTAGGATTAAAGGCGTGCGCCTCCACGCCTGGCGAAGTCTAACATTTTTGTAAACAGCCAGTCATCCCTCAGTGATCAGGCTAAACCCATCAAAAATCTCCCTCAAATGCTTAATGTCCTTCATTGTTTTTTATTTGTCCATTAGTTCTTCAAATCATTTGTGTTTTTCCTAACTCAGGGTCTCAACGTTAGATAGATTAGCCAGAGGGCCCAGCTATGTTGTACAAATCTTTCAAAGACAATGTCTTCCCAGTTTTTTTCTAGCAGTGCTAAGAGGTCCTTATGTTTGTCCATCTACTGATCTTCTTCATTGGCTGATTCTCCCTCGTCCTTCATGTGTAGCTAAGTCTCATCTTCCAGTTCACATTAGCTGCTTTGTTAAATCTCCCATCTCATTAACAGAAATCATCGCACTAACTGTGGTGGCACAAGGCTTTAATTCTGGGGCTTGGGAGGTGGAGTGCAAGAGTTAAAGCTCAAACCAGCTGGGGCCACTTAGTGAGATCCTGTCTCAAAGACATCACAAACAGATAGACAAGGCACAATGGCTGAAGTGGGAGGGTTGCTTTGAGCCCAATAATTTAAGGGCAATATTGACTTTGTCTCAAATCACTTATTATATTATATATAATATAATATATATATATATAATAAATATATATAATATATATATATTCTCCAAATAGTGATAAATATACTTATTTTCCAATTAATAAATAGCCCTTTAATTTACTTCTCTTTTCTCATTACTGTAGCTAGGGTTTCAAGCACTAAATTGAAAAGAAATGAGGATAGTGGACAACCTTGTTTCATTTCTGATTTTAATAAGAATGCTTTGAGTTTTTATTTTTATTTTTTTTCATTTAGAATGATGTTGGTTTTGTGTTTGTCATATATAGCTTTAATTATGTTCAGGATACCTCTTCCAGTCCAACTCCCTCTAGGATTTTTATTGTGACAGCTTATTAGATTTTGTCAAAGGCCTTTTTTTGCATCTATTGAGATGATTATGTGAATTTTCTTTAAGTCTGTTTATATGATTTATTACATTTATTGACTTATGTATATTGAAATACCCCAGCACTTCTGGAATAAAACCAATTTAACCACAGTAGATTATCTTTTTGATATATGTCTATATGTGGTTTGCAAGTGTTTTATTGAGAGTTTTTGAATCTATGTACATTAGGGATATTGGCCTGTAGTTTTCTTCTGTTTTAAATCTGGTTGTGGCATTACAGTAAAACTGGCTTTGAGTTTTCGAGCTCTCCTGTTTCTATCTTTCCAAATAAGTTAATACTTTCTTTGAAGGTCTGGTGAAATTTTGCTGTGAAGCCATCTGGATCTGGGCTTTTTAAATCTGGAGGTTTTATTTCACTGTTTCCTTTAAAAGTTACTTTATTTATTTTTTCATTTTATGTATGAATGTTTTGTCTGCATATGTGTAAGTGCACACCTGTTGTGCAATGCCTGCAGAGTCAGAAGAGGGCATTGGATTCCCCTGCATGTAGAGTTACAGATGATTTAGCCTGCCTTCTGGGTGCTGGAAATCAAACCCAGTTGCTCTGTAAGAGCATCCAGTGCTTTTAACCACTGATCCATCTCTCCTGCCTTTGTTTTACTGTTTTGTTTTGTTAAGGGTCTGTTTAAGTTGTTGCTCTCTTCTTAGTTTAACTTTGGTGGAATTTGAGGGGAAGAAGACTTCCCCTCAAATGGGTAGAGAGAAGAAAAAGATAAATAATTCTTAAATAGTATGAGAAAACAAAGAGACATGTAGTATTTAATAAACCTACTGAAAATACACATATAATATAAATGTGAGATCATGTGTATAGCTGAAGGCTATGTAACAAATATCTCAGTACCAGGCAAAGGAAACCTCCCTTTGAGTTGTTAGGATAGTCCAAGAGACTTCCAAAATAACACAAGCTGTTGCCAAAGCCTTTAATTTCCTCTAAGAACTTGAAGATAACCCTATATTTCTGAAGTTACAACATACTTTGGACACAGGCCTTGGAGCAATTGGGCTAGAAATGACCCAGTAGCCTCCTCCTGAAGATTAGTTCACATAGTATCAGAATATGTTGTGAAAGCTGCCAAGGGAGCAAAACCAATCAAGGATCCTGTACAGCCTATAAACCACAATAAGTACTGGCCCAGCAATCTACCTCTATTGATGCAGTAGTGGCACACTTCTATTTTAAGGGTAATCAACAGCTGTGTAATTGGACTTGGAGCCTGCTCAATGGGAAGAAATCATGCCTGGTACTGTAAACATAGCCAAGCATACATGGCTGGGGAGGTCATATACTCTAGAGAAAAACCTACTTCTGTCACTTCCCTAGACCAAAATAGTTTCTTATTGTATTCTAAATACACATCCTTATATTTACAGACAAATGTACCTCTCATCATTCATGAAAGAAGCTTCTTATTGCAATAGATGGAAACTATTACAAAGTACCACAATTGGGACCGGAGAAATGGCTCAGCAGTTAACAGAACCAGCTGTTCTTGCAGAGGACCAGGGTTCAATTCTCAGCACCCACATGATGCCTCACAACCATATGAAACTGCAATTCCTGGATATCCAACATCTTCTTCTGATCTCCTCAGGCACTGCATGGCATGGGTGCATTTGCATCCATGCACCCATACACATAAATCAAAATAATGAATATTTAAAAAATAAAGCACCATACCTGGTGAAATGCAAAGAATAAGTGTTTGTGAGGCGCCCAGTCCTAATTGACATATCTACAATGTAATCTCTACACCTAAAGCTCAGGTGGAAGAGGGTGGGCAAGGCAAGTTAAGAGCTAGAGCAACAAGACTGCTAATGCTAGCTAAGGCATTCTAGATGTGACAAGGAAATAGGAAATCTACACCAATGAAATCTCCACAGTATAGTGGTCTAAGAAGATCTGCAGAATGACAAAACCAAATGTCACAGGGTCCCACCTCAAGATGAAGAACTTGAGGCAACTTCGGAACTTTGGAATGTCAACTGAGGGAGGGAGGATATGTTTTCTCCAAGGACTAACTCACTAAAAGATTATCTAACTACAAGTGGGCAACCCTAAACACAGGTACACACTCATAAGCACAATTGAATGGACTCAGTGGATTATGTGTGTGTATGTATTCATAAATTTATGTATGTATATGTAGCAATAGTAATCAAAGAAGAGGACAAGAAATTGAGAGAGAGTAAGGGGGCATGGGACAAGTTGGAGACATGGTAGTGCACACCTTGAATCTTTGCACTCAGAGACAGAAGCAGATGGATCTCTATGAGATCAAGTCTAGCCTGGTATACTTCCTACCCTAAACTATGAATCTATATTCTAAAGTCTATATTCTAAAATCTATATTCTAAAGTCTGAGTTCTGTGCTCCTCTGAACACTAGTCCCCAGGAGACTGAGGATCATACAGGGTTGTACCTACTTTGTATGCTTTGGTACTGTGCAGGATTGGTGTTGTGGTAGAGACAGCCACCAAAGTACTTACAACTCCAAAGTTATGTGTTAGAGTGGGGATTGCCTGAACAAGAGGACCCTAGCATTTGAGAGTTGGCCATTCCTGGTTTCAGCAATGCACAATGATCTCACAGGAAGAGATACTCATTTGCTATTTTTATGGAGACAGAAAATGGAATCCATGTTCTGAAAACCTGGTACACAAAGCCAGTCTAAGCCAGAGGCTAAGAAAAGCCCCCCACATTTCAACATCATTTTTTAAGTAAATTATTTTTATTTTCTGTGTATGAGTGCATTGCCTTCATTCCCCCATGTATTGCAGTGCCCACAGAGGTCAGAAAGAGGGCATCGGATCCCCCTTGAACTGGAGTTATTGATGGTTATTAGCTGCCATGTGGGTGTTGGGAGCTGAACCTGAGTCCTCTGCCAAAAGCAGTCTGTGCTCTTGACCACTAAGCCATCTCTCCATCCCTCAACATCATTGTTTTATTTTACTTATTATTTTAATGTGGTCAGGTCTCATGTAACCCAGAATGGTCTTGAACTTAACTTTGTAGCTGTATTCCTTTTTGTATCAGGGTAGTAAAGGAGCACAGATGTGACAAAGTAGCTATTAAATTATAATCCTCCTGAGAAGGAAGAGAAATTAAAATGCAATGTTAAATAAGGGAAAAGATGGGAAGAATCTTTCAAATATGCTCTGTATGCTGACAGTGATGTTATTAACTGTCAGTGGTAGAAGAGTAAAGTTTGAATAATTGTATTTTCCCTTTTCTTCCACAAATTAAAACCAAATACCCCACTGGTTCTTTCTTCAAATTAAAAATTATGAGACTTTGAGTAGGCACAAAGGAGTAGGCAGAAAAGAACATTGCTGGTAAGTCAACTGTGCTTATGCACTGCTGATGAAGTCCCCCCTGCCTTTTTCATTTTAATATTGTTTAAAATGCCATGGCTTTAGCTCAGTTTTATCTGGTGATTAATTTAATATTTTTGATTTCCTGTTATGTGCAAAGAACTGAATAAGCTATCAAATTTAACATTTTTCTGCCCTTGGGACTTCACAGTAGAAGAAAGTAAAGCTGAATTATATTTCTCATGCTGTAATAAAATACCTGTCTGAAACAACTTAAGGCTAGAGGGGTTTATTTTGCCTCAAGGTTTAAGGAAATAGAGTTCACCATGGCACAGAAGGCATGGCAGCTAGGATCGACTTATCCTGCTGCTGGGAACAGGCTGGCAACCTTCTCACAGTTGTGTGGATCAGGAAGCATAGAGGACTGGAACCAACTGGAACCCTTTACCTCACTCCTTTGGCCTTCTGTCAGCTGGGTTCCTTGTTCCAAAGGCACTTCAGTCTCTAAAACAAAGTGCCATCAATTGTGGACCAATTATACACTACTGATGAAGTTACCCCTGCCTTTTTCATTCTAATATTGTTTAAAATACAAACAGGAGTCTATGGGGGCATGTGCTACTCAAACCTTAACTGAGAAAATGGTGTAGATGCTTTCATCAAAAGCAGAAGGCAGGAATGACAGTAAAGATGTCAACTAGGATGCCAAGAGATGGTCAGAATGGACTTGGCTCCTGTTAATAGGAATTTCACCATTAGCCTGATAACTTTTATTGTACAACACTTTCTATGCCTTCTAGCATGGTATTACTTGAACCCACCGATGGTTTGGATTGGCCCGCACCTCCAGGCCTTTGAGTCTTTGGGAAATTTGTCAGTGTTTCTTCAGTGGCAGAAGTCTTGTAATTTGAGAAAGTTGTGTGAAAACTCAACTTTTCCATTACGTGGAGTGATTTTCTTTTTGGCTAGTTTGAAAAGATCACGAAGAAATCTAAGTTACCTCATCCCTGGTGATTTCTGACTGGCGATGCATGCCTGAGACAGAATTAAGGGAAAATTGTTCCTTTTGTCTCAGAACAAAGAGTATTTTCTGAGCGAGGCAATTGCACAGTATTCTGGACACTTCTTAAGCCCCAGGAGGTCTGTGGTGGCGGTTTCCATAATAGATAGTGAACAGAGGAAGTGACTCAAGCTGAAAGTTAAGAGGGGAATTTTGGAAAGTAAATAAAACTATGAAGGCAAGCACTATCACCCATTAAATGTTAGTCGCCTACTGTTTTCCTTCCTGATCTTCCCCTTAGGTTTTTTCTCACCCGATGGTAGCCTTAACAACAGGTAGTATCTCAGTTATTCGACGTCCTGAAGAACTCCATTTAGCAAGGACAGGTTCATAGCATATTCTCACTAGAAGGAATCAATCCTTTAATCCTCAGAATATAAAATGATCTACAAACTATGTCAGAGCCCTAACAAATACTGTCGATTTTGTTTGGTTGGAGCATCTACTTTCTTGGATAATGAAAATGAGGTGTATATTCAAAATGCAGTTTTACTGGGATGCTAAGAAAAATGAACTTTGCAGGAAAAGGATGGGATTGGAAAGTATTATATTATGTGACGTGCTCACTTTCAGAAACAGAAAAATGCCATGTTCTTTTTCCTATGTGGATGCTAACTTTGAATGCTGTAAGTATGTAAATAGGGGTTGAGAGAGGGGGCAGGAGACCATCACAGGGGACCTAGAGGTATGGAGGAAAGTAGGGGGGCAAAAGCACATTTAAGGCAAGAAGTGGGAAGGAGGCTGTGGGGTGAGAGGGGCCAGGGAAGAGGGATGGAGAAGAAAGGATAGAGGAGAGAAACGACGAAGTAAATTTTATTTTACAATGCCATCATGAAACTCAATTCTTTCTAAGACAATGATTTCTTTAAAATAGAAAAATATTTTACAAAAGAAGAGGTAGTGCCCTGAGCCCCCAAGTGGAGCTGGCTTGCTAGTGTGCTAAGAGACCATTGCACCTTTTGTTTTACCCTTCTAAATCCATCCTGACTTCCTTTTTCCTTCTCTGTGTATTATGGAAAATGCCAAGCATCATGGATCTCCTGAGCTTGAAAAGAGCTCTGGACAATGCAGACTCCCCAAGGCTTGACTTCCGAATTAGAATACATGCCCCTTTGAGAGATGTACTTGACTCATTGACAAACTTTTTTATTTTCTTTTAAAGTTCCTTTAATTCTTTGAGAGTATAAAATCCACTATTAATTTAACAATTTCTCTTTAATTAAATCCCCTTTACCTGGGTGCATATGTACCTCAAAAACTACTGAAGTACCAAAAATTTCCAAACTGTCATTGGATGTATGTCTAAAATAATAACTTTTAAAGAGTGCTTGTGAAAATCTCAACATTATATGTTAACAAATAAAAGGAATAGTTATGCCGGGCCGTGGTGGTGCACACCTTTAATCCTAGCACTTGGGAGGCAGAGGCAGGCAGATCTTTGTGAGCTCAAGGCCATCCTGGTCTACAGAGCGAATTCCAGGACAGCTGGGGCTACAGGGGGACCCTGTCTTGAAAAGACCAAAAAAGGAATAGTTATGTGCTATGGAAGCACTAGTTTCAGCAATATTTAAATATTGTCACTTATAGTATCATTGTTTAAATAACATGTATTATTTTCTGCACAATAACAGAACAACAAGTGATTTGGAAGACGAAAGTTATTTTGTATGCAAATTCTACTTAGCAATAAATACTTAATATTGAAACCTATTTTTCTCAATTTTGGCATATACTTACATCCTGCATTTTCACATATTTGAAGTTCTTGGCCACATCATTACATATTTTTAAGATTTTTTTTTCATAAGTAAACAGCACTTCATCAAATAGAAATTCCTTAGTTCCTTTCAACCTTTGTCATTTCTCAGTTACCAGCTTTTGCTATTAAAATCATATTATGATTGATGTGTTCCTTTAATGATAAGGGCTGAATGGCTGCCATTATTCCTTTTATCATCAATATGTTTTTATTTTGTTATGCCTCTTTTTCCTTTTCTTCCCTTCTTTCCTCCCTCCCTTCATTCTGACTTGGTTTATGTTTAAGAGAATGATTCCTAATGTACTTGGGAAACTTTTATTAATCTCAGCTTCTCTGGCCATGGCAAGGTCATAGACCCTCTCTGATGGCTCCAGTTTCTCAGGGAGGCTGCATTCCCACTAGAGTCCAAATGCTCCTCTACATTGGAATGGTTTTTACCAAGCTCAATCATTGTTTTTTGCTGCTCCTAAAGGCTGCCAGAATTTTGGAGAGATCCAAATACATGTCAAGTGACAGATGACAAGAGTTCTGCATCATAATTCCCTCTCATGCCATAACATGTCAAGATTTCATTAAGTTTCTGTCAATACAAGTCCCATATAATTGTCTGCATCTTTCTCCTATCTCTGCTTTGAAGTTTTGACCAAGACATGTTCTTTCCTGATACATGTGTTTCAAACCAGAACTTCTGTGACTCTAAAACGCTGACTCAAACTTTATTTCTTAATAACACCTTCTGAATGTAACATCCTCATCTCATTTTCTTCTTTAGGAACTTTTGGTCTTTTACAGTATTTTATTCATTATTTTTTATTTTATGTGTATGAGTGTATTACTTGCATGCATGTAAGTGCACTCAAGTCATGCAATGTCTATGGTGGTCAAAAGAAGGCTTTGGATCCTCTGGACCTAGAGCTGGGGAAGGGTGCTAGGACCTGAACACTGGTCCTCTGCTAGAGCAGCCAATGCTCCTAACTGCTGAGCTGTATCTGTCCAGCCTCAGGACTTCTGTTTTTAAAATTTTGTTTAAAAATCACAGGAATATAAAATTGATTTGATGAAATTCAGTTTCAATTGCAAAGCCGAATTTTCTGCTTCATTTTATTATCTTATTATTCTCCCTCATGTCCTTATTTGCAATTCTACTCTTTGCAGTTTTTTTTAGAACCCATTTTATTTACTTAATAAAATTCCTTTTCATGTGTGACTTAAAAAAATACAGTGTCAGGGCTGGAGAGATGGCTCAGTGGTTAAGAGCACCGACTGCTCTTGCAGAGGACCTGGGTTTGATTCCCAGCACCCACAGGGCGGCTAAGAACCGTCTTTAACTCCAGTTCCAGGGGAATCTGATGACCTCTTCTGACCTCTGTGGCATTGCACAACACGGGTGCACAGACCTACATGCAGACAGTACACTCACACATAAAAATAATAAATAAAAAATTAAAATAAAATATTTTTATTTATTATTTTTTAAATTTTTAAAAATTTTATTTATTTTTTATGTGTGTGAATGTACTGTCTGCATGTAGGTTCGTGCACCCATGTCAAGCAATGCCGCAGAGGTCAGAAGAGGGTGTTAGATTCCTCTGGAACTGGAATTCTCCTGGAATTGGAGTTACAGACGGTTCTCAGTCGCCATGTGGGTGCTGGGGATCAAACCTGGGTCCTCCGCAAGAGCAGTCAGTGCTCTTAACTGATAGGCCATCTCTCCAGCCCCCAAAATAAAATGCTTTTAAATAAAAAAAAATACAGTATCGTTGGGCATGGTGGCACATGCCTTTAATCCCAGCACTCAGGGGACAGAGGCAGGAAGATCTCTGAAGTTCAAGGCCAGCCTGGTCTACAGAGCAAGTTCCAGGGCAGCTGGGGTTATGGGGAAGCCCTGTCTCAAAAAAAAAAAAAAAAAAAAGAAAGAAAGAAAGAAAAAGAAATACAGTGTCATGATATAGATGGGACAAAATCGACATTGTAGAAAGGATTTTGTACTATTAATTGCTATAGGCAAATCATATGAATTAGTTCAGACTTCTCCAATGTACTTCCACTGAGGGCATGTGTCATATTTTAGTCACTTTTCTTATGACCGTCTTCCAAGCTGCCTCACCTTTACCATCAGAAACACTGCTGTAGTAAATACTTTTATACTTATGGAAATGTGTGAATACAGATTATATGTATATGTATAAGTATGTATATATCATTTGAATTCTAGGTCTAAATTAAATATGTAAATAGTGTTTGAGTTCTAAGAGACTGTGGAAAACCCTATTATCAGCTCCAATTATTCACTATTCCCTGTGACCCCACTCTCTATAATTTGACAATTTTTCTCAGTTAAGATAAAATGTCATCCAACCATGTACCTTGGCCACCAGTGTGGACAGAGATGACAATATGCCAGGTACAAGCCTATAGGCATCAAGATAACACCATATTTCTACTTTCCCTTCTGTGCCTCAGCTATTGTGGTGATGAGAACATGTTCCTCTGGCCAGCTGGTTAAACAGGATAAGAGACACTTGGGGAAGACCCAAACTCAGTACACACGGCAGCAGATCATGAGGATCCCAGTGGTGACAAGCAGAGAGGCCCTAGAAGACATACAATATTATAAGAACAAAGACCAATTGGTGTAAGTCCCCAAGGTTTTCTAGTGAATTTGAAGTAGCCATAGTTGATTGATGGAGATAAGCACATTGCTAGGTAAGGGTCTGTGTTCCCTCACAGCCTTGTCTACCACACTGTTCATGTGGTCAGCTTTCCTAAGTTATACTTAATATGAGATCACAGAATGGTAGCTTGTTTTGAATTTCTAATTTTAAGAGGTTTTTGAGCCAGGCGTGGTGGCGCACGCCTTTAATCCTAGCACTTGAGAGGCAGAAGCAGGCGGATCTTTGTGAGTTCAAGGCCAGCCTGGTCTACAGAGTGAGTTCCAGGACAGCTGGGGCTACAGGAAGACCCTGTCTAGAAAAGACTAAATAAATAAATAAATAAATAAATAAATAAATAAATAAATAAGAGGTTTTCAGGGGCTGGAGTGATGGCCTAGTGTTTAAGAGCACGGACAGCTCTTGCAGAGGACCCGGGTTCGATCCCCAGCACTCACATGACAGCTGAGAACTGTCTTTAACTCCAGTTCCAGGGGGAATCTGACACCCTCTGATTCCAGGGGAATCAGAACCTCCACAGCATTGCACAACACAGGTGAACAAACCTACATGCAGGCAGTACATTCACACACATACAAAAAATAAATAAATTGTTTTTAAAAAAGAGGTTTTCAATCTCTTCATGTTTCTATTAACCATCTGGATTGCGGCTGCTCCTCAGGCCACCTCCCTGTCCCCTTTGTCCTTTTTCTTATTGCTTTACTTATCTTTTATTAGCAAATCTGTAGGAATTCCTCACAGATTCTAGGTTTAAAATCCTTGTAAGTTTTAGATCTTACAAATATCTTCTGCTAAGCTGCCATCTGTCTGTTAACTTTATCTAGGTGTTTGTGGAATAGTGAATCAGTTCTGCTGTAATTCAATTTATCAATTCTTAACCTCTGCATTTTGTAGTTATTTTAAATTTAAACTATTTTTAAAAGAAACAGTTCTCTAAATCAAATCCGAAGAGTATTCTGTTAGCTTTTATTTATATTGTCTTTTAACTTTTGTTTTTCTACATTTAAGATTTTGGTGCACAGAGTTGACTTTTAAATATGCTCTTCAGCAATTCTTTGATGATTAGCATATCCAATTGCTTAAACATAACCAGTAAAAGATCATATTCCAAACCAAACTCTCAGATGGGAGCAATCAGATCAGCACATTTGTCTGCAGTTGTCATCTCAGGGGTGTCTGTCCTGTCTACAAATAACTAAAATATCTTTGTAGTTGTTCCTTTGGAATCTGCTTTAGTAGTTGCAGGATTTCTTGGAGAATGTCCTTAATGGGACAAAGTTGAATTCAAATATTGAAGTGGTTTATGCAGCCCAAGAATATAATTTATAATAAAATTCACAATGCAACTGATTACTTGTATAGTTAAAGGCCTGTGGTTTTATTTTTGTTGCTCACTTTCTACAGCTGTAAATGAACAAGTATTGAAAAAAATATATGGGCTTTGATGAGAAAAAAATCGGGTTCAGATACTCTCTATCTTCCTCAGTTTCTGCCAATGGTTACACAGAGATAACAACGCATAATAATGATTTTGGCAGAGTTTTGGTGAATGTCACATGAGCCTGGCAAGGAGCAGGCTTGCATTAAGTAGCGTCCATTGCTGCCATCATCACTGTCTGAATCATCCCATTTTTCTGAGTTAGGAGCCTTGTGAGAGGCCTGCTCTCTGGCTTCAACACTTGTGATTCTTTTCTTTTTCCTTTCCTTTCTTTCTTTTAAAAAATATCCCCAGTAGTAACATCCATTTTTCTTAGAACACAACATAGTGAGGCTAGACAAGCAGTATTATCTAAACATTTTAATTTGTTCCCTTTGGGTTTTAGCTTTTTCTACATCATAAATCCATCAATCAGAAAACAAATTACAGATAATTCCACACATTTGTTTTCCATACTGTTTTTTTTTTTTTTTTGTCTTTTTGAGACAGGGTCTCCCTTTGGTCCCAGCTGGCCTGGAGTTCACTATGTAGACCAGGCGCTGGCCTTGAATTCACAGAGATCCACCTGCCTCTGCCTCCTGAGTGCTGGGATTAAAGGCGTATGCCACCACACCCGGCTCCATGATTTTGAGACAAACAAGTACTTATTTTTTTTTTTTTTTTGCGCCTCAGGATTTAGGACTTGTTTTCAACTTTCTCCCCCTAGCACTTCCGCCAGCAGGCAAAAGTGGTAAATATTTCTATCACCATCAGTCTTAATTAGCATGTGTTTGTGTTTAAAATGTGCAACAGTTTCAGAAGAATCCCATGTTTAAAATTTGGTCAGCTCCTGAAGTAATAAATTATAGCTTAACTCCAACATAAGCTCACAGACCTTGGAATGTCACTAGACAGCATTTTTGACCTTTAACAAAAATAAAACTTTCCCCCAAATTGAGGGTAGAGTCCCAGAATAAATGATTTAAGCAGATGTCATCTATCATCAAATTATAGGCAACAGTAAGTATACCACCAGTTGTTAGGTAGTAGAAATAGAATCTTTTTTTTACAAATTTTCTGTGGTTTAATATTTTCACCCTTCTCAATTACCCGCTCTTTTACAGCTGGCAAACCTACAGGGCCAATTAAACATGAACAGAATTATGAATGTTTAATTTGGTGAAGAGACTTGATGCTCAAGGAAAGAAACACCTTTTCTGTGGAATATTTCTAGGTGTTATTGATAAGTGATAAATCAAAGAGAAGAATAGAGAAGAGAGAAAGTTAATTTGACAAAATGGATTTTTGATGCTGTGTGTGTTGAGTTTTGCCAGTACTCCATCATGGTCTGAGGCAATGGTGGCCTCCGTATGACAATCAGTTCTCCTTAGCAATAGTTATCTTAGACAAATGTGGCCAACTTAGAGAGAGTTGTGGAGGGAGTAAAGAATGTGAGATAAAGTTGGGAATAAGCCAAGAACAGGGAAAGTAAGAATGCCCTTCTGGCATTTTGCAGCCCCCAGATGGAGGAATGGAGCTGGAAGACAGCAGAGGTGTGTGATTCGTAAGGGCTGGAGCACAAGAAGAGATGCGTGTCTCTGGGTTATTAGAATCATCACTGTACGCAATAAAAATTAATGATAACCATTTACCCCAAAAGAAGAAAAGTAATATAAAATTCACAGATACTGAGTTCATTGCATCCCAGCTCTAATGTCAGATCTGGTCCCAGTAGTTGTGTGGAATATTGACAGTGATAAATGATTCAAAAGTAATGCTATCAAAGTTAATAGCTTCCACTTCTACGACTGACTATACATACTCAAGTGGCTCTGTTAAAAAGAATTACATGCATTGCACCACATAGAAAGAATTGTTCTGAGTTTACTTTATGATAGACAGCAAGATAACACAATTTTAACATGAAGGATATGTTCAAATCAATAAAAATTAGGATCATGAGAGTTGTAGTTTAGACTTTTCTTTTACTTTAGAGAATGACATCATATTACTGAGTAAATTAAATATAACTACCACCCGACAGTGCCTCAAACCATCTCCTTCCTAAAACACACACCGCTGCTCTCTCTTTGTGATGATTACATCTGTCCCAAGAATAATCACCAGCATTTATGATGCTGTTTATTTGCCACAAATCATTCAGCTCCTTAATAAAACTCATCCATATTCAATTTGCCTATATGAGTCATACCACATTGTCAGCCAGAATATTAATATTTCAAGATGTAATCCAATATAGATCAGAAAGCACAGCGAGGACAATTCACCAATTTATAGTTTCCTATTTATTCAGTACAGGTGCATTTTATTAAACAGAGATGATTCACCACAATACTTTCTTCTTACATGAGAAACTGCTAAAATTAATCAATCATAAATGTTCAAGTATGATTAGCTTCATGCAAAGGCATGGCAATTCTGCAATATGGACCACATTATAAATATTCTGAGAAAATATATTAACATATATCCTGATTGTTCCAAAGTTTTTTTGTCTTTGTAGAATGAGACAGAAAGAAATGAAAAACAGGGTAACAGGAAGTGTCTATGAACTATACCACTAAATATACCAGATCTCATCTGATATTGGGAGCTAGAGCTAAGCAAGGTTGGCCTGGTTAGTATTTGGGTGGAAGGAAAGAAGAAAGAAGGAGGGCTTTAAGAATGGTAGAAGGAAGGAAGCAAAGAAGGAAGAAAAGGAAGGAAAAAAGGGAGGGAAGCAGGTAAACCCTCTTTTTGTATTAGCCATAAGAGTTAAACATCAAAGGCTAAAAAGTCAGCCTGCTGTTTGGTTAAAACTGACAGTCCACAGCTGATCAGATGAAGCATCAGGCTGTTGCCTGCTCTTATATACCCATCTTTCTCAGATCACGGCTCTATCTACTAGATTCTGAATAACTGGTTCAAGGTGCTATAACAAGATTTATCCTCTTTCCTGGCACATAAGAGCTTGCACATATGAGTCTGGCTGTGGTATTGTAAGATTATTGATCTCTAAGCATTTTTTAAGTCTTACAGTCACAGTTACATATATGTATGTGTAGTTGGGTTCCTCCTCATTTACCTCCTTCTTAAACTCTTTGTCTTCCTTCTTAAATATGAATTGAATATCTATTGTACTTTAGGTAAATATGCAACCTCTGATGCATATTGTATATGAAGGGCAGAAACACATGAAAAGATAATTAAAGAATGATACAATAAAGTTGACTCCATTCACTGAAAGGCTGAATTTATTTGATTATTTTACATGCCCCAACTTGTATGCAAGAGTACACAGAAGGTCACAGTTCAAGCATCTTAAAACAGCTGTTAATGACAAGAGTCTAATTCTACGCACAGAATTAGAATATGCAATTCTGTTGCCATCACAACTCTCGTCTATATCCACTGTCTTCAATTATTATTTTAACTGGTCTAGAGTAAACTAAATCAGGGTTAATGATCCTGGATAACATGCATCTTTATTACTGATACATTGCAAGATAAGGCTTAAATTAAGTGAATTTATGATATTTGAGGGATAGAACTCTGATGATCTCAGTGTTTATTGTAGCATTTATGCCGTTAATGAATCAGTTATAATAAAGATTTCTGATCCATTAGAAAAAAATGATCATTAAAATGGCAGCTTTGAAGTTTCTAAGACCTATGTCCTCATCTAAGCAGGAAAGAAACGAGAAAACAGTATTTTACAACAATTTGTAACAGGAAATTTGTATAAAAGTATTTACATAACCAAGCGAAGCCTCTTGAGAAAGGCGAAATATGCAGGTAAATTAATGCAATGCATTCAAGGCAGAAAAGAGAGAATACTGGGAGGCTCAAAGGTGCACTTTACAATGAATAATTCTATCAGAATTATGTGTGCAAATTAGATCAATTAAAGCAGAAGATGCTCAGTCACATACTGGTCTAAGAGTTAACAGTTGTGGGAATAGAGTGAAAACCAATTCCAGCTGAAATTGTGGAGACTATCCCTCGTGGCAAACAATAATTCCGAAAGGAACAACAGCAAGTCAAGATATTATTTTCTTTCTTGTTTTTATTTTTAAGTTGAAACTTTAGAAAAGAAACCATGCATACATTACTTAGCTTTTTCTATACTTAAATGATTCTTGAACAACAGCAAGAACATCAAAAACAGCAACAAAAATATACAACAAAAATGCATAAACCTTTTCTCAAGAACTCAAAAAAGATCAACTGAAAGTTGGATCAAAGTATTGATGCTAACTTCACCAACATGTAGACAGTACTGCTAAATCATTTTTCTAAATTCACATATTTGTTATAACTAAGGGATTACAGGAGAGAATTATTAAAAAGTGAAAATCTTATTTCAAAATAAAGTAAGCACATGAAACTTCAGTGCATAATCATGGGATAAATGAAACCACTTCTAGCTTTATAACGAACATGTTAATCGTACTTTATTCTCAGGAATGTTACCTTTTAGGGTAGAACCTCCATCATATCTGGGAAATTCATTGTATTCATTTTAAGTTTTAAGTATTATTTTTAGGAATTTATATATAGCTGATGAAAACCTTTGTTCTTAATTTGCAAATATTTTCTCACCACTATATTTTATCGACTAGAAGTCCTAATATTTGATGTAGTGAAATTTATCAATTTTTGATGTCATCTCTAAGAGTTTCTTTATTTCAAGGACATAAAGATAATCACATTTTCTTCTACTATTTCCATTGTGCTGTTTCTTATATTTAGGCAATCAGTCCATCCAGATGTTAATATAATTGTTACACAGAAGAGGTACTTTTCTCCAAAATGGTTAGATAATTTTCTGAAAAGCATTTATTGCATAATCTGTAATTTATCCACCAATAAGAAATTCTTTATCATGGTCTAATTTCACAAATATCCCTAGAAGATATACCACCTATTTAATTCCATTAGTATATTTGCTTATTCTGTAGCCAGTTCCACACAATTTTAATTATACACTGATATATTTCAACTTTGGTCACGAAAAACCAACCCAAATGCTTGTCAGCTGATGAGTGGATGACAAAAATGTGGTACATCTACACAATGGAGCTCTATGCAGCGGTAAAGATAACATCAGGGCTGGAGAGATGGCCTAGCAATTAAGAACACTGACAGCTCTTGCAGAGGACCCGGGTTTGATCCCCAGCACCCACATGGTGGCTGAGAACCATCTGTAACTCCAATTCCAGGAGAACTCCAGTTCCAGGGGAATCCAACACCTTCTTCTGACCTCTGCGGCATTGCACAACACGGGTGCACAAACCTACATGCAGACAGTACATTCATACACACAAAAAATAAATAGAAGTTAAAAAATATTTCATTATTTAAAAAAAAAAAGAAAGAAAAATAACATCATGAACTTTGCAGGTAAATGGATGGAACTTGAAGCCATTATGCTAAATGAAGTAACACAGTACCCCCAAAACAAATGGAGAATGTTTTCCTTCATTTGTGGATGCTAGTAGCAAATCCTCCAATTGAAAGGCAAGCTGAGCAACTTTATTGTTATATTTCTTTCTATCTAAAAGCAACTGTAATGTTATAATGTTAATCTCTTAATGAGCCCTAGAATTAATTTACCACTTACTTTCAGACATGGTAATTAATGTATATGGGGAGAAGGTATATATTCATATTTTAGAGTAATATAAAATTAAAAGGAAAAAAATGTGAACTCCTAAACATATACTGGAGTTAACATACAGTTTATTCCTGGAGGACATAATTCTAGTACATATATGACATGTATATAGGCATACTTTGGAGCAATACAATTGGGAGGGAACCACAACAACATAAGGACTGGGTCAAAGAACAGACTGATTTAGTTAAATTCTGCCCCAAACAATAAAACTTTACAGAGAAAAACTTTTAAAAGACTGAAAGATGGATGTTAGCTGCAAGAGAAGTTGGCGCTCTTAACCACTGAGCCATAAGTGGGATGTCATCGAACTCAAAAGCTTTTATACAGTTAAAGAAACAATAAAGGAAGTGAAGAGAAAACCCAGAGTGGGAGGAAACCTTCACCACTGATATATCTGACAGAGCATTAACATCCAGAATATATAAGCTACTTAAAAAACAAATAAGTAGGAAAACAAATGACCTACTTAAAAGATGGAGTGAAGAAATGAACAGAGACTTCACCAGTAAGGAAGTAAAGATGGCTGAGAAACATCTAGAAGTGCTCAACATCATTAATAATTAAGGAAATGCAAATTAAAACCACACTAAGGTATCATCTCACTCCAATAAGACTAGCCAAGATCAAGAAAACAAAAGACACCAAATGCTTGAGAGATTGTGGGGAAAGGGGAACACTCGTCCACTGCTGGTGGGAATGTAAACTGGTACAATTACTGTGGAAAGCAGTATGCAGAACCCTTAAAAGACTCAAAATGAGCCTACCACCTGACCAAGCCACAAGACGCATCTCACCACAAAGATACATGCACAGCTATATTTATTGCAGCTCTCTTCACAATAGTAAAGAGCTGGAACCAACCCAAATGCCCCTCAACTGATGACTGGATAACAAAAATGTGGTACATCTACACAATGGAGTTCTATGCAGCAGTAAAGAAAGATGACATCATGAGCTTTGCTGGTAAATGGATGGAACTCGAAGCCATTATGCCAAGTGAAGTAACCCTCATTTGTGGATGCTAACACCAAATCCCCAGTTGGCAGGCAAACTGAGCAACTTTATTATTATATTTCATTGTATCTGAAAGCAACTGTGCTATTCCAATGTGACTATCTTAATGGGCTCTAGAATTGTCCTACCACTTGTATTCATACATTGTAATTACCTTATATGGATGGAAGATATGCATTCATATGCTAAAAAAAATGTAAAGTTACACATATTTTTACCTGCATGCAACTTTACAGTTAAAATGTGAATTTCTAAATGTGTTTAGGAATCAACCTATAGTTTATTTTCAGAATTTTTAATTTTGATTTATGTGTGGCGTGTATATATGCATATTTTGGAATAATATAAAATAAAAAAAGATTTTAAATAAAAAAAGGACTGAGAGAAAGATGCAGGACATGTTTGGCAGAATGCATGAACTGGGGTGGGGTGGGAGGAAGGGAAAGGGGAATATGTCTAAACTGAACTGAAAAATGATGTCTGAAATATACAAAACATCAATAAAAGTATTATGTTAAAAATAATAAAAATAAATCTTTTTAAGATTTTTTTATTTCTGTATGTTATGAATGTATTGTCTGCATGTAGGTTTGTACACCCATGTCGTGCAATGCCATGGAGGTCAGAAGAGGGTATCAGATTCCCCTGGAACTGGAGTTCTCCTGGAATTGGGGTTACAGATGGTTCTCAGCTGCCCTGCGGGTGCTGGGCATCGAACTCAGGTCCTCTGTAAGAGTTGTCGGTGCTCTTAACTGCTAGATCATCTCTCCAGCCCATAAAAATAAATCTTAAAAAAATAAATACAAAAAAGAAAAATTATTTTCTTTGTATTTTATTTTTTCTCAATTATCATTATGTAGTTACTCTTTTGTAATAAAATATTTTTTGATATTTTGTGTATTTCATACATCATTTCTCAGTCCAATTTAGAAAGAGTCTCTTTTTCATGTCCCCCATCCCACCACAGTTCATACATTCTGCCATCCATGTCTTGCATCTTTTTCTCAGTCTTTTTAAAGTTTTTCTCTGAAGAGTTTTATTGTTTGGGCAGAAGTTAACTGTTTCAGTCAGTTCTTTGACCCGGTCCTTTTGTCACTGTTGTTAACTCCTATTTGTATTGCACCAAAATATGCTGATATATACATCACATATATACCAAAATTATGACTTCTGAAAATAAACTGTATGTTAATTCCAAACTATGTTTAGGAGTTCACATTTTCCCTTTAATTTTATGTTACTCTAAAATATGAATACATAACATCCACACATATACCACAATTACAAAGTCTGAAAATAAGTGGTAAGTTAATTCTAGAGCCGTTAAGGAAGTCACATTATAAGAGCATATTTGCTTTCAGCTAAAGAGGAATATAACATTAGCATTGTTCAGCTTGCCTTTCAATTAGGGATTTGGTGTTAGCATCCACAAATGAGGGATACCATTTGTCATTTGTTTTCCTGGGACTGTGTTACTTCACTTAACATAAAGGCTTCTAGTTCCATCCATTTACCTGCAAAGTTCATAATGTCATCTTTTTCTTTTACTGCTGCATAGAATTCCATTGTGTAGATGTACCACATTTTCTCTATCCACTTGTTGGTTGAGGGTCACTTGGGTTGCTTCCAGCTCTTCACTGTTGTGAAGAGAGCTACAATAAGCAGAGATGTGCATGTTTCTCTGTGATGGGATGAGTCTTGTGAGTATATACCCAGGAGTGGTATGACTGGATCATGTGGTAGGCTCATTTTCAGTTTCTTAAGAGTTCTCCACACTTCTTTCCATAGGGGTTGCAGGAGTTTGCATTCCCACCAGCAGTGGATGAGTGTTCCCCTTTCCCCGCAACCTCTCCACATTTGGTATCCTTTGTTTTCTGAATCATAGCTTGTCTTACTGGAGTAAAATGAAATGTTAAGGTAATTTTAATTTGCATTTTCTTTTTTTTTTTTTTTTTTTTTTTTTTTTTTTTGTCGTTTGAAGCCGCGGCACCCTGTAACCCCACCTGGTGAACTCAACTTCTGCTAACAGCGGCTGGCCTTCGAACTCACAAAGATCCACCTGCCTCGCCTCCCAAAATGCAACCATTACAAGGCTCATGCGCCACCAGCCACTTCAAGTCGGTTTATATGCATTTCTTAGTTATTAGCAATGTTCGATCATCTTTTTTTTTTTTGTCTTCTCTTTCTGAGACAGGGTCTCTGTATCCCATTTTTCTTATTTTTTTTGAACTCACTTCTGTAGAGCCAGGCCTGGCTGCTCTTCGCAACTCAACAACCACCGCCTGTTATCCGCGGTCCAGCTTGTGGACCCACGGTCCCCGCTCAATCTACACGAGAGAAGGACCGAGAGAGATGCAGAGCTGAGAGAAGACGAGAGCAGAGAGTAAAAGAAAAAAGGAGGAGAAGGGGACAGGATCACCAGGTAACGCAGCGACGCCGGCAGGGCAGCAGTGAGTTGATGCGACTGTTTTAGATACTCACCAGATCTATATACTTCTTCATCTGTGAGTCTCTGCTGAGCTCTGACCCACTTCTGATGGTCATGTTGTGGTTCTTCCCTTTGGGTTTTTTTGAGTCATTTTAGACCTCTGGAGTTAAGTCTAGTCAATTATCCTGGAAGTGAGTAGATGAATAGGAGGTAGATGACCTCCCTCAAGCAGTACCCCCGGAGCAATGTGACTTCCCTTCACTTACGCCGAATAACCGCTCTGTCATCTTTATTCACCTGCTATCGAGAATGCTAACTGATTTATCCAGCCCAGTTCGTCATCTCGTATAGCACCAGCTACCACATTTGGTGAGCCGAGCACTGATACCTAGAGCATTGTTAGGCAGGTGAAAGTCTAATCGCTACCCAGGATGTCTTTTTCGATGCCAATTAGTACTCCCAAGAACTCATTCTTCAGTTGAACAAGTGAGCACATAATGCTCTTGCAGAGATAGTTTGGCCGCCATATCAGAGAATATTTGGAGGCTCTCCAGGCTATGGGATTTCACATTAGGTGAGGAAGAGTCTGAATTGTTACAGCAGCATGAGAAGATCCAGCGTACTGGGAAGGTCTTCCATGGCTTGACTTCATTAATGCTTCGTACAAGTGTAATCCATCTTGCGCATAGCACAACAAACACATTTCCGCCACAGATGTAAGAACGCGTCTATCGGTCCAACTCCATTGAGGTATCTTACTATCCGGCTATCGTATGCGCTTACCAGGGTTGGCGAACCTCGTTAACAATAATAATTGGTACATCTCCCATTCCTTCCCTCCAAACCAGAATGACCTGTCCCTGACTGCCGAGACCAATGGACAGGCGCCCCTTGTTTTTTAATGGAACTAAAGGTGGCACCTCAACGTATAGGGAGCCGTTCTGATTGCACAGCACTCCTGTAGCGAACAATATCCCTGCTCACCATATAACTCTGGCCCTTCGTCCCCTATGCTTTCAGGGTTTGGCTTGCGAGCTAATAGCTTGGGCTTCGGTGTCTTTCTTTTGTTTCTCCAATATGATCTTATACCGAAGCCATTTCCCTTTCATAGATCGTGGGACATGCGACTATCTAGATGAAATTCCGGCCTAGCACGGTCAAGTGCGAAGCGAAATCGCTGGTAACTGGGATTCTTTCAGGTGAATCTGGCATGTTACGCTTGGAGCAGAACTAGGCTAGAATCTTTCCCCCTAAAACGGTACTTCTTCGGTGATTCTTTCCTTATACCATCAAGCCAACGGGCCTATGGTCTTCCATCTTCAGTACCCCTTTCCTCAGTCCTCCGTTTCTTGCTACGGCGCATTGTTATAAAGAACTCTCGTACGAGAAGTCCTGATAGCGAAGCTAATATTGTCAGATGTTCCTAAGCATCATAATTTCGCTCTTTGGACGCTACATTCGGAGAGGACGGCCCTTGAAATCGCACTCCAACTTGCATATGCCATGAGCATAAAGAAATATGGCCTGAGCTGATTTTTTGCTAAGTTTGCAATCTCACTTTGTTTCATGACTGTCCCCACTTCTAATCGCAATTAGTAGATGGACTGTCTTAGTGACGTTTCTGGTTCAATGCTGTTACTAAGGGAGATGTTTTAGGTAAAGATGTAAATACTTGTGCACTTGCGTAGGGAAAAAAAGGGGGCGATAGAGTGTTGACTCTCACCTTTCCATCATCTATTGGATCTCCAAAATCCCATTCTATAATGTTCTTTATTGAGCTCGCCACGAACCATTGGAACTTCGTAAGACAACATACTATTGTGCATAACAGTAGTGCAGTGACTAGGGAACCAGCACTTGACTAGCTTCTGAACTATCTATAGGGGTGTCAAGCCCACTCATTTTCACCGCCAGTGTTACACAGAGTAGTGTTCGGGTCGCGTCCAGAGGTATATGAGCATATCGGTCCTTCAATTGCGAACTAGCGGAGTAATATGTTCACCTACCAGAGGTCCCGCAATTTCAACACCTCCCTTCCGGACAGGACAAGCACTAAAAAGCGCAATCACAAGCATGAATCTTGGGGGCAAACGGCCGTCACATCTTATCCATAGACACTCATAGAAGCTATAAGAACGGATGAACTTACACCAAGACCCGAGTATCACTGCATACTTCGAAGTTAGTTGAAAGATTGAAATCTAAATATTGAATCTGGTAATATGTGTATCAAAGTGAGGACTCATAATCAAAACCTATTATGACATGGTACCTTGGGATCTTTAACATCCTTATCCCTGTGTGCAAATATTTGCTAAGTACTAGAAAGAACCAATTTCTAGGTCTTCAGGATACCAAAATAAGAGGCCTTTTCACATGGAAATTCCTAATAAAATGAACACAGTGAAAGTTATTCCTGGACCAAACTGTCAGCCCATGAAAGGACAAACAGCCAGAACTCTGTGACCAAGTCCGCAAGCAACAAGCATCAGAGAGAGTGGACTGATGCTTTCTCCTCCACCTAGTGCCCTTTTTCTAAGCCCAGGTAATAAATTGCGGAAGAGGGGGCAGGTAGAAGGTAATTAAGCGGCGCCGCTGGTGAAGGTGAAGATGAAACTGAACAGCCAATAGAAATAGTCGACACTGCATTTGATCAACTTGAGCGAACATACCAACCCTCAACACACCGCTGGAAAGTGGAAGCTGTTGGGGTGTTCGCCGACTACAACAGGCCTGCAGAATCATTTCCATTACAGAGACGCTTGTGACCCATTGATTAACGAGTATAGCTAAATAAATAGAAAAAAAAAAACTGGAAGAGAAANTTTTTTTTTTTGTCTTTTTGAGACAGGGTCTCCCTGTAGCCCCAGCTGTCCTGGAACTCACTCTGTAGACCAGGCTGGCCTTGAACTCACAAAGATCCACCTGCCTCTGCCTCCCTAGTGCTAAGATTAAAGGCATGCACCACCACGCCCGGCAGCAATGTTGATCACTTTTTAAGATGTTTCTCAGCGATCTTTACTTCTTCATTTGTGAAGTCTCTGCTGAGCTCTTGACTCCACCTTTTGAGTGGGTCATTTGTTTTCTTCCTCTTTTGTTTTTTTTTTGAGTAGTTTATACACTCTGGATGTTAATGTTCTATCAGATGTATCACTGGTGAAGGTTTCCTCCCATTCTGGGCTTTCTCTTCACTTCTTTGTTTCTTTCACTGTACAGAAGCTCTTGAGTTTAATAAGGTCCTATTTGTCATTTGTTGACCTTACATTTTTGCACAGCTGGTATCTGGTTTAGAAAGTCTTTTCCTACGCCTATGTCTTGTATGTTACTCCCAACATTTTCTTCTATCATTTTCAGAGTTTTGGGCTTCACATTGAGGTCTTTGATCCATTTGGAGTTGATTTTTGTACATGGTAAGAAGGTAGGGCTTCAGTTTTATTCTTCTACAAGTGGTAATCCAGTTGTGCCAACACCATTTGCTGAAGATGCTGTCTTTCCTCCATTGAGTCTTCTTAATTGGATATGCTCAGGTTTGGAACCTTAATTTTGTTCCATTCGTCTACAGATCTGTTTTTGTGCCAATACCAGGCTGTTTTTATGACTATACCCTGTAGTATAGTTTGAAGTCTGGTATGACAATCCCCCCTATATTGCTCTTTTTGCTCAGGGTTGCTTTGGCTATCTGGGTTGGTTTTCTTTTTTTCTCCATATGAACTTTAGGATGTTGTTTTCTAGGTCTGCATGGATTCTATGAATCCTCTAGGTCATGAGGATTCTAACTGGGATTGCATTGAATCTGTATGTTACTTTGGGCAGAATGGTGATTTTTTACTATATTGATTCTTCTAACCTACAAGCATGGGAGGTTCTTCCATCTTCTAGTATCTTCCTCAGTCTCCTTCTTGAGGGATTTAAAAATATTTTGTAGAGATTTTTAGCATGTTTGGTCAGGTTTGTTCCTAGATAATTTATTTTTTTTTGGAGGCTACTGTGAGTGGGAAAGTCTCCTTGTATTCATTCTCCAATTGCTTGCTATTGGCATAAAGAAAGGCTACTGATTTTTCTAAGTTAATTTTGTATCCTGCCACTTTACTGAACTTGTTGATGGTTTCTAGGAGTTTTCTGGTAGAGTTTTTGGAGTCTTTTAGGTAAATTATTATGTCATCTGCAAAAAGGGATAGTTTGACTTCCTCTTTTCCAATTAGTACTCCTCTAATTTCCTTTTCTTGTCTTATTGCTCTCACAAGCATTTCAAGCACTATATTGAAAAGGAGTGGGGATAGGGGCCAGCCTTGCTGGGTTCCTGACTTTAAGGGGAACCCTTCTAGTTTTTCCCCATTTAGGATAATGTTGGTTGTGGGTTTATTGTATATGGCTTCAATTGCATTGAGAAATGTTCCCTCCAGTCCAATTCACTCCAGGACTTTAAACATGAAGGCACGCTGAATTTTGTCAAAGGCCTTTCCATATTTACTCTTAGACATAAAATATAGAACTAGAATTTAATTGCCATGATATTATTGATATTATTTGAGATTAATTAAATGAATTAATATGGTGAGAATTGACTATCAACTTTGAGTTTTTACATCCATTATTGTGTTGCATTTTTCTATATACTAAAGAACAATTTTTAGGTCTTTCAGTACCATATGCTTTTACATGGATTTAAAAAATGAACAAGTGAAAGGTTATTCCTGGACAAACTGTCAGCCCATGAAAGGAAACAGCCAGAATTGACCAGAGTCCAAGACAACAGCTCCAGAGAGAGTGGACTGATCTGCTTCTCATCCACCTGTGCCCCTTTTCTAAGCCCAGGGAATAATCTGCGGAAGAGGGGGCGTGGTAGAATGTAAGGGCTGCGATTGGGGTGAATGATGAAACTACAGCAATGTAGTCTGGACACTCATTTGATCAACCTGATCGAACATACAACCCCTCAACACACGCTGGAAGGTGGGGCTGTGGGGGTTTCGGCACAACAGCCTGCAAATTGGTTTTACATGAAGGATGCTTGTACTCATGGATTATCACTTATAGCTAAAAAATGAAAAAAAAAAACTGAGAGAAATATGCAGGACAGTTATGGCAGAATGCATGATCTCGGTTGGGGTGGGGTTGGGGGGGAAGGGAAAGGGAAATATGCCTGAACTGAATTGGAAAATGATGTATGAAATGCACAAAACATCAATAAAAAATGTTAAAAAAATGAACAAGTTATAGTCTATGCTATTTTCAAATTTTATGCCTATCAAAGATAACATTTTATTATACTTTGTAATTGGTTATGCAAACCTCTAGATAGCTTGTTAATGTTTTTACATAAATGAACTTGTTTTATATTTGACTCCAGTATTTTGGATGAGTCAAAATAAATTTACTAGCTTTCCTTTCCTTTTCTCTGGAATAGCTTGTTTAAGTTGAGAATTCCATGTTCTGTGTAGACTTGGTAGACATCATCCATGAAGGAGTCACAGCTTAATCATTTTCAGGGGCTGAAACATGCCTTTAATTGCCAAGTTCAGTGTGTTCAATAGATGATTCAGTGATCCATTATATTTATCCTGTGTTGGTTTATGGTCATTTAATTTTTCTCAGCGACACGTGTATTTTTTCAACTTCATTGACAAATTGTTGTACATGTGAACTTTATGTTTCACTATTAGCATATATTAGCTACATGATCATGGTTTTCATTGGGCACTTTTATATATGCCATTTATGGATATGTTATAACATACTTTGACCATGCTCAGCCTCTGTTAACTTCTCTAATCCCTGCCTTCCCTCTGGTAATCATCTTTATTTTGAAACCTCTTCTTTTTGTGTAGTTATAGCTAGACTCTTATTCTTCTTGCAATAGTTACTTCTAATTTAAAAACATATCATTTAATTGGTTTATAATATTTAAGCCCAACTTGAATAATTTTCCTCAGTGGGAAGCTGATTGCCTCCCACTTCCTCGCCTCTTCCTTCTGTAGCTCATGCTGCTATTGCTTGGGTTTTTTTTCCCCAAAATGGTTATAGATGTTTATTTTTACACAGACTCATGACAGAAATCTGTTATTTAAAATTATGCACAGAACATAAAAAGATGATCACAAACGTTAAATTGCAATCTTAAGAATCAACCAACAGAAGTGATGAATAACTTTCTTGCATTTTTCTATCATAAAATGAAAAAGAATCAACACTCAGTTGTTCTTCATTAACTATATTGTTTTATCTGCTTTCTTGCAAAGAAGAAAAAAGTGATCAGAGATGTCCAAGAATCCATTTGTTAAATATATTGTTAATCACACAGATCTTGTGTTTATTTAGAATTAAAATATTTTTTCATTTTATAAGGCATTGCTTCTCCTGCATTTACTTTCCTCTGTGTATCTCGTCTATATATCTGCTAGAGACTTTCCATTTCACTGTAAGTATCTCTATATTTTTTGTTAAATCTATCTTCTGAATTGATTGATTCTTTATCTACATGAAGTTCTGGGTTCCAAATGATTTTCTACCAACACTCTTACAACAAATTACAGTTGATTAAAAGGAAAGGACCGTAATTCACATGCACATCTTACCTGAGATGATACTGTATAATTAAATTCTATTACAACCTATCAGTTATCAATCAGAAATGTCTCTCCACATTGCCAAAAGTCCCCAAGGGACTTGAGAGCAACTGAATTGCATGCTTCCTTTCTTCTCCTTATTGACTTCACACTCAACAGATCCCCATATGTGTTTGACTTGCAGCTACTTCAGCTGTTTACTTCATGGAAGCAAAGTTGTAAATTATAAACAGTTTTTGGCCAAAAGGATTTTATTAAGAATTTGCTAGCATTCAGAAATGAATTGAGTTTTTAAATTCTTTTGAATGGATTCTAAAATATTTTCACAGATCAGTGGCTTTAATGTGATTTTTTTTTTTTTTTGAGATTTCTCAGATGACCTGCTGGCCTGAGCTTAGTTCTTTAATGCATGACAACATGTGTGACCTATCCATGGAAAACCACTCCCTGTTCCTACTTGGAGAGAATTAGACAAGAGAAGAGGAGCTGTGCTAACTGCAGAGTTAGCATTTGTCCTTTTTTGTAACCATCTTATTCATCACTCGGGGAAATGCAGTACGAAAGTTTGCCAGTGCTGTTTAATGTTGGCACCTGGTATGCATTGTTCAAAAAGAATAAATATTTATTCAAATCCTAATTATATTTAGACTTTATATTTTTATCAGAATCACTGGCATTTCCCTATACATTTTTTCTGTGCAGTGACATTTTATAATAAACATTTATATACCAAGTGGCAATGTGTCTAAATATAGAAATAAAAAAATGAAAACTATAGTTATCTATGTATTTCCCATGTTCACATATCTTATTCCATGTTCACAATGCTAATTAAAATACATAGGACAGACCCGGGCGCTGGGCCAGAGGGTCCGGAGAGTCCGGCGGCCAGGGCGGCTGCGCCTTTGGGCAGGATACCCAGAAGCCACCTGGGCGAGTAGCTTGGGTTGCTGGGGCCGTGAGGGCGGGACCCGGGCGCTGGGCCAGAGGGTCCGGAGAGTCCGGCGGCCAGGGCGGCTGCGCCTTTGGGCAGGATACCCAGAAGCCACCTGGGCGAGTAGCTTGGGTTGCTGGGGCCGTGAGGGCGGGACCCGGGCGCTGGGCCAGAGGGTCCGGAGAGTCCGGCGGCCAGGGCGGCTGCGCCTTTGGGCAGGATACCCAGAAGCCACCTGGGCGAGTAGCTTGGGTTGCTGGGGCCGTGAGGGCGGGACCCGGGCGCTGGGCCAGAGGGTCCGGAGAGTCCGGCGGCCAGGGCGGCTGCGCCTTTGGGCAGGATACCCAGAAGCCACCTGGGCGAGTAGCTTGGGTTGCTGGGGCCGTGAGGGCGGGACCCGGGCGCTGGGCCAGAGGGTCCGGAGAGTCCGGCGGCCAGGGCGGCTGCGCCTTTGGGCAGGATACCCAGAAGCCACCTGGGCGAGTAGCTTGGGT